>CM038214.1:137248219-137456104 GCA_021442155.1 Cymbidium sinense
TCTATAGGATGTTCTCGCGCTATTCCCATTATACTTCTTGATTTTAGTATGTCTTGTAATCAACTCGCTGGGATTTAAGTTTATGAAGGTCTTGTTATCTTTATCTGCTTATATTCGTGTACCGAGCATGTAACTGGATTTCCTCTGTAAAAGGATGTCTGTCTTTTTTTTGTATTTTTTTTGTTTATTTATTTATTCTCTGTTTATTGTAAATCCCCTGGTTTTGTTATTATCTTCTTCTGGATATTTGTTATAATTGCTTGGGAATGTCAGTGAAGTCTTTTAGCCAGTTTGGCCTTCTTCTCTCCCTTGTGCTTTTAATATTTCTCTGGATATTGATATTCATATCTTTACTCCCCCCCTCACACTGACCTTGCCCTCAAGGTCACCATTAAGATCTGCCTTTTTCTGATTCCTGAACTCATATCTTAAGATCCTCACTTTATAACAGTCCATTCCCCTGAATTTCTCTGTATTACCTTGGTAATGGTTTTCTGTTCTACTGATGTAGCTGTAGTTTCTGTTCCTTATTGTAGTTCTGCTTCTACCACTCTATTACTCTTGTAATGTGACAGTATGGTTGACTGTACTCTGTGGGAATTCTTTGTGACCATTTATTTGAAATTGGAAAGCTTGCTGTGCGAATTCACTTGAACTGGACTTATTTATTGGATGGGTGTAATGAACCGGCTGCTATACTCTATATTAGGGAATAGCTTATTGATAATTGCGGCTAGAGTAGGCTATGTAAGGATGTGTTATCCGAAAACACTAAGCTATATAGGATATAGTGGCTAATAATTATGTATACTTGATAGATATGCTTTCTTAGCTCTGGTTAAATGGTTGATACATGAAGCTTGTGCTCTGTTTCTTCTTGTATCCATTGGTTGGGCCGATTATCATGTTGCTTGATGTTGGTCATCATTGACTACACAAGAGTAAAGAGTTTGATTTGCACATATGACCCCTGTGAAACTTCTCATCACAATTGAAATATAATCCCTTCTTCCTTCTTTCATCATCTAGTTGTTGGAGTCAATTGGATGGGAATATTTTGTTTATTGAGCATTACATTGTTTTGGTTGATTGCTGGAATTCCTAGAGGTGATGGCAGTAAAGGTGGTTGATAGTTTTGATTTTGTTTACTATGTTGAGCTTGGTGTGTTCTGTAGTTTCTTGGCATTATTATATCATCAGCTAGCCTGTCCTCCATCAATTTAGCTAACTGGAAGGCTTGTTGTAGTGAGCTAGGCTATAATGCTCTTACTTCCTTTTTTATATCTTGCCTTAAACCAGATTCAAAACAACTCTGTAAGAATTCAGGTGGAATACCTGATATCTGGTTTTCTAATTCCTCAAATTCATTATAAAATTGTCGATCAGTAGATTTGTAATTTTGCAAGTTCACCTCTTAAATCTGTACAAGGAGGGGCCAAATCTCAATAACTTGCTCTTTAAATTGTATCCATGAGTGTAATTGGTGATTAAGATGCATCCATTGGTACCAACTTAGTCGTCCATTCCATGTGACAGATGCTATTAAGAATTTCTGGTCTTCTGAGAGGCTATAATATTGAAAAAATTGGTCTTAAACAAAACCAACCTGTTTTTTCCATTGAATCTTGGCATATCAACTTTCACAGGCCTATTGTTGTGTTGAGTTTGTTGTCTAGGAGGAAAGAAAATTTCAGTGTGAGGAGAGGTACATACCTGTGATTGTTGTTGTTCTTGCTGAGTACTTTCCAATTTTTCTTCAATTGATGAGAGTCTTCTGGATACTTCATTTAGTATCATAGTTATTGAAGACATTTGTTCATCTTTTATTCGCCTTCCCACACACACTCCCATGGTCTTGGTCAGGTGTCTTGTGCCTTCTGCCATTTGTGTTGATGATGTAGTCAACGAGAGCACCAATGATAAGTTCCTAACTCCTTAAATTGGGCTGATCCAGCTTGGCTTGAGTTCGTTCGAGTGACTCGAGTGGTCCAACGGTTGAGTGAGTTAGAGGTCGTGCGGGTGCTTCCCATCCGCTGGATTTTGCTCAACCGTTGGATTTGATCACCCGGATTGAGTTACTTTGGAGCATTTTCTTGAACCGTTGGATTGGTTTGATTTACTGTCGTCCCTTGGATGTGTGTTTTGATCAAACGCTTATATTCTTTCTTATCTTAGTGGATTACGTGTGTTGGAGGAAGCGATGCAGGGAGTCTCGGATCGTCGATCATCCCTAATCGGGAGATTGAAGAGATCTTGATCGTAGGATAGCGTCGATCGTCGAGCCGCTTCGTTTGAAGGGGATAGTTCTCTATTCTGGATTCATTCGTCGGCCGAGGGAAACTAGGGTTCCTGAGAGAGAGTTCTGAGAGACAGAGCGATTCCGAGGGAGATGACCGGCACTTCTCCGTTCTAAGGGAGGTTTCCGGCGACTTCCACCATGGGAAATGTTCAGGAGAGGAAGGAGGAAGCTCGAGAGGGAGAAGAAGAAAACTAAAACAGGAGGAAGATTGATAAGATTTTAACCCCGTCCTTCTCTTCTCATCTCTATTTATATCTTTTGTTGGTCTTGGATCTTGAGATTCTAACCGATTGCTAGGGTTTGTTGGAAGTTTGTTCTTTTGTCGCTTCGCCAGACTTGATTTCGATTGCTCATTTTCCGGTTATTCTGATTTTAGTGTTTTATGGGGATTTATCTTTTATCTATCTTTATCTTGTGTACTGAGCATGTAATCTGGATTTCCTCTGTTGTAAAAGCTGATGTCTTTGTTGTATTTTTTGTTTATTTATTTATTTATTTATTCTCTGTTTATTGTAAATCCCCTGGTTTTGTTATTATCTTCTTCTGGATATTTGTTATAATTGCTTGGGAATGTCAGTGAAGTCTTTTAGCCAGTTTGGCCTTCTTCTCTCCCTTGTGCTTTTAATATTTCTCTGGATATTGATATTCATATCAATAAACTTCTGAATTAAGTGGACGAAATGAAATAAAACTCTAATAAATTGGATAATTCATATTCATTTATTTAAAATTAAGTTACGTGCATAAATTTTAGCACTCAGACGGACTTTGTGAATGGTTTGAGTAATTACGTGCATAATTTTTTAATAGACAAATCGAAAATTTTTTTAAATAAATAATATATATATATCATAGCTATGTAATACTTATAGTAATAAATATTCGATTCATTTCCTTTGAAATAACAATTTATATTATATTTTCTATAAAAATATATATTAGAATATTCTGATGTAAATTTATTTTCAAATTAATGTAATATATATTTTTTTATAAGCATCATTAGTCTCAAATTGGAATTAACATTATTTAAATTCAAATATTATATAAAAATATTTAGCATATTTTTTTAAATACTCATGTTTTTCAAGATAATGAACAAAATAACTGCTTAAGAGAAATATTTAATAAATATTTTTAGACTCTACGTAAAAGTGATATCATGAACTTTGTAATTCGGGCAGAATACAATTCCCCCTGACGCACTTATTTTCATCCTCATTCAAAGCCTCCCAATCTGTACTCCTAACCGAGGGTAGATCTCTAGTGCCGTCGCCGGAAGAGCGGAAGGCGCAACCTCCTCGGCGGAAACGTCGCCACCTTCCTCCACCTTATTCCGGAAGAAGCCGACGCCATCGCCACCGACGCACCCGCCGGTCAGCGTGAGCCGTGAAAGTGCGTCTCCATGGGCCAGTAGAGCGCGCACGCGGCCTTCGAGTGCGCAACAAGCCGCAGTCCGCGAGTCTGGCTGGCGCCAGGCCCGAACCCGGTCCGAATCGGAGCCCGTGAGGGCGACCTCTCGAGGCGAGAGCGATGGCGTGGACGTTGCCGTCTTGGCGGTGGAGAGAGGTGAGGCAGTGGTAGTGGAGGAAAGGAGATGGAGGTTGCTGGGCCGTATGGCTGATGCTGTGGCGGGGAGGAGAGAGAAGTTAACAGGGGGAGGCGGAGGAGGAGCGGCGAGGGGAGATGGTGAGGGGGTCGGAATGAGCAGGGGAATGGAAGCCTTGTTGGGTTGGGTCGGGTTCGGCGAAAGTACAGAAAGATTTCCTGCCATGGAATTCCATCTAGCGGAGCAGGTGTGGCGAAAGATGTAGTTATCTGCCTATAGCTCATGGAGATGTGGAACTCATATATATATATATATATATATATATATATATATACACACGCACACGCATTCAGATTAAACATGCATATAACAGATTTTTTTAAGAAATCGGAGTATTTATAGTAATTATTATTAAGTTATCGTTATTAAATTTAAAATCGTTCTTGAATTATGTCAAACTCTTACTTACAAACTCTCAAAAATAGAATGAGAGAGAGAGAGAGAGAGAGAAACTTTGGAGTGAGAAGCTATGTGAGATTTATTAAGTAAATTTTTGTAAAAAAATATTTAAAATATTTAAAAACTATTTAAAATATTTTTTAAAATAATATTATTTATTTTTAAAACAAAAAATTAAAACATACCAAATAAATATATTTTTAAAAGTAGCATAAAAATAAAAATATAAAATATAAAATAAAATTGATCCCAAATAGCCCTTAATATATGAGGGCAAATGTGTCATATTGAGTAGTTGGTATATCATTCCTAAAATTTTAGGCTAATTCACCTCGAACCAGATCAGTTAACCACTAGCTAGGTGATTAGACATCTAGATAAGTTAGCTCCTTCTGAGCCAAGCGAGTTTGCCACAACTCGAGTGAGTTAACTCTGAATTGGCCGAGACGAGTTCATTGTAGAACAACATAGATCATTTAGAAATGATGAGCTAGTCTTCAAGCCCAATGAATTTGTTATAATCTTAGCCAATTATTGTTAAACTTAGATCATTTGGACATTTGGATATACGATTATGATCTTGATGAAATTAAAATCAGCCATCTGAATATAACACAGAATATTTTAATACAAATTGATGTTGAAATTTTTTGGTAGTATTTTAATATGTGACATGTCTATGATAAATTTATATAATTTTGATTTTTTAGATAAATACAAAAAATAAATAAAATATTTGTTGTGAAATATATTTATGTATAATTAATAGAATATATATATATATATATATATATATATATATATATATATATATATATATATATATGTATATATATATATATATATATATATATTACTGCTTTTTTACTTATAAGGCAGGATTTGAGGCATTAAAGGAGGGAGATATGCCCCATTTGAGTATTGAAAGACGTTTAAATTCTGGTACTGGACAGCAAGATCAACTGATTTTAAAGCAGGAAGGATCTGACGAGATTTCCCGAATCCATTTTGTCTTGTACATGAAAATAAAAAAATTTTGTTTCAGTACAACTTCGTCAAATTATTAATGAAATTATTTTTTAGTGTTAATTTTTTTTAAATAATATTATATAAATTTTTATTAATTATTTTTCATATATTATATTAACTGCATACTGAAAATCAAATTTATAAATTTGACATTCATTTTAAAGACTATTTGACTATTTGAGATGGCTGTAATTATTTATAAAAATAATGATAAATTTATTATAAAATAATCTATGGTATAAAGAAGCTATTATGTGTATATAATAAATTATTTTATAAAAATAAATCATAACTTTGAGGCAGCAGTTACAAGTTGCTAAATTGGATTAGAAAATATAATTTTTTACATTATAAATTTTTTAGCACAATTATATATTTTTGCACTGCACCCTCAAAAGCGAGAAAATATTACATGTGGAGTCCTGATGTAATTTTTTATCAGTACTTCAATCATATTTTTCCATGTGACTTAATTTTTTAATTTATATTAAAATAATATAAAAAATTATTTAACGTCACTCTACATATAATATTTTCTCCTCAAAAGAACCGTGGCAATTTCCTATTCATATCGTAACACGAAATATAAACTTATATGTTTAGTGGTTGAAAAGTTAGTTTTCAATCAAGAGGTTTATGGTTCAAATTTTATATGTATATTGAGTGTGAGTTTAACTTTAAATTGGCTCAAATATTTTATATATATATATATATATATATATATATATATATATATATATATATATATATATATATATATATATATTATTCGTTTTATAAACGTGTCATGTGATTAGAATGGGTTTGGAACTCTTAGAATGAACTGATTATTTATTCGATCTGATGAGGACAATTCCAGGTATTTAATATGGTTACGAAAATGATAAATCAATGATCGTAAATGAAAATAAAAGCTGTAGGAGCATTTATATAGGCCATTAAAATATTCAAAATCGGCAATAATCTCTAATAAATAAAATTTAAAAAATCATTCCAATTTTCTAAATAATTTTTTTTTGTGTGTGGGTTTATATGCAAGATATTTCTAAATGAGTTGAAGATGCTCCTTAAGTATTTTGTAACATATCTTCCTTTTGCTTTGCAAGGCGACAAGAACACTAACCATCTATTTTCCTAGGAGATTTACATGCATATTACATAATTCTTATGTATTTATTATCATATCAAAAATACTATTAAGAATGTCACAATTTTTAAGAGTGTAAAAGCCTTTGCATGCATAGTTAAGTACTGTAAATGTAAATACAAATATTTTAAATGTTAGGCACATAAATGTATAAAAATTTTATAGTATGTTACCTAATCTTTTATTTTTAAGGAAAAAAAAAATATTAAATGCTCTTGTCTTGCAATTCATAAAAAATTAACATATCTTAAGCAATTTTTATGCTTGAAATATCTCAAGAGAATTTTATGCCCAAAATGTTAAATAATTATTTCATAAAAAATTTCCATTATGCCTTTCATAAGTTCTACATATTTGAAATTATATGATTAGTCTCATTTGATTATTCACTTAATGGCTGTTTATCCAAGTTGTCCTAACAATTGTGTCATCTTATGATATCATGATTGAGAAATTTGATTGTATATGCCTAGTAATATACATAATTGAGCAAATATATTTGTTATTTTTTTTAGATAAATATGTGTAAATGTTAGTCTCAACTAAAATTACCTCATCTTATATTTGTAGGCTATTTATGGAAGTTCATCGAGAGCAAGCTTACGTAAATGGTTCAAATTAAAAAAAAAAAATTGAGATCAAGTTCGAACCAAATTTTGATATTCAATGTGTCATCATTTTTAAATGTTGTCGATCTCACAAATGAATCTTCACCTTCACACAACACCGATCTCATGAATAAGCCTTCACCATCACATGCTGACAGTCCCGTGATACCTTCCTCAATGATGTCCATCTCATACCTCGATCCCACGATGCCCTCCCATTCGTGAACTCCTATTCTCCTAGCATGCAACCGTTCATCATTGTACTCCCCAAGGAGCTCTATCACATGACACCAATCTCACAATTGCCTTCCTGCTTTAAACTTCTCTTTCCTCGCATGATTTTATCATTGCCTTCTCTTGCAAACTCTTTCACATGTAATCACTTCCACAATTCTTTCTCATTCAAAAACTTATTTTCTCATTGCAAATAATAGATTTCATTGTTGCCTTCCCCCATCAAACATTATCTTACATCAAAAGTTCATGATGTCTTTATGTCTACAAACTCCCTTTCTCCTCGATCATAGGAGATCTAGTTGTTGTGTTCTCCTCCCCTCATGTGCTATTCAAAGAAGACAAATTGTTCACACCAATGAACCACATGATTTGAATTTAAGTAAAATGAACCATGAACTAACTAGAACCACTTTCAAATGATTTAAAGTCCAATGAACAATCCTAATTATAATAGGTTATTCATCATTAAAGATAATTTCATTTGAAATAAACATTCAAGCATGTGGGCTCTAAAAATTTGCCACCGACCTCTCGATGAAGAGAGTATAATTTAAGTGTCGGTGTAATTTTTAGAAGGCAGATGGAATAGTAGACAAGATACTACCCAGAGATTTCGTCCTCATTTGGTGAGGATTTTAGATCTAGTTCCAGGTTTCCTATAGGTGCAACAACCTATAGTTAATTACCCCTCTCAATACTGAGAGAAAACCTTCGATTAAGTCTAGTCGTTAGGTCTAGTGCATAGTGTATAATAACAACATGTGAGTTTTAGAATTTAGATTTATGAAATTCATTATATTTAACTTAAAGAAGATGGTTGGGGGAACGATGACGATGATCTAGATCCCACATGATTCTGATCTCATATGGTCCCTAGTCTACTTATTCAAAGGAGGTGACCCAACCCCGATCAAGGATCCTTACCAACAACATGGGTTATGCCATTCAAGAAATTCTTATACAACTGGGGTGGTGTTTGTCTAAGGAGACAAGCTTAAGTCTACCTTAGCTAACATAGGGCTTTTTTCCCAATCAAGTATACCCTATGGTTCACAACTCAAAGGACAGAGCCATTTGGGAGTATACGGGCTACAATCGTGACTGTACTATAATGGTGTCATTTAACGACAACCACCTGGTCAGAGGACTCTGGTCGTAACTGTATCATGTGTGGAGCCTACTGGCCAAACCACGCAGTCAGAAGACACGCGTCACGTCCTCGCTGGCATGAGATTGTTTGAGAGTAAACATAATTATGTACTTGATTTGACTTTGGGTCCTTTGTGAGCTAGAGTTTTCTTAATTTGTCATCTCCGATAAACTATTGTGGAAGGTGGATTGAATGAAGTTCATTTTAAGTTTTTAGATTGAATTTCATTTAGATATTTATAGCTCAAAGATATTTTAAATCCTTCATTTAGATTGATGTTCAATCTAAGTTAATTTGCTTTGAAATTGTAATCATATTTTGATGAAGGTATCCCCTCCGGTTAAAATTTTCATTTAACACGGCCATCATCGGGGTGGTTTATTATTTCACTGTTTCATATATTGTTGATTCTATTAATTTAATAATAGAGGATCAGATCTGCTGTCATATGGCAGAATTAGCTTCTTAGATGTTTTATTAAATTGAAGATATTATAATAACATAATTTAATTTTTAAGTTTTATTAACCCAGACCAGGTCTTAAGACCCAACAGGGAAGCAACCCGCACAACATCCTCAGGCACTTGAATTTAAGCACTCAGCATAGTGTTGGGGCCCATGCAGGTGTATTTGATTCAGCATTAATTTAAACTTAAGGGATTTGTATAATATTACTTGTTTTAACTGAATTGCAAATAAAAAAAATTTAGATAAATTTTGACAAGAATTGGACCTCAGTCTTCCCCACATGAGGCTACAACGGGTTGGGCTTGCCCACTTGCCAAGAAAAGTATGAGTGGTGTAAACACCACAGCCGAATGCATCATCCCATCATGTCAAGAAAGAGATGTATGGGTCTCTGAAGTACCTATATCAGACACATATTTTCTTGTCACACCAAGAAAGGCATGTACGGGTACTTATATATTTGCAATATCAAATTAAAATATTAATTTTAGCTTTATTATTGAATTTTCATTAAGCAGTTTATTAATCATGTTAGTGTAAAATTTAGATCCCCAGATAGGCTACCGTTTCTGGGCCTATCCACGCCAAGAAAGGCGTATAAACTAAACGAATGAATGTGTTCTATCATGCCAAGAAGGCAAGGCTCTATGGCAACAATTTTTCGCCAAGCCAAGAAAGGTACGCACTTATACACCTACAAGTTAGTTCAAATAATAATTTTATATCATATCCTAGTTATCTATCTGTCGGTGAAGTTTGCGATTTGGCAAGATCCCGATCGTCCGATAAAGGCTACTTTGGGTATGGGCGCCCACCATGCCAAGAGGCAGGTGGTATAAATCACGGTCTGAATGCGCCTTCCCACCATGCTAAGAAAGGCATGTATATGTCTCTAAGATACCTGCTGAAACAGATTTCTCCGTAATGCCAAGAAAGGCATGTACGTGTACGTATACACAAGCAAGCAAATACAAATTTCCCCTCCACGCCAAGAAAGGCGTGTACGGGTACTTATAGTCAACAAGCAAGCACAAGTTTTCCACCATAATAGGAGCTGGCTCAAGGCATACGCTACTGCGCGCCTGATGAAGACTCACAGATCACCTGAGGACGTGGAGTAGTGTCACCGCCATAGTGTCAAGTGATTTCCACTTGTTATAGTATTTTGCTACATCTGACTGTTCAATAAGAAAACTCAAGACTATAACACAAAGGAATCCAGAGAGAGAGAGAGAGAGAGAGAGAGAGAGAGAGAGAGAGAGAGAGAGAGAGAGAGAGAGAGAGGGAGAGAGGGAGAGAGTGAGAGTGGAAAGAGTGAAGAGGAGGAGAAGGGAAAGCGGTTGGGGAAGGAGGGAGAATAGGAAAAATGGGGTTTAGGAGGAGGTATTTATAGGATTTGCATTTTTTTATTATTTTATTTGTCATAATTTAGATTTTCACATCATCATCAAATAGACAATATATATGTCAATTTTAGGTTTCTTGATTGACAACGTACCGCTTAATCGCACAATTTGTCAACGGGTTCAAATTTTGATAATTCTCATGCATACTCATCCGAATTGCTCATTTGATAGGTTTTGATATTTTGACGCTAACAGAGTAATCAATTTATGAACGATCGCTTTGGGCAACATTTGTGGCACATCCTTCCGTCAAATTATGCTAGATGCCTATTCTGATCAATTTTGAGATTTTAAACTTGATGGAAGAGTCCGTTCATCATTTGGAGGTCATTTTGATAGATTTTTGGTGCTATCGAGTGGATTTCTGCTTCGATTTGCGTATTATTGTATCTGATTGCTCGATATTCATGCATACTCGTCCGAATTGAGTACAATAGTCTCATTTGATAGGTTTTGATATTTTAACACTAAAGGAGTGATCAATTTCATGAACGAAGGTCATTTGGGCAACGCGCTTCCGACATATATGTGTCACGACGCACCTTCTTGATCCCTGATCCAAATTATGCAAGATGTCTATTCTGATGAATTTCAATGTTCTGAACGCGATGGCAGAGTCCATTTGTCGATCAAAGATCATTTTGACTAATTTTTGATGTTGTCGAGTGCATTTCAGCTCCGATTTGTACGCTGAAGCTCGTCGAATTCACCTTGTGAGCTCGACTTGACTTATGGCAAATGCATGGAGATCAACAAAGCATATTTTCCTAGCAAACAAAAGGATCATTTGGCCTATTATGTGTATTATGAGATTATGAGGCGCACAATGTCAAATTTCTATTACCTTTTAATGATATCAACAACACTTATCAAATGCTTTTTAATGACTCAATCAAATGTGATTGGTTCATACTATTGCAAAAGTGAAAAATAATTCAAATTAGATAAACAATCAGACTTGATATAAGAACACAAAACTATTCTTAAATGACCTAAATCTATTTGAAAGAAATTTAAAGACCATTACAAATCATTACAGAATTAATGGAGGAACTATAATTTCTAATGAGAGATATTATAATAAAAAAATAATTTAAAATGGAAATTAGTGTCAAAAATACTAATGGGTGGATAATTCGATGTAGCTACCAACAAGTTTAGATAAATAAATTTCAATATTAATTATTATTGACAAATTATCTATTTGTAAGCCTACTTAGGTGGTCTCTCTCTCTTTATCTATTCTCTCTCACCATGTAAGGTTAACAAAATTTAATATAAAATTTTGATATATTTTATAATCAATTAAAATAAAAAAATAATTTCTTAAATTTTTTTAACTAATTAAATAACTTTAAATGTTTAAAATATATTATATTTAATTTTTATGCATTTCTTTTAAACTTTGAAAGAAGTTAATTGCACACAACCTATAAGTTAAGAGTGGAGCATAAGCTCTGAATTTGAGCCAAAATATTCAACCATTAGATCAAAATGGGTTGTATAATTTACCTTCATTTGAACCATACATGTATCATAAACAAATTATTATGGAATCTCATGATAAAAAAATGACATCTTATGATAACATAATTAAGGTTCTAAAAATTTGATCAGATATTGAACTAAAAGTAACAAAGTTCAATGTTTTAAGGTTCAATTGGAGTTAAACTAGGAGTTGAATCAAATAATATAATAAATATTAAAATAAATTCAAATTGATTTATATGATAAAATAATAACATAATAATAATAATATTTTTTAATTAAATATATCATATTTTAATTTAGTGTACTTCATACTTGAATATTTTGAATATAGTTCTAAATCAAAATTCTAAAACATGATATTTTAATAATATTTAATTTTGATTAAATCTTTCCATTTTAGGCATCTAATCAAAATCAAAGAGTAAAAAATTGATTAATATTTTAATAAAGTGATTTATCAAATATCGATCTAGTTTGCCAAATTTGATGACTTATGTACAAAAGTGATTTTGGGCCTCATCAAAATTAATCGAGCAACAATAGGTTCTTGATTGAATATGTGCGATTAGTTAGTCCCTTTTTTTTTATCTCCAATAATATCTTAATAATATATCTAGTCTTCTTGGATGGGTTTTGTAATTGCTCACTCCTTTCGCTATAATATATTTAGTCTTCTTAGATCAAATCATTGTCAAAGAAGAACATCAATTCAAATCAAACTTAAACCATTAAAGTTATTACAGGAACACATAAGTATTGCCAAATAACCAAATTATACTTGATTTAAATTTAAATCATTAAAACTATATGCAAACAAATAAATAGTCACTAATAACCCATCCAAAAATACTAGAGAATTTAGGATTTCTAGTGAGAGACGCTAAAGGAAACAATAAATTTACATTCTAAGGGAAATTATCATAAAAATATATGGATGAATTATTGATGGATATTTTTTTAGCAGTGGTTGAGAGATTACTGATGAATAATTCATATATATTAATTTACTATTAATACACTATTCATCAATCAACCTATTCAAATAACAATAGTTTATGAATTACCCATCTATTCCTTTTCTAACCATAACATCTCTCTCTCTCTCTCTCTCTCCTCAAAAGACTCCATTTTAAAATTCCACCTCATATATTTTAAAAAAAACTAAATTTCTAAAAGGAAAATTTGTACATAATAAACAAATAATAATGAAGAGTAACAAGAAAATAATAGCTTCTTTGTTTTATTTTTAGCCATATCATGGAGTTAATGTGGGGTTGCCACATTATGCAGTCTCATGCTCAAGAGTGAAGCCAAAAAATTCTCCAAATAAGGGTGCAAATTAATGATTTTTAGCAACTTAATTATCTCATTTTAAGTTTTTTTATTTAACAACCAGTAACTTATAAGTTGTGCATTTTTAGCTATTAGATATAATATATTAAGAATCATTTATCAATAAGAAAACATTATTATAATTCATGGATTAAATTAAGTTTTAACATATTTTTTTTACTTATTGAATCAATTGTGAATATGAACTCTACCAATTTTATTTAGAGTTTTTTTTTAAATTAATAGTAATACCTTTGGGTGAGCTTTAGGGAACAACTCTTATTGCCTCCCCTATAGCTCTACTCATATTTATAATACTTAATGTCCTTATGTCAATATTAACATTATCAACCCATCGACTCTATCTCATAATTGCAATCCCTAATGGCCCTATCAACCCATCTTCTATCACTAGCTATGTGTTCAAAAAATTTATGCTTAGCTCTTCTAAGAGAGTTTTATTTATTGTGAGTTAAACTTTTAGAAAACATGTTATATAAATAAGACATATTCAAACTTTTGCCCTCATTTTATAAACAATTTAGTTCTAATTTTAAATTTCTCATAAGCACAAGCCTATATTGTTAATTACCCCTCTACCCACATTAAGAGAGAACTTTTGATAAAAGCACTAAGATCTTAGCAAAGTTGTAGTAACTTTAGTTTCAAATTAAGAAAATTTACTACAATAACTTAAGGTAGATGGAGAGAGAATTGATGACAAATTCAATCAAGGTTTTAAAGTTTTATCACCCTTGGTTGTTAGGGTCTCTAATATACTGTTGACCTCCACATATGGTTCACAAGTCAAATGAACCATGGAAGCTAAAATAAATAATTAACGAGAGGAACCATCATATGAATCAGGTTTAAAATGCTATAATCGAGATCGTATTCGATAAAAATCACTTCGATTTAAAATTTTGGATTCATAAATGCATCTAAAATATTAAAATTAATTAAATAAAAATATCAAATCAATTAATAACTGATCAATTAATTAAAATCAATTTTTAATGAAATTACATACATATTGACATCAGGAAGCCCCGATGATGTCCGAATGACCTCCGTTCACGAAATTGATTGTCATTGTCGCCAAAACATCAAAATCTATCAAACAATGCCTTCCGCGATTAATTCAGCAAAGTCTACGCTAACGTCGAGCTATTCAAATGTGACGTCGCACAATTTAAGCCTAATTTCACTTCGACCATCGCCGACGTTGTCCAAACAACTTCTGATTGTAAAATCGTACGCCGTTGCTTCCGACATAACAAAATACCTAAAATCAATACCTATATTGCAAGGGTTTATGTTAATTTATAAAATTTGATGTGAAATTATGTTAATTTACAATTAAGATAATTAACATTTGCTTAATCACTTAAACCTTCTAATCCTTACCCTGTGCACGCCGCCCAAGCCCACTAATTAGGTCAACTGCTCACTTAACCTTATTGGCTACCATTTGGGTAGCCAATCGAAATGAGCCCTAAATGGAGCTCGATCCCTCACACCTAAGAGCACCTCTCCTCTCGTGATCCTCCTATTTCATTTTCCCCCTTTCTCGTGCGATCCTCCTCTCCTCCTTTGTGAGACCGATCGCTCGCCTCCCTGCAAACCGAGCTCGATCTATTTTGCCTTTGGTTCGTCTGCTGAGCAGAAACTCTAGCAATCTCAACCGAAAGCGCTATCTCTTCCTCCCCTTTAGCAATCAAACTCTCCAGGTCATTTCTATCTAAATCTAAATGCATTTTCTATGCTTTTTGGTTTCCTTTAGGGAATTAGGGTTTGATGAATCTCTTCCTAAATGCTTGAAATGAGTATAAGATTTGATCCTAAAGTTTGGGATAATGTATGGCCCTAGCTTGTATATTGATTGCTATTATTCATGGGTTTTTATAACTTTGGCTTGTTGAAATGGCTTCTTGTTAGTGAAATAGTATTTGTTAAAGCTCTTTTATGTGTTGAAAAAAAAGTTAAGCATATGAAAGAAGGTTTTGAATTGGTATATGGTTCAAATCCTAAATTATGTGCAAGTCCCCTCTCTTTTATGCTTGCTTTTTGCTATTTATAATTTATCTTTCTTATATGTTTAAAATGAAACTAGAAGTATGAAAGAAGGTTTTGAAATGGCATATGGTTCAAATCCTAAATTATGTGAAAGTTCCCTTCTCTTTATGCTTCAATTCTTACTATTTGGAGAGTTTATACTTGCTAAGTCTTTCTTATATGCCTAAAATGAAATTGGAAACATAGAAATGGGTTTAGAAATGTTGAGTCAAACCCTAACCTATTTGCAAATTGTGTTCCTTTTCATATTCAATTTGTGTTTTGGATGAAATAACACTTGCCAAGTCTCTTTTACATATTCAAAATGAAATTAGAAGTGTGGAAATGGAAATTGAGAATATATATGGCCCAAATCCTAGGTTATATACAAGTTTCCTCCACTCTCATGCTTCAAATTTTTATTTGGATGGAATAATATTCTTTAAGCTTCTCTTATATGTTTAAAATAAGATTGGAAATGTGAAAATGAGGTTAGAAATGATCAACAGCAAGTGTGAATGATTATCATATGATTCGAAATGGTTAGAAATGAAGGGAAGTGGCTTATGCATATTGTTCTAATATAATTGCTTGTTCATTATTTATTTACCACTAGTTATTAGTGATGAGCTTTATTCTTAGCAAGTTCTTTTAATATGCAAGCATATCTTTAGCTAAAATATGAAAGTTTAAAGCTTATGAATGAGCTAAGAATCTTGACTTTTTTGCAATCGTTGATCAATAATAGGCTCTATTCTCATCTTTCTCCATCAAAAGAAAAGTGTTCTTTTAATTGAATTTGAAAATTCAGATTTATGTATGTGTTATTTCCCTAAAAAAAAAGAGAGAAAGAAGAAGGGAGAGGAAGGGAAATTATTTGTTGGGGAGCTCTTTATTCTATTGCATGGTTAGTTGTTATTATGAGAATAATGACTTGGGTGAAGATTATTTTTCAGATTTTCTTTGCTAAGTTCTAATGCAAGTGTTTACTACATACATTGATTTTCTGGATTTACCTTATGAAGTCTATCCTACCTTGCTTCCATTACTTAGTTGTTTGCTAATATGGAGATGAAGATTTGAACAAAGTTTATTTTCAGATTTGTTTTCTCTTGATTTGACAAACCCAAATGCAAGTATTATTTCATATTTGAATTTTATGAGTTTTACCAATGGTTTACTAAATCCGAATCCTCTCTTTTCTTTTGGGTTTATGTAATGTTATGCTTACTCTTGTGGCTATCATAATAAGAGATGAAAGGGAGGCTAGAGATAAACCAAAATGAATGCAATTTCTATATTCCTTTCATATGAGCTTGGTTTTGGTAGAACTTCAGATTTACAAGTTTCTTTTGTGAGATTAGAAAATTCTTCCTTAGATTTCATGACACATTATGGAAGGTTGAATGTTAGCTATACTTGGTGTAAACAATTATTCTACTTGCTGATTTTTCTCTTGCACAAAAGAAATGAATGAACTATATGGTCTTAATGTGAAAGGTTGAACATTAACTTTACGCAGTAAGAAATAAAGCATATGTTTATGGTTTAACACATGAATGTTATCTTGTTCACTAAAATTGGAAAAGTTATTTCATCCCCCATATGGAAACAAAAAAAAAAAGAGGAGAAAGAAATGACATATGTAATAAAAAGTCATGTGATGATTTCTTATTAATGATGTCTCAATGCAATGCTTAGCTAAACTTACAAATGTCATGTATTGTTTAAATATATATCATGCATGTTTATGTGTAAATGCAAGCTTGAAATTATTTGTGATAACTACCCATTCACATTGTTTCAATGCGGCGGGAAAACTTGTGATAAATACCTGTTCACGTTGTTCCAACGTGGCAGGAAAATCTATTGCTATAAGTACCCGTTCACATTATTTCAATGTGGCAGAGAAACTTGTGATAAATACCTGTTCACATTATTCTAACATGACAGGAAAATTTGTTGCTATAAGTACTCATTCACATTGTTCCAATATGGCGAGAAAACTTGTGATAAGTACCTGTTCACATTGTTCCATCGTGACAGAGAAATCTGTTACTATAAGTATCAGTTCACTTTATTCCAACATGGTAGGGAAAGTACATGTTCATGTTATTTCAATACAGTAGAAAAATTTGTTATGATAAGTACCTACTCACGTTGTTCCAACGTGGTAGGGAAATTGAAACCTGTTATGATATAAGTACTTGCTCACATTATTCTAACGTGGCAAAAAAAATGTTACGCTGTGTTAACCCATGCACGCCTTTCTTGGTGTGGTGGGCAAATAAACTTTTGGCCATGGTGTCTCACAACACCTACCATGCATGCCTTTCTTGGCGTGGTGGAAGGTCTAGTCTCCCGAAGCATCCCCATATGCGGGGATGATGCCGGGAGGCTGCTGAAAATTTTGATAAAAAAAAGGAGTTTGCATAAATGCTTAAGTTCTTAAGTAGAAAAAGATGAGTACAATATGCTTATTCATGCTTAAGTCATCGCTCTTGCCTAAATGATGCTTACACTACTTAGGTGATTTATTTAAAGAAAAGATCTATCTTATGCGCCATACGATTTAAATTTTGTTTCATTACTAAGTATATGATTATGGTATGATTGCTTCCTCTTTGCCTAAATCTTGAAATAAGAATGAGATATATATCTATTCATATGAAATGAGAAAGGATAAGTTTAAAATGCATTAAGTTAGTTATAACTTACAAGTTGATGTGTTGTGGCAAGACCAAATTTGAATATTGGGGGCTCTCCTTTGAAAGATGAATGAACACTCTCTTATGAAATGTAGATTTGCAATGGACTTTGTAAGGAAAAGGAGAGAAGTGGGAGAGTAAAGTCTCATGAGAGAAGGATTCTCTCTTATTTATAAGCCCCTTAGCATGAGGCAAAAAAAAAAAAAAGAGAAAAAAATGAAAGTGGGACTTGTGTCATCCCATTAATTTCTTTTTCTTTGTGTATTTGTCATGAACTTGCATGTAAGGATATTAACTTTATTTTGCCATTTTCTCCTAATGACATATGACATGCACTTATATCTTTGTCATTTTCCTTTAATGTTACATGACAAAAATGTGGATCTAAGAGGAGATTAACTTTCTTTTTGTCATTTTTTTCTAATGACATTTGACATGTACTTATGTCTTTGTCATGAACTTGCATGTAAGGAGATTAATTTTGTTTTTTCATTTGTCTCTTAATGATATATGACATGCACTTATATCTTTGTCATTTTTTTTTAATGTTACATGACAAAATGTGGATCTAAGGGGAGATTAACTTTCTTTTGTCATTTTTCCTAATGACATTTGACATGTACTTGTGTATTTGTCATGAACTTGAATGTAAGGAGATTAACTTTGTTTTGCCATCTGTCTCCTAATGATATATGACATGCACTTATATCTTTGTCATTTTCCTTTAATGTTACATGACAAAAATGTGGATCTAAGGGGAGAATAACTTTCTTTTTGTCATTTTTTTCCTAATGACATTTGACGTATACTTGTGTCTTTATCATGAACTTGCATGTAAGAAGATTAACTTTGCTTTACCATTTGTCTCCTAATGATATATGACATGCACTTATATCTTTCTCATTTTCCTTTAATGTTATATGACAAAAATGTGAATCTAAGGGGAGATTAACTTTCTTTTTGTCATTTTCTCCTAATAACATTTGACATGTACTTGTGTCTTTGTCATGAACTTTCATTTAAGGAGATTAACTTTGTTTTGTCATTTGTCTCCTAATGATATATAACATGCACTTATATCTTTGTCATTTTCCTTTAATGTTACATGACAAAAATGTGGATTTAAGGAGATTAACTTTCTTTTGTCATTTTTCCCTAATGACATTTGACATGTACTTGTGTCTTTGTCTTGAACTTGCATGTAAGGAGATTAACTTTGTTTTGTCATTTGTCCCCTAATATCATATGGCATATACTTCTATTTTTGTCATTCCCCTTTAATGACATGTGATATACATGTAAACCTAAAAGGAGAAATATTTAACCCTTTGTCATTTTTTCTTAATGACATGTGACATACATATGAATCTAAGGAGAGATCTAATTTCTCTTGCCATACCCTTTTAATGACATGTGATATACATGTAAACCTAAAAGAAAAATCTTTAACCCTTTGTCATTTTTTCTTAATGACATGTGACATACATATAAGTCTAAGGGGAAATCTAATTTCTCTTGTCATACCCTTTTAATGACATGTAACATACATATAAACCTAAAAGGAAAATCTAATTTCTCTTGTCATTTACCCTTTAATGACATGTGACATACATGTAAACCTAAAGGGAAATCTTTAACCCTTTGTCATACCTTTTAATGACATGTAACATACATGTAAACCTAAAGGGAAAATGTTTAATCCTTTGTCATTTCCTCTTAATGACATGTAACATACATATAAACTTAAAGGGAAACCCTTTAACCCTTTGTTGTCTCCTCTTAATATCATATGATATAAACTTATGTAAAGAGATCTTTAATTTTCTTTGTCATTTTTTATGATGAATCGGGAAGAGTTTAAGTTCATATCATTAAAGAACAAATGTTCACTTGATGTGAAAGTAGCTGCCTTATCTCTTTCGAATAGATGTAAGCTTGATCATCTAGAACATATACTCGTTTGGTTTGCATTTGAGAATGTGAATTTCAAAAAAAAAAAGGATACTTGCTTGATAAAAAAAATATCATTACTTGTTTTATAAGATGTATTAAAGATGACATGTCATATTAAACATAGTCATTTCAACTTAAACATTCTCATGTCCATACAATATTTAAAAAAAAAAAGAATATATATTCATATGTATGTTGAAATGTTTATTAGATCAAACATTTAGGAGAAATATACATCCCAAATGCAAAATGAAAGAACAGATGCTACGCTTCTCAATTTGGTCTTAGGACCAGGTCCGGGTTAACAAAACCTTTAAATCTAATGATGCCATTATACTATTTTCAACTTAATAAAATATTATAAGCTAATTTTATCATAGAATGACAAAAGATAAATCTATCAACATCATTGTTAATGTATCTTTTCAAGTTCAAGATCTCAAGAAGAAAGTCTCAAACCCAATCCTCCATGTTCAATCTGGAGTTCACAAGGTTTGGAGAATGATAGATCTTGAAATAATTAATCTAAATTTGATTCTCTGCAAGAAGATAGTCAGAGTTGTCAAGATCTACTTTCCAGTTTGGTCTTAGGACCGGGTCCGGGTTAACAAAACCCAAAAATGTCATATCAAAATCAAACTTGCAAATTGATATCTACATTTTAACATAGATATTCACATGTCCATACAATATTTTAAAAGAACAGAGATATATGTGCATTGAAATGTTCGACATTTAGAACATATGCAAGTTAGATATAAAGCAAATGAACAGATGCTACACTTCCCGGTTTGGTCTTAGACTGGGTCCAAGTTAACAAAACCTAACAAAATCCATATCAAAACTCATGCTTGCTCGATGCATCATCATCAAACTCAACTACTTCAACTTAGACATTCACATATCCATGTAATATTTTTAAAAAAGAACAGATACCTATATACATGTTGATGTATTCATTAGATCAAATATCTAGAAAGATATGCAAGTTATGTGTAAAATGAAAGAACATATATGGTTTTGGTCTTAGACCAGTGGGTTAACAAAACAAAAAAATATTGATATTATAAAAATTTTATGCTAATAATATATGAGAAGCTAATTTTGTCGTATAGTTATAAAATATGAATATACTGACATAGCTTCTGAAGTTCAAGCTCTCAAAAGAAAAAGTCTTAAACCTGATCCATTATGCTCAAGCTAGAATTGACAAGGTTTGAAGGATTATACTTTTTGAGATGATCAATTTAGATCCGATCCTCTATAGAAAAATAAGCAGAGTAAATAAGGTCTAGTAATCATATATTAGTCTATGATCGAGAAAGATGATTATTATTAAAATTCAAATAATTTATTCATCTAAATAAATCATAAAATAATCAAAATTCAAATAAAATAACAAAATATAAATGAAATGAAATTAATTATTTAAATTAAAACTTAAAATCAATCCACCCTCCATCGGGTGACAAATTTTTTTTCACAAAGAGCCAATGTTAAATCAAATACATAACTATTTTCATATTCAAATAATTTTAAGCTCGTGAGGATGTGGTGTCCTCGCATGATTTTGTCTCAAAATTGCACCACATAAAATGTTATGACAGAGCCCTCAATGGTGGTTCGTGCGATATGACACCACTAAATTATGGTCACGCCGCTACCATGTTCCCAATGACTTTGTTTTTTGATATGTAAAATATATTTAGTTGGGCAAAATGAAGCTAAGGTCGACTTATATTTGTCCCTTAGATAAACTCCACCTGGACACCTTGGACGTAACATGTGTTGTCGAAGGATCCTTTAAGTTACTTTCTCACTAAGGACGACTGACGATGACGGAACCATGAGATCTAGATCGCGTCATCATTTCCCCAACCAAAGTTTTAAAAAAAAATAAATTTTGAACTCCCTCACTATTATATACTCATTATTTATGATTCATCGACTATTACTGAAAGTGCTCTCTCAATATTGAGAGGGTAAACTATAGGGTTTGCACCCTGGAACCGATCTAAAAGTTCAAAATGAGGGTGAAATCTCTAATCTACTATTCATCTACCTTTTGAAATTTTCACTAGCATTTAAAACAACTCTTTTCATCCAAAAGAGGTCGTTGGAGAATTTTTGGATCCCACAAATACTTAGTCAAAAAAGTGTTAGATCTTATTTATCTAAAAGATCCTTTCAATAGTCATAAGTTATGTCCTTTAATAGGATCATGCAGAGCTTAGATAAATATTTACCTAATAAGATAATTTTAAGTCAAACTTATTTAACTAATGGCTAGTGCCCTATTAAGTATCAGGGCTAAAAAAATTCACGACCTCATGCATGAAGAGTGTGTTTGAGTGTTAGTGAAATTTTAGAAGGTAGATGGAATAGTAGATAAAAAACTACATAGAGATTTCACCCTCATTTTGTGAGGACTTTAGATCTGATTCTAGGTTTCCTATAGGCGCAAGCACCTATAGTTAATTACCCCTCCAAATACTGAGAGAACACTTTCTATTAAGGCTAGTCGATGAATTGCTAAATAGCAAGTATATACTATCAGTGAGTGGAGCTTGAATATTATTAGATTTATTATTTTAATTTAAAGATTTTGTTTGCAAGAATGATGATGCATCTGAACAAGATCCCATTGTTTCGTCATCCTGGGCTGTCGCGGTGCCTGGTTCACTTAGTCAGAGGAGGTAGTCGACCCAACATGATCGAATGATCCTTGTTAGCAACCATGGGTTACATCATCCAAGTGTTTGTAGAGGTGAAGTTTATCTAAGGAGATAAATACAAGTCAACCTTAGTTAATAGATGACTTTAGCCCAACCAAATATATATTATATAATTCACAACTCAAAGAGTAAAGTCGTTAGGGAACATATGGGCTGCGGTCGTGATCGTGATTTAGTGGTGTCATTTTAGGGCAAACCACCCGAGGGCTCGGTCGAATATTATGTGGTATCATTTGAGGAAAAACTATCACATAGAGGACACACGCCCCTACACTTAAGATTATTTGAGTGTGAAAATAACAATGTATTAGATTTGACATTAGCTCTTTATGAACAAAGTATTCTTAATTTATCAACCTCGACAAATAATTACGGATGAGTGGATGTATTTTAACTTTAAATTTAAATAATTAATTTTATTTATATTTTTTTATTTGAATATTTGATCATTTTATAATTAATTTAGATTTGAATATATAATCATTAATTATTTAAAACTTAATGACACCCTTTCGATCATATAACTATTGTTAATAGACCGTGTCACCTCTACATCTTTCCTTGCAGAGGATCAAGTCTAAATTCATTGCTTCCACTTTTATAGTACTTTAAATCTTATCAACTCTAGCTTGAGCATAGAGGATCAAGTTTGAGACTTTTCCTCTTGGGAGCTTAAACTTGAGAAGTTATGTCAATAGATTTATCTCTTGCAATTATATGACATAATTAACTTCTTAGATTTTATCAAATTGAAATTCTTATAATATTAGAAATTAGATTTTTAGGTTTTGTTATCTCAGACCTGGTCCTAAGACCCAACCAGGGTGTAGATATATGTTCTTTCATTTTGCACATAGCTTGCACATTTTCATAGATGTTTGATCTAGTGGACACTTTAACATACATACAGGTATCTGCTCTTTTAAAATGATGTATGGACATTAAGATGTCTAAGTTGAAATAGTTATGTTTGACATGATATATATTTCAAATTGCAAGCATAAGTTTTGATAGCAAGCATAGATTTTGATACCTCAAATCATAAATCAAGTATAACGTTTCTAGAAAGTGCATATTTGATCTTCTTCAAATGTTTGTTATAGATCAAATGTAAGACCGCTCAATGAAACAAGGATTTAATTTTTCCAAATATTTATAGTGATTCAAGCATGTATCTATTTTGTCATAAATCAAGTATGCATCCATTATATAGAGCATGAATTTGACTCTTTCAAGTATTTACATGAATCAGATGATTAAGTAGAATATCATTCTATGAAGTAAGTATGAGATTCATTTAACTTGAGTATTCATATGTCTATTTAATTTGAATGGAATGTAGTAGTATTTTGAGTATACAATATGAGTCATTCCATTAAACACTTGCAAGTCCAAAGCTATATATTCATATGAAACTATGATAGGTGCAAGAGTTTAACTCCTTTGGACATTTATATAAACCATAAAGAAACAAAATGTAAAATTACCTAGTGCATTTGTCATCAAACTTAAGTTCATTCAAGCTTATGATTCAAAATTCTCTTAAGCCCTTTTCAATTGATTCAATGAAGCACATATTATATTTCAATTGATAATTAAAAATGTCCAATCATGTTCTTTATTAAGATATCAAGTCATATCTTCTACTTATGAATAAATTATCATATATTTTATGATTTAGATTTCATTTAACTTGAGCCTTTAGAATTGAATCAATTTATTAATATTTTTTATGAATAGTTTGAATTTTGATTCGCTTCTCATTCATGTCATGTCAAGTTTAAAAGTATGGTTCAAATCATATCAAAGTCAAGTTCTTTATAGATTTGACTTATTAAAAATTTTGGCAGCCTCCCAACATCATCCCTGCGTAGGGGGTTGCTTCGAGAGATTGGGCCTTCCCACAATGCCAAGAAAGGCGTGCACAGTAGGTGTCATAAGACACCATAATCGAAAGTATAGTTTACCTTCTATGCCAAGAAAGGCATGCATAGGTTTGTATAGAATAGCATTTCCTTGTCACATTGGAACAATGCGTACAAATACTTATATCACAAGATTTCTCACATTGGAACAAAGTGAACATGTACTTATCATAAAGATGATTTTTTGCCAAGTTGGAATAACATGAGCAAGTACTTATAGCACAGGTTTTCACATTGGAACAATGTGAATGGGTACTTATCACAAAGCAGGTTTCCTTGCCACGTTAGAACAATGTGAATAAATACTTATAGCATAAGTTTTTCTGCCACATTGGAACAATGTGAATAGATACTTATCACAAAGCAGGTTTCATTGCCATGTTGAAATAACATGAGCAAATACTTATAACATAAGTTTCCCTGTCGCATTGGAATAATGTGAAAGGGTACTTATCATAAATCATATTTTCTTGCCACATTGGAATGACGTGAGCAAGTACTTATAGCACCTACACATTGGAATAATGTGAATATGTACTTATCACAAAGTAGATTTTGTTGCCACGTTGGAACAATGTGAACAAGTATTTATAATATAGTTTTTTCCACCACATTGAAATAATGTGAACGGGTACTCACAAAGCATATTTTCACAATTTTTTATTTACATGTGCATAAAATTAAAATATAATTGATACCCCTTTGCTATAGCATGATTTTCATCACCATTTTAGTTGAATTTTATTTTAAAATATTTAAATAGCTAGTGCCACAATCAACAAGTACAGCTCTCTTCTTTCTCTATTTCTTATTTTTTTGCTCTTTCATCTTTAGGGGAAGAACTTGACTGTCCTCCTTGTGCATTTGTAGGGATAGCTGTTATTGGGGTTGAACGATGATGCTGAGTATAAAAGCGCGTACTAGGTTGATCATTTCCTGGTTCCACCATATAAATAGCTTCAATACCCATGATCTCTTTATCATTTAGTTCTTGTTCTTCTTCCTCTTCAGCAGAGATTGAAGATCCATTTTCTACTTACTTCTGTGAAGACTCTTCTTCATAAGTGTCAAATTCATGTTCAGGTTCCCTGGATCCATGTTGCTGGTGATGGTGTTGAGCGAAAAGTTCATTTATATGTCTGGCCATATAGATGACTTCTACTTCCATAGTGTCCTTTTTATCACCTTCTTTTTGCACATGAATTTCTGATTGATGTTTCCGTGGATCTCGTGTTCAACAAATACTTCATCCATTAAAGGACTGTGATCAAAGTCAACCTTCTCTTGTCGAGGTAAATCTGATCGATGATGAGATCTACTAGAGGATTCTCCAGGGTGTCGACCATCATGTCTTTTATCATTGATATCCCTTCTTTTGAGTATACAGTTATGATAGGTTATTTTTGAGATGAATTTCTGAGTATATGTATCAGATGTCACACCTCTTCCATTCTTCAGGATTTTATCACGGGGTCTTGGCCTCCATACCTGCTTATCCTTTTGTGACCTTTCACAGCTTGAGTGTCATCTCGATGCTCACCATATGAAGCATACTTGGCTCGATGACTGGTTACCAGAAGAGGTGGCAACCTCCTTGGTGGAGCTTTGGTATTTTAAATCACCACAGGCCTCTGAAATTTTCTTTTTATCAAGCCTTTGTTCTTGGCTACTTTGAGAACTTTGTGTATTCTGGCAGATAGTGTTTCAGGCTATCTCTTTTATGGTAGTGGAGCTTGACGTGATTGAGTGCAGAAGGATTGCTTTACCTCAACAGTAGAGTTATTCCTTTTCACTCATTTTAGATTATCAAAGTTATTATAGGTAGGAATACTGGATTTTGGCAGCAGTATTACTTATTCACTCGGTCATTCAAAGGGGCTCTGTTGAGCCCTCAGCTCATCATTTCTTCTTCTTCTCTACCTTCTAGTTAATTTGCTTTCTGATGAGGAAGCTTCATGATCATGCTTTCCATATACAAAATGTTCAATCGAGCAAGCGTTGTACCAGACATTAAATACACATTTGCCCATTGATTCTTCTTTTATCACGGGCGATTGACCTAGCCTTTGAAAACTAAAAATTCTTCGGGAGAACTCCTCATAGTAGTATTGAAGATTGACGAATGTGGCTAGTAGAGCTTCGAACTTGAGGCCTTCCAAAGATTGCCTGAATGTATGTACCATGGTGGGTACTTTAGGAGTTGCGACGATAGGAAAATTCAAGCTACCAAATTGAATGGTAGCCTAACATCTTGTGTTGACAACGCTTGGGGAGACCACCCCCCTGGACAAAGGAAAGGAGTGCTCTGTAGATCCATTCTGCAAAAGTGAAAGATGGGGATTAATAATTATTATTTCACCCCATACTTTCAAGATGCAGAGGTACTACAAAACAAAATAATAGTGTAATAAAGATATACTTTACAGGATAATTCATTCGACATAGAGTCTCATATATTAGTAATTTGAATTTATTACACATTTAAATAACCATTTTTTTTGAATTTTCAAATATTTTATTGCTACTATAGCACATATATGACTAGCTAATGATGGAAAGAGAATCTATCCCCAGAGTCGCTAGAAATGGGCTCCAAAATTTGCCACCATCTCAATATTGAGTGAAGAGAGAGTGTGATTTATGCATCGATGTAATTTTCAGAAGGTAGATAGAATAGTAGACAAGACACTACCAAGAGATTTGTCCTCATTTGGTGAGAACTTTAGATCTGGTTCCAAGTTTCCTATAGGTGCAAGCCCCCATAGTTAATTACCCATCCCAATAAGTGAGAGAGAACTTTTGATTAAGGCTAGTCATTAGGTCACTCAATGCATAACTTATAGTAGCAGATGGAGTTTAAGATTTATATTTATGAAATTCATCATTTTAGCTTAAACTAGATTGTTGGGGAATGATGATGTGCATCTAGATCTCATGGTTTCATCATCCCATGTCGGTCCCTAGTCTACTTAGTCAGAGGAGGTAGTCGACCCAACCTAATAGAAGGATCTTTATCAGCAACATATGGGTTACATCATCCAAGAAATTCTTGTAGACATGGGGTGGTGTTTGTATAAAAAGACAGGCTTAAGTCTACCTTAGCGGAGGGATTTTGCTCTATCAAGTATACCCTATGATTCACAACTCAAAGGGGGAGCATATGCCAGTTGTGATCATAATATAATGGAGCCTTACTAGCCAAACCACCTGATCAGAGGACTCTGGTCATAATTGCATCATCTATGGAGCCTATTAGCCAAGCCACATAGTCAGAGGACATGAGTCCGGTAAGAGAGAGATTGATTGAGAGTGAACATAGTAAGACACTTGATTTGACATTGGCTCCTTTGTGAGCTAGAATTTTCTTAATTTGTCACCCCGATAAATAATTATGGAAGGTGTATAGATTGAGTTTTGCTTTAAACTTTTAATGATATAGTTTCATTTAAATAATTTTTAGATTGATATTTAATTTGAGTTGGATTTGATTTAAAAAATTGATTAATTTGAATATATTTAAGAGCTTTAGATCCTGTCAACTCTATTTAGCTCCTAACAGAGGATCGGATCTACTATCACATGACAAAATTAGCTTCTCAGATATTTTACTAAGTTGAAATTCTTATAATAGATTTTTAGGTTTTGTTAACTTGGACCCAGTCCTAAGACTAAACCGGAAGCAACCGAACATCCTCGACATTTAAGCATTTAGCATTGTGCCCATGAGAGTGTATTTGAGAATGCCCTACTACCTTCTATTCGCTAAATGTGTATTAATCGTGGTGGTGTTGAAGATGTTATAGATTTTATATTGCAATTTGGAATAACACATCGATTCATATTTGCTTTAGTATTTGGGCTTTAGAGAATTCATATCTATTTCTTATGCTTATTGAGAAGCCTTCAATTTATTGCATACTTCTAATGAATTGACTTCTCTCAATTTTGATTGAAGTGAATTGTGAGAAAGTCTATAATTCATTAGAGAACTTATTGCACTCAATAATGACTCATTGAAGTTATTGTAAGCATCTGTATAGTTCAATCATGTATTATTCTAATTGACTTAATATATGATATGGCTCCACCATTTATTATGAATCAATACTTATGATTAGTGCTCCTTGATGAACCACTTAATCAACCTCCCTAATTTGTGGATCCACATTTAAGCTTCTTATAGACTTCAGATAGTTAAGCTATGTGCTCATACAAAACAATTTATTTATCTCAAAGTGAATCAGAAAGTAATCATAATGATCAGTGATGACTCTCTTTTATGCTTGCTAATAAGCCATTTAAACTCATTTCTGACCTCCTACAAAACTTTTCCTCTCCTTCGAGTCATTTGAAATGAATCATTGTAGAGTTTAGTATTCATAAGGATGACTTATTTCTATCCAACGGTGAGTTATTTGGCTTAATATAAGTCCTCCTTTCAAATTTAACACGTGCACTTATATTTATTTTATGCCTTTATAACTTCACATTTGTTATGCTCAAAATTTTGATTTAAGTCTTTTATTTAATTCCATTTAAACTCTTTGGTTATCTATTTTTTCATTTTATTTTAGAAGTCCAACAAAAAATTGAAATTTTGTTTGGCCTCCTCAAGATCTCCACGTAGCCGAGTGTTTTGGCTTTCTCGATATGCCTTAATGGGGAGTGGTGTATTGTGACACCACAACCGATTTCATCTCATGCCTAATGAGCATGATGAGGCCTTTAAATGTGAAAGAAGACAAATGTAAGACAATATATATAGTCATTTATATTTTTTTTAAGTCCAAAAATTTGACAAAATTTTGGCAGCATTTCGACTATGGGGAGTGATATCTAACAGATGTTGGTTTACTCAGTACACCCTAATGAGTATAGCGAGCGGTGTCTTGCGACAACAATCAATTTTTCATCTCGTTGCGCCTTAATGAGCACGATGAGGCCTTCAAACCTACAAAGAAACACAAACATATATACATCCACATCACACATGTTCTGACTTATTTTTTCTCGTTGCAATGATCGGCAAAGAGACGGGGTTGGAGATGCCAAACCAAGAGAGGAATCCACCTAATGATGATGTTCCTCTACGGTTGAGGCAAAAAGAAAGGTTGGGAAGGGAGATGGAAAGGGAAATGTCGAAACCAAGAGAATAACCCACCTAATGATGGTGTTTTTCTCCGGTTGCGGCAAAAAGGAATTGGAAATATAATGGAAAGGGCAATGCCAAAAATCAAGAGAAGAACCTGCCTAATTATGGTGTTCTTCAATGGTTGCAGTGAAACATAATTGGAATTTTGGATTGAAGAAATGGGGGAATTTTCAGATTGAGTAAAATAAGGGAAAATTAGGGAAAGAGGAAGGTAGAAATGAGAGAAATTCCAAGAAATTTTTGGATTGGTTTTGTGAGGGATAGATATGAAATTTTCAGTTTTGTGGAAATGAGGGGAGAAATGAAATGGAGAAGGAAGAAGAAGAAAGGGAAGAGAGAAAAAGTGAGAAGGAGAAGGAAGAAGACCCACTTTGCTTATGATTGGAGAGGAGAGAAAAATGAGAGAGGGAGATTCCCTTTTTCGGTTTGGACATGAGGAAGAAATGAGAGAAAAAAATGCTGCCCTCTTAGTGGAAAGGAAGGAAGGAAAAGATGAATGGGAGGAGTGTTGTTCAAATGAGTGGAGAAGAGAGAAAGATTCAGCAGTGTGCATGGAGGGAGGCCGAGTTTGAATAGGAGCTTCCTTACGTGAGAGAAGACCGAGCAGGGTGAAGAGGAAACAGATCACAGTTGGACGGGAGAGCCGGGCCGAACGTTAGTGAGTTTATTAAAGTGGAATTTAGGGTAATTTAGGGATTAAGGTTAGGATTAAGGTTTATTTAATTTCTTTGAGCACTTAATCACTCTTAAAATGAATTTTATGTCGATAGAATCACATAGTTATATATATATATATCAATCTCAGCTTATTCTGATGTTTCGGACGCAATGACGTAGTCTATTTCACAATTGGAGGATGTTTGGTTCAAGTTGGCATCAAATTGAGTCAATTTCAGCTCGAAATGCACATCGCTGCTTTTGACCGCTTGACATTCTTGTAGACTTGTCCGAATTAAGGGTGAATAGTCTTACTAGATAAATTTTGACATTTTGAGGCTAATAGTGCAATCAATTTCACAAACGAAGGTCATTTGGTTTGCATCGGCACCTCCTGACCTTGATATACATGCAGACATGTTGATAGCTCGATCGCTTGATTGGTTGATCATCAAGTTGTGCAATATTTATATTCTGACCAGTTTTGACATTCAATGTGATGGCAAAGTCCGCTCATCGATGGAGGTCATTTCAATAATTTTGGTGACGCCTACACATTTTAGTCTCGATTTACGTGTCACTTTTTGATAATTCAAATTGAGCGTGGACAGTCTCATTTGGTAGTTTTCAATATTTCAAAGCTAACGACATGATCAATTTCATGAACAGAGGTCGTTTGGATATCGTCATAGCTTTCTTTCCCCGATATATGTGTCGGCACATTGATAGCTCGATCGGTTGATCTTAGATTATGCAATATTTATATTCTGATCAATTTTGATGTTCTGAATATGACGGTGAAGTCCATTCTTTGATCGGATGTCATTTCAACCATTTTAGATGTTCAGCATTTTGAGCCCGATTGTAATCGCCACTTCGAAGTTCAAATTTGACTTGTAGGCTTGACTCGACTTATGACACATATATGGAGGTCAACATAGGGCTAATTAATTGAATTTTAATCCTGAAAGTTCCTAAAATCTAATTGTAAAAAAAACAAAGTTAGGCTCATTTTGAAGATATTTTAGAAGATAATCTCAAAAAATTATAATTAATTGATTTTGAACAATGATTTTGGCTTAATTAAGGTTTTATCAAAAAATCTAATTAGCTTAATTATACCTTAATTAAGCACTCAATTAATCCCAAATTTTATGTGGATGTTTAGGGGGATGATCTCTGCCTCCTCTATTTTTTTGGGATTTTATTGATTGCTTCATTAGGAAAATCATTTGATTAAGCCTTAATCACTCTCTTAATCCAATTAATTATAATTAAGGAATGAATAGTAACTTGATTAATCATTTAAACATAATTATTTATGTTGGATAGTAAGATCACTTAGGGAATGAGATTGGGGATACTTTTCCTAATTCATTTCCTAAGTCTTATTTATCTTTAAAAATCAAATTAATTAATGAGTTAATGGAATGATTGATTGATTAATTAAGTGATCAATCTTCAAAATAAGGAAATCAAAATATAACTTGGATGTTTAAATGATTCAGGGATTAGGATTGAGGCCTTCATCCTTTCCTTAAGTTAATTTCATCATTCAAATTAAAACATAAGTAAAATATTTAATCAATTAAATAAACACTTAATGAAATTAAAATTAAAAAAATCAATTCATCCTCACATAAGCAATCCTTAATTGATCTTGGGTAGCTCCTTGAGTGTTTAATAACCTAAGGTGAGAGATAATGAAATTATCATTGGCTCATATGTGTGAGAAAATCATAAAAGTAATTCAGTGAGATACCTTAAGCTTAATTAACTATTAATCATAAGACAATTGGATTAGACCACTTTCATTTCTTAGGAGTATTGCAAATTTATATTTCATGTGGTTGCATATCATATTGGCTTATTATTAATTAGTTAATTAACTTAAGGTGATATAGGTAAGGGTTAATTAATTTATTTAATTCATACCTTAACCTAACTAAAACATAAAATCAACTTAAATATTCTTCATTAAACCAAACTAATTCACACATGGGGAAATGGGTTAGGGTTCGCAAACCCCTCTCATATTTCCTAAATCAAATCAAATTCAAAGTTAAAAATGTCTTTAAAAGAATTTTGGTTTATTCTAAATAGCCTTATTTAATATGATTGTCCTTGGAAATTAATTAGGAGTGAATGAAATCATGTGCTTACATTCTTTTATTTCTTTCCAATCATGCTAAATATTGCTTGCCATATGAAATTATGCATTCATTTTTTTTTTAAAATTAATTAAATAAAATATTTCCTTTTATGTCAAATTGCATGTGTTGATTTAAATTAAATATGTGTGGCTATTATCACTATTAAATCAAAAGTTACTTTCGAAACCTATAAATCAAATATTATAAATGAAATGATGTTAATTATAAATACTTATAAGCTTGTATGTGATAATAGTATAAGATGTGTAATATGAGGTTCTCTTTTACTATCTTAACATGGATTCACATAAGATTTGCAAGTGTATAGTTCATTTGAAAAGAACACAACACTTACCTAAATCTATTCCTATGCATCTCCATGTTAAGACTTAGGAAGAATCTCATATCACACCTGTAAATAATATAACAAACCAAACATAATTTCTTGCATGATTCTCTATTCATGTGGTTCTTTTTGTACATTCATATGTATTTGAGAAAAGTGGTATCTTAGTCTGATATCTCGGGGCTGCGAGACTTTAAGTAGCCCTAAGTAGGTCTTATATCTTACGCTCCTGGTGTAGAAAATAATGACACCGTACTCACTTAAAACTCTTATATATATGCATGTATGATGTGGCCAATGAATAAAGAATCATAAAATCAAATAAATCAAGTATAACCTTTTGCATGGATTTTTCTATCGTTATAGTTATTTATACATTCACATGTATCTAAGAAAAGTGGTATATTAGTCTGGACATCCCGGGGCTACGAGGCTTTAAGTAGCCCTATGTAGGTCTTGTACCTTACACCCCTGGTGTAGAAAATAATGACGCCGTACTCAGTTAAAACCTTTATACATGTGGATGTGTGTTTAGCTAATGGATGAAAAATCCCTCTTTTCTACATAACAAAAAACATGCATCCATAATTTAATCAACAAATGAAACATTTAAATCCAAAATATATTTCTTTGCATTCATCATCAAAGTATGCTAAGATTTATATTATATGTATATATATGCTTAAGATTATTCATATGCATGATATACATGATGGAAAGAAATAAATGAATGTGTGTTATGTGGTAGTAATCCATCCTAATTAATCCTAAGATGTCTTTCTTATTGAAGAGGTTATTTAGAATGAACCTAAACTTAGGGTTAATTAAAACACAAAATAAGTCATTCATCAAAGAAAATTAAGCTAATTAACTTACCTTAGAAATGACTTAAGGTAGGGATAAAAGAGATATTCTCTCTCTTTCTTCTCTTTATAACACTTAGTTGCTAAGTGTAGGCATGAAACAAAAGAAAACACTAAGTAAAATCTCCAAATCAGCTAAATTACTTAAAAGAAAAATCAACCCTTTATAAATTAAATCCTTCACACTTAGCAAATCAAAATCAACCCTTTATAAATTAAATCCTTCACACTTAGCAAATCATAACTCTAAAGCCTAGCTAGGACATACCACACAAGCTTTAACACATGCACATTAGACTAAGTCACCATTTCTAGCTTTATGTTAGGGCGGTGCATAGTTTGATGTTGGTTTTGTAATGTATTATTTTAGACTGAATATTAGGGTGTATGAGCGTAGTCTAAATGTTAAGTCGACATTAGCCTAATCATATTTTATGCAGGGGGTTGTGCTTAAGGGGCTGCTGCAATAAAAATATAAATGCTTTTTGCTTTGCTTAGCCCCTAAGCATAGCCCAAGTTAGGACATGTGGACTTGGTTACCCATGTAAGTTCAATTATTCCTATAACTGCTTGGGTTGTATGATGTGTTCAACTAACACTTATTTTGTAGGTGTAACTAGATTTACTTTCCTTCCTTTTAATATAATTTTTGCATTATGATTAGGATAAGTGTTATGGGGATTAAGTTGAATATTGGTTATAAGACCATGTCTTATGTACCATGTGATTCCTTTGGAGTAAGCTACATTCCAATCAAGCCAAAAGAAATAAAGAGATGGAGCAAAGCAAAGTGAAGAAATGAAAGATGAAGAGTGAAGATTGGAGAATGAAGAATGAGACCCCCTTAACACTTATCATTTTTATAATTGTAATTATTCTTTCATTATACTGGGATGTATAAGGGTAGAGCTCAGCTACCAACATTTCTTTTCGGGTTGTATGACAGTACCCGACTGCACCAGCCTCTTATTCTTTTATGATAACTTTATAAAAGTGTTTGATATTTTGTTTAGCCTATGCATTAGAAATGACATGTCTTTTCATAGTTTTTTTATGATTGGTGATTGTTGTGTGGCCTAGATGCGATTAGGCTCTTAGGATAAAAAATAAATTTTACATCCCACTAACAACTCATAATTAAAATTTTAAAATAACTCATAAACTCACATAAAAGCTTATGAATTAAATTAAGATAATAAAAATGTTTAGAAACCCCCTTAGCTGGATGATTGTATGTATAATATCATGCATGTCATATTCTTCCACTCTTGTTAAGAGAGGGCTTGCATCTGTGCCAGAGAATAAAGGCTTAACCTGTAAGAGCCTTTGATGAAAAAACACATCTTTCTCTTTTGATTTGGCTCATAATCAATTTCCCATGCATTTAGGCATACAAAATTCTATGGCATGTCAAAATAAAAAGTCCAAAAATTAAATAAAAATTGATAAGATTTGCATTAGATTTAAGTCATTATTCATGCTCTTCATGATCTAGTCTCTTAAGGAGTGGGTTTAAGGAATAATTTCTCTTCTAAATAAATAATGACTTAACAATCTTGCAAAGCATATGACTTGCCTACATGGATTTAAAGGAGTTAGGAGTTTTGCCACTCAGCGGTAATAAGTTTAGTAGTCGGGTGATTTATCCTCTCTTGTGGAGATAAACCATATACCCATTTTTTGCCTTAGATTTAGGTCGTGTTTTGGTCCTCATCAAAACTCCATAGATTTAGGATCTGAGGTTATTATTTTTCTTTGCGGGCTATAAGCATAAATCCTCACCTCTTAGGCATTTTCACAATCTTGTGTTGTGAATTATAAGTCCTAGATTTCTAATAAAAATTCAACTCAAACAAATAAATCTCCTTAAAATTCAAATACATAAAGCCCAACTATAAGATAGATTGAAGTGCTCACTAGGCTTCTTAGTATCATGAGCACTCCCTACTCATCTCCTTTGGTCTCGATAATAAATCTCCCCTTTTGATCTCTCCTATTTGGTTTTCCAAAATGCAATCAATCCTTTGATAGTCCTATCTTTGAATTCTTTGAAGACAATAATCACATACTTTAATCGAGAGTATTCTGAAGAGATTCACTTTCCTTGAGATGTAATTAAATATGGAGGCTTGCCTATAGAGAACTTAACAAACCTGATTTATCTTGCTTTACTTTTCCAAGTGAAGTAGGGAAAAATCTATGGTATATTCGAAGACCCATCATGCCTTAGGAGTCATTATTAGGTGATTAGGTCCATTATTGGGTAGTGACTTCTATCTCTCGAGATAGTATACTATTCTCTAATGTAGTACCCAATCACCCTAATAAGTATATCTACGGATCTACGTGGTGTCCCTTCATAAAAACACATAAACACAAAAATAAACACCACAAATTTTTTTGGTGACTCTAGGATGGTTCCTCTCTCCTCTCTAGTAGACGATTATTGTCTCCAAGCATTGATAGTGGAATTGCATTTTATGTGAGCTCGAGACTATCTTTCTTCTGTTTGCACTTAACTTATTTCATTCTTAAGCAAAGTTAGCCAACATCATTTAGGTTTTAGGACTTCACTCCATGTTGGCCTTGAAACCCTAATTGGGTTCCCCAATGGGTGAAAAATACAAAATTTATCAATGAAAGGGGAGATAGTAAAATTTAGAACCTCCTCACCACTAGCTTGGTGAGGTAAGGTTCATCATGAAATTTAAAGAAAATAATTCCTTTCACAAAAATGACAGTTTCCAAAAGCACCTTTCAAGAAACTCACAAAATCACAAAATCACAAAATCAAAACCCCTCCATGATTGTTACATGGAGGTTATTTTCAAAAGCAAATCATGCCATGTCTGATTTCCACTTAACATATCCAAATTTGTTAAGTGAGGATCTCTATTTGAATCAAACATAAAATTTGGCTTTCACTTAACAATTTCAATTTGTTAAGTGGGGGTCTTATTTTTAAAACATAAATTTGACTTTCACTTAACGATTTCAATTTGTTAAGGGGGTCTCATTTTCAAAACATAAAATTTGACCTTCACTTAACGATTTCAATTTGTTAAGTAGGGGTCTTATTTTCAAAACATAAAATTTGATTTTCACTTAATAATTTTAATTTGTTAAGTGATGGTGTCATTTTCAAAATATAAAGTTGAATTTCATTTAACAATTTCAATTTAAGTGAGGGTCTAATTTTCAAAATATAAAATTTGACTTTCACTTAATAATTTCAATTTGTTAAGTGAGGGGTTTCATTTTCAGAACTTATAAAAGTTGACTTTCATTTAATAATTTCAATTTGCTAAGTGAGGATCTCATTTTAAAAAACATAAAACTGATTTTCATTTAACGATTTCAATTTTTAAGTGGGGGCCTCATTTTTAAAATATAAAATTTGACTTTCACTTAACAATTTCAATTTATTTAGGGTTGGGGTCTTATTTCCAAAATATAAAATTTGACATTCACTTAACATATTTAATTTGTTAAGTGGGGGTCTCATCTCCAAAAATATAAATTTGACTTCCACTTAATAATTTCAATTTATTATGTGAGGGTCTCATTTTTAAAATAAAAACAACATACATTTAGGCCTTCACTTAGCATATCCAATATTGCTAAGTAAGAGTCTCATTTTCAAGGCATATATTTGGTTCTACTTAACACATCAAATTTGTCAAGTAAGAATCACATAATCATGCCTGTTGGTAGAAAAATTCATATAAGAGTCGCCTTTCAAATCTGTGGTGAGAAAAGAAAGACAAGACTATAAAAATTCATCTTTTTAGACGTCATGTAGATCCGCAGATGTACTTATTCAGGTGATCGAGTATGTCATCAAAGAAATAGTGTACTATCTCAAAAGGTAGAAATCACTACCCTTTAATGGACCTAATCACCTCAATAAGGACTCCTAAGGATGATGTGTTTGCATACCAGAGATTCTTCTCTTACTTTACATGGAAAAGTAAAGCAGGGTTTATTTTAAATCGGGTTCGTTAAGTTCCCTACAAGGGCAAGCCCCCATAGTTAATTACATCCTAAGGAATGGAGATTCCTTAGGAAAACTCTCAATTGAGGTAAATGATCATTGTCTTTGAATATTTCAATAGGAAGGACTATCAATCGATTAGTTCATGTTTGAAGATCCAATGCGATTGATCAAAAGAGGGAGTTATTATTGAAGCCAAAATGGGAGATAAGTAGGAGATGCCCATGATGTTAGGAAACCTAGAGAGCATCTCAAACTAATATATAGTTGGGCTTTATAATTTTGAAATTAATTTAGTTTGTTTGAGTTGCATTTTTCATTAAAAATTTATGACTTATGATTCTTTAACACAAGATTAAGGAAATGCCTAAGAGGCGAGGAATTATGCTTATGGCCCACAAAGGGGAGAAGCAACCTTAGAACCTAAATCTATGGAGCTTTAGCAGGAAAAGCATAAATCTAAGGCAAAATGGGTAATTTGTTTGCCTCCACGAGAGGACAAACCACCTAACTTGGACATACAACCTTTGGGGGTCTCTAACTCCTCCTATGATTTTAAATACATGTAGGCAAGTCTTTATTCTAATGCAAGATAGCTAGGCTGTTATTTATTTAGAAAGAGACTAAGTCCTTAAACTCACTCCCTAAACACACTAGATCATGTAAAGAGCACACTTCAAATGACCTAAATCTAATGCAATTCATATTTTATTTTATTTTTATTTTTTGACAATTATTTTAACTCAGACTAATAGGATTCATATTACTAATGCATGAGAAATAAAGTTATTGGCCAAAATCAGTGAGAAGGGAGGAGGTGAGTTTTCACCATGGCTCTTAAAGGTCAAACCAAGTTTCTTTGGCAAAGCTGAAAGCCCTCCAATCTAGAGTGAAATAAGATGCATTTGTGCATGATATTATAAAAGAAATACTCATTCCGTTAAGAGATTGTTAATTCTTTTATCTTGATTTTAAACCTAAGCTTTAGGTGAGATTATGAGTTCTTTATTTATAATTTGAGTTGTTAAGTTGGGTAAGAGATTTATTTTTTCCTAAAGATTCTAATCCACATCCAAGTCATACATAAAGCAAGAAAGAAACTAGGAAAAGCATGCCAGTTAATGCAAAAGCTAAACAAATCATCAACAAATTTATAAAGCTAACCGCAAAAGAATAAAAAGCCGTTGTGGTCGGGTACCACCGCACAAACCCAAAAATATCAAATTGGGTAGCCGAGCTCTACATTTATACAACCCGGATTACAAATGAATTAAATTACAATCAAGCAAGGAATTCATTGTTATGGGGGTCATCAAGCTTTATTTCTTCTTTTCTTCTAACACTTGCAAAACAAAGGTTATCCAAATTAAACCACACAAATTTCAAGCATTTATATTGGATTTATCACCCCACACATGAGTGACTAAGTTCACCTAGTCTATTGGATTATGCTTGGGGTATTAAGCACTTACAAACAAAAGCATTTATATTTTTATTTATGATAGTGCCCTTAAAGCACAATCCCCTGCAGAAAAGAATAGTTAGACTAAGAGCATCTCACCATTCATTCTATGAGCAAACACCCTAACATTCAGTCTAAAATATATAAATCACAAAATAAAATAAAACATCAAACCATGCACCGACCTAACCTAAAGTTAGAAGTTGTGACTTAGGCTAATGTGTGTGCTTTGAAGATTTGTCTGGTATGCTTAGCTATGACTTTAGGTTCAAATTTTCTAAGTGCAAAACATATTCAACTTAGAGGAGGGTTTCATTTAAGTTGTTTAATTATTTTGGGTTGATTTTATTTCATGTTTTGATTTGGTTTAAGTGGATCCAACAATTAATTACTAAGTTATGAAGAGAGGGAAAGAGAAGAGAACTTCTCTTTCCTTCCCTAACTTAAGTAATTTCTAAATTAGGTTCACATTTTAGTTTTATTTAGTGAATATTTTGATTAAATCTTTTGATTAATCCTAAGTTTATATGAACTCTAAACAAACCTATTCAAAAATAAAAGCATTTTAAGAAAAAATAAAATTAATCAAAATTCACATAACATACATTACTTCATTTCTTTCCCAACATATATAACATGCATATGGATGGACCCTAAGCATATCTATACATACAAATTGGAATTTTTAACACACTTTATGATGCATGCTAAGTAATTCATTTAAGGAAAATTTAGAAGAATAAGATGCATGACTTTCTTTAAGTAGAAAAGGGTTTCTTTATCCAAATTTTCACATACACACATGAAAGTAAGAAAGGTATAAGTGAGTACAGCGCCATTATTAACCGGACCTACTTAGGGCTACATAAAGCCTCACAACCTCAGGGTTGTCCAGACTAATATACCACTTTTCTTAAATACAAACATGTGTATAAAAGAAATGAAATGGAAAAGAAAAAAAATGCAAAAGTTGTATTAATGGATTCATTTAATTTATGCAATTTATGTATGCAAGTATAGGTAGCCCTTCTTAGGTGATATCATAAGGATAAATAGGATATAGAATTAGGTAAGTATTAGGTTCTTTTCAAATGAACCCTATATCTTACCAATTCCTATTTAAAACTATGTTAACTGAAAAGAGAAGGGAAACCTATGCTAAGCGTATCTTTATAATCTTTCACATGCAAGCTTATAATTAAAATATAAGTAGCATACTTTAAGATTTGATATTTGATTTATATGTTTTGAAAATAGTTTGAATTTATTAGTGATAATAGCCATTCATATTTCTATTTTAGCCAATAGAGACAAATTTGACATAAAGTAAATAATTTCATTTTAAACTTGAATTTGAAAAATATGAATGCATGAAACCACATGACATACAAATTTAACATGTTGGGGAAAGATTCAAAGCAATGAAAGCATGTAAGTAAATTCACTTTAATTAAATCCTAAAGACATTTTTATGGAATAAGAAAGTTTAAAATAAATCAAAGTGTATTCAATCCAATTTGGTTAGGATTAGAATTTGACTCATAAGAGTACTTTAGGTCACTTTGGGTCAAGTGAGCCTAAGTGGGTCAAATGGCTTGGTCAAAGCTTGATTTGAGCTTGATTTATCTTGTATATGGACTTATGATTGAAATATAAATCCATTTACAAGTGGTTTGAATCAAATGAGGTTTTAATCTATTTGATAATTTCATATTCAAAGGAAGAATATGAAGGGGTTTTGGCTTTGATTTTTGACTTGGGTTTTGATTGAGTGATAAAAGTTTATATTTATACATGGATTCATGATTGTAAGTTTGATTAAATCATGAGAGAAAATCAAGAGTTTGTCTTGATTTGAAATTGATTTGGCTAAGTTCAAGATTTTGACTTGAAAGACTTAAATTGGATTTTGAGTTGATTTGAGTTTGATTTTTGGAATTGGTTGTAATTGTTTGAATTTATATTTATATATGTGAATATAAATGAGACTATAAATTGATCATGAGAAAATTTCAAGGATTTAAGTAGTTTAATCATGATTTAGGCTAAGTCCATTAAGAAGGATTTAAGGGACTTAGGAAAATTTTGGAGTTTGAAGTTTGAATTTTTGAATTTGGTTTGATTGATTTATATTTATATTTCACCTATATATGTGAATATAAATGAATTTTGAGAAAATCCCATGACTTTGAAATGGTTTGATCAAGATTTTGGGTAAGTCCTTTAATGAAAAATTATGGGACTTAGAAAAATTTGATGGATTGAGTTTAGTTTGATTGGTTTGAATTTATATTTCATTTATATATGTGAATATAAATGAGGATATAAATAAATTATGAGAAAATCCCATGACTTTGAAATGGTTTGATCAAGATTTTGGCTAAGTCCATTAAAGGAAAATTAAAGTGACTTGGGAAAATTTTGATGGATTGAGTTGGAATTTAATTTGAGGATTTTATTGGATAGATTGATATTAATATTTCATTTATATATATGAATATAAATGAGAATATAAATGAGTTTTGAGAAAATCCCATGAGTTTGAATTGATTTGATGATGATTTAGGCTAAGTCCATTAATAGAAAATTAAGGGACTTAGGAAAATTTCATGAATTGATTTTAAATTTTTAGTTTAGTTTGATTGGTTTGAATTTATATTTCATTTATATATGTGAATATAAATGAGAGTATAAATTAATTATGAGAAAATCTCAAGGTTTGAATTGGTTTTTATCATGATTTTGGTTAAGTCCTTAAGGGAAGATTAAGGGCTTAGGAAAATTTGAGCTTAGGAATTTTGATGGATTTTAATCATGGGTTTCAATCATGAATTTCAATCATTGAATTGATTTGAGTTTGGAGAAAATCAATTAATATTGATTTGGAGTTTAACTTGAAAGAAGGAAAGTGAGGAATGGTTTGAGCTAAGGGTAGGAATTTCTTCTAGCACCCCTAAAGCATGACCTCTCTGGCTAACTCTTTCTTAGGGTTAGGTTGAGTTTCCATCTAATCACTAGATGTGTCTTAAGACTAAGGAACTCTTAAAGTCTAAGAGGAGTCCTATGTCTAAGGTAGAGAGGTTGAGAGCTCATTCTAAAAATGAGGTCAACAAAGTGCGCCCAATAGGTGTGGTGTGACTAACAAAGAATACACATGTATTGGTGTTGACTAAAATGATCAACAACACCGAGAGATCACAAGCAGAAACATAAACAATCTATCTTTAACCCAAGGCATAGAAAGAATCTAGAGCTTAGTGCAATGTGGCTCTACTTATGTCTAAGACATAAGAGAGGGAGGGAATCCACTAAGGGATAAAGTGTGAACCTTCCACTAGGGAAACAGGTTCAAGTCATCCACAAGGGGATGAAAGATTTGATTTGATTTGATTTGAATCTCACTGAGGAGAAAAAGATTTGATTTGTTTCACTAGGGAAGATGGTTGAATTTGTTTCATTTTTTGTTTGGTTTGAGTTTTGAGATGGACCTTGTTGGTTTGCAATAGATTGCATTAAGTAGGAGCCACAGAGGCTAAGACCTTACTCAGATTTACCACTCCAAAGGGGTAGTCTACTAAGCATGTGTAGGACTAGCCAACCAAAGGGATGCCTTTTGATATACAATAGCTGTACTAGGAAGAAAGCGTAGTAGACTTACATCCTCCAGAGTAGAGACCAGTTGCTGGGGGTAATCCATTGGCAAGGAAATAGATTGAACCCAACCTAGGGCTGACTATTGAGTGAATGCTACTGGGGGACTTAGATCAACTCAAAGATAGTCAAAGATTGATTTAATTTTTCGAATTTATTTATTTTTATTATGATGGATCCCATAGGTTTATGATGAACTGGACTGAGTAGGGGCCATGGAGGCCTAGACCTAACTCAGATTTACCAATTCAAAGGGAGTAGTCTACTAAACACATGGTAGGACTATCCAACCAAGGGAAAATGACCTTTGGTATACAATGGTCAAGTCTTAAGAAGAAAGCATGGGGACTCACATCTTCTAGAAATAAGGAACCATTGGGGTGATCAAAACAAATCGACCAACCTGTATCTATTGAGTGAATTCCACCGGGGACTTAAATCAGCTCAAGAATTGTCAAGGATTAATTTTCATTTTTAATTTGTTTTGATGGATTTCATCAATTTGTGATGGATCAAACTGAGAAAGAGCTTATAGAAACCTAGACCTATCTCAGATTTACTAAAATAATGGGAGTTGCTTCTTAGTCGATAGGAGAACTATCCAACCAAAGGAGTGCCTTTCAGTTTGCAATGATCAATTCAAGAGAAGAAAGCTCAGGGACTCACATCTTCCACTAGAAAAGACCACTGAGGTGATCGGTTGCTTTGGGCAACAAATGAAACCCGACCTAGGGCTGCCCGTTGGTTTGCGACAATCATGCTAGAAAGAATGCGTCATAATCTTATATCTTTCAAAATAGAGTGACTGCTAGGGTAAGCTGGTTGTGGCAAAATAGATTGAACCCGACCTAAGGGCAATTACGGAGTGAGTATCGACCCGAGGATTTATCTCAACTCAAGTAGTCAAGCAATTCCTATAGGGAGTTCTGCTAACACTGCCTTAAATATAGGATGCTTGCTTGTGAGAAGCGGCCCTTTAGGGGATTGAATTCCTAATCCACAAGTGAATTAATTTTGTTTATTTTGTTTAGTTTATTTATTTTATCATGGACCCTGTTAGTTTGCGAGGGATCAAACTGAGAAGGAGCTTATATCAACCTAGACCTATCTCAGATTTTTTGAACCAAAGGAAAATTTGTATTTTTGAACAAATTTTCCAACCACAGGGGTGGCTACTAGGAAAAGGGGACTGTCCGATCCAAAAGCAACCCGGGTAGTGTCTAAATGGGATCGCAAAGGACATGGTCCAAATAAAGTGCCCGTAGGGGATGGGGTCGCTAAGGGCTTAATCCAACACCTTGGAGAAGATGACATGGCTAGTCATATTTCCAATAGGTATTCGGTGTCCAACCCAAGGAGAAAGCACAGGGACTCATATATGCTAAGAGTGGTGTATCCACTGGTGAGTCATTATCAATATAGCAAACATCAACCAACCTAAGGTGCCCATCGGTTTGCAATAATCAGTCTAAGAAGAAAGCTCGGGGTTTCACATTATCTTATAGTGGAACTGACAGATATGCCTACCGGCTGTGCTATCCGACCTAGGGCTACTCGAATGCCACGAGGACTTATATCAACTCAACAGTAGTAAAGAGGAAAGGAGCCTAAGTGGGACTTATCCTAAACCTCAAATATACTCAACATAGTTAGAGCATGATAATTAGTTCAAGAAGAAAGCACGGGGATTCACATATTCTTAAACAAAGTCAACATGAGGTAGCTTATTGGCTGGGTAGTGAATATTATCATACTAACAAGGCCCTCATTGGTTTGCAATGGTCAAATTAGGAAGAAAGCTCAGAACTCACATCCTCCAACAAATGACCACTAGGGTGACATACTAGCGATGTTGCATGTAGACCCGACCTAGAGCATTTAATGAGTGAGTTCCATAGGGGCCTTGCTCCCACATCAAATAGCTTGAGATAAAAGATTTGTATTTGTTGTTATGCATGTGTTAAAAGGAATAAGATGCCTCTGGGGGACTCTTACTCCTATCTTAAACACACTAGGGGTTTGATGAAATGGTGCCACGGATGGCAGAAGGATTCCCTCTAAGAAAGGATGTCGCTTGGGTTCTCTCACACCAATCTTAGTTATGCTAATCGAAATAGGATGCCTCTTGAGTTCTCTTACACTTATTTTAATAGCATCAGGAGATTGTGTTTGTGTTGTGAAAGAGGGATAGGATTCCACTAGGACTCTTACACCTACCATAACACGTCATGACAGATAAGATAAGCAAATAATACTTTGAAAGAAGAGGAGATTTGATGAATGGAATTAGATTTTTATTCTTTTTATTATTGATTATTTTTGAACATGATTTATTTCAAGGGTAATATTTCTTTAGATAGAGCCCATTAATTGGAAGCATCAGGTGTTCCCCTTTACAATCAATAAGCTGATATGATCCTCCTTAGTAGGCCTTTTCTATGACATAGGGGCCTTCCCAAGTGGGTTCAAACTTGCCTCGCATCTTTCAATGGGCAATAATTGGTCTTCTTAGACTAACACAAGTTCTCCTACTTGGAAAGACCTAGGGCAGACCAACTTGTTGTGAGCTTGAATCATTTTGGCCTTATACAAGTCGAGATTTTGGCACAGTGACTCTCCTCCAAACCTTCGAGCTCTTCTAACCACGGTTTTGCATTTTGGTCTATAGTGATCTTGTTACCCAATGCTATTCTAGTGACGGGAGTTGAACTTCTAAAGGAAGAATGGCTTCAGACCCATACATTAAGAAAAATGGGGTAGATTGAGTTGGAGTTTGGTGTGGTAGGCTCACAAAGCTTCAACCAACTGCTCGTTCCACTATCATTTGTTGTCATTAAGAGTCTTCTTCAGTATCTAGATGAGAGCTTTGTTGAATGCTTCCGCTAAGCCATTTGCTCTGGGGTAGTAGATGGTGGAGTATCTCTATATCGTCTTTGGAAAAGTTGTTGATCTTCATGCTTTTGAATGCATATTATCATATATAATTCATCGAGGCACCTCAACCTCTATATATGGTTCCTAAAAAAATTTAAGCACATGTGAGTCATGACCTCTGAGTGGGATGGCTTCCGTCCTCTTGGAAAAGTAGGTGGCTAAGATGAATCGATGCCCCTTGAAAGAAGGAGGATCGATCTTACCTACAATGTTAGTACCCCAACACTCAAATGGCCATGAAGCCAGTATAGGGTGTAGAATGTTGGGTGGTTGGTGGAGGACCACACCGTGCATCTGACATTGATGGCATCTCCTAGCTACATCCATGCAGTCTGTGATCATCAAAGTCCAGTAGTGTCCAAGTTGCTTGATCTTCGTCTTCATCTTCAGACCGAATTGATGCGATCTGCATAAACCTGAGTGTACCTCAGTTATAATGCTATGAGCATCGTGTTTGTCCAGACAACTTAACCACATTTGGTCAAAGGACCAGCGGTACATGGTGCCATCAACAAGAGCGTAGGAGAGAGCTCTCTGTTTCACCTGATGGGCTTGTGACTTTTCTTGAGCTAGTTTGCGGTGTTCAAGTAATCTATGAATGGTTGCCCAATCCAATCTCTTGTCCATTTTGGCAATGGCAACCTCCCCTTCAAGAGAAAGTCTCTTGATGAGTTCAAAATCAATAAATGATAGGACTTATCTATTTTGGACCCTTATCAAATGGACTCATCTTCGACATGCCAAGCAAGTTTGGCCAAGGCATCCTACTATGTTCTCGCTGGGAAACCTTGTAGATGGTGACTGGGAATGGCCAACAGCCTTCATGGTATAGTAATAATGAAGCTTGGGTTTGAGAATCTGGTAGGACCTAGAAATCTGGTTGATGACCAACTGAGAATCCCCAAATATGTTGATGCTCTTGACACTAATAGTGATGGCAAACTCCAGACTGACAATCAAAGCCTCATACTCAGCTTCATTATTGGTGCAGGGGTTGGAAAGATAGTATGAGAATCTCATCACATCATGGTTTAGAGTTAGAAGAACTATTCCTACCCTGCTTTCCGGAGAATAGATCGTGGTGCTTCACCTTAAGAAAAGAAGCAGACCATCAAAATACATCTCCCATTGAGGTTGCCTCCCCCTAAGTTCTTGATTTGTTCATCGAGGAGATCATCACTAAGTTTAGTTAGGAAGTGGGTGTGCTAAGAAATCGTTAGTGCCTATGTCTTTACCGCACGGAAAGGGTATACGTGAGAATTCCAGAGAATCATGATCAAACGTGTTCAAACCTGGGATGTAGTTCTTTAAGTGAGATCGAGATCAAAGCAATAGTATAGTTGGATCAATGAGGTAGTGAAAGTGTCCAAGAGCATAAAAGAATCAGGATAAATAAAGGATCTGGGCCTCTGATAGAATCGACACCAAGTACTCTTATGAAAGCATGTCTGACACTGTCATCTTGAACAAACAAGTGCGAGAATGGATCTCCTCGATAGGTTTGAGATAAAGTCTCCCATTCTTGAATTGAGCTAAACTCTAAGATAGTTTGAGAATCTATTTCTATTCCCCTGTCAACAACAAACCCAAGGAATTTCCTGACTCCAAAATGCATACTTTAGGGGATTCATCTTAAGGTTATATTATCTTAACCATTCAAAACTACTCTCAAGTCAAAGAGATGATCCTCCTTTTCTCTGCTCTTGACTACTAGATTATCAACGTAGCACTCAACTTGATGATGGATGAGTTCATTGAAGATCTGAGTCATGGCCCGTTAGTATGTAGCGCTAGCATTTTTAAGGTCGAAAGGCATGACCCTATAACAGAAGATTCGATGTTTGGAAAGCAGTATTTCATCTTTAGGAGACATCTTGATTTGGTTATAGCCAGATGACCCATCCATGAAAGAAAAGACTGCATGAGATGAGGCAATATCCACCATTAATTCTGGTATAGGAAGAGGAAACTCATCCTTAGGACATGCCTTGTTTAAGTCCCTAAAATCGACGCATATGCGAATTTGGCCATTCTTCTTCTTAATTGGGATGACACTAGCTAACCAGGTAGGATATTTTTCTTTCCTGATGAAATTAGCATCGATCAGTTTCTTGACTTTAGAAATGACCTGTTGTTCGATTTCTAATCGCATGCGTCTAGGAACTTGCTTAATAAAAGTAACGTTAAGATCTATTGTTAGCTTGTGATTGCGTCGAGATAACTGAAAGCATTTCTTCATAACTCCATGTAAAGAGTCAACCAAATAATAACTAAGTCATTGATTTCTTCTTCATTCACCAATGAATTGATGTATGTTAGGCGTGGATTTTCTTCTATCCTGAAGTTGATTTTTTTAAGCTTGTCGATTGTTGAATGAATCTCCTCTTCAAATTCCGGTGGTATCACTTTGACTTGGAGATCATCTGGATCATCTGAGATTTCTAAACACACATTCTCATAAGAGTTGAAATGTGAGAAGAATATCATATTCTAAATGGTTGGAAACAACAAGCGAATTTTGTCATCGATGGACCCACTGATAAATCCTAGTCTGCTCTTGATTGTGTTTTCCTCAGATATTCCATAGTTTTTTAAGTACTCCAACTTGAGTGTGAGAACTAAACCCTTCTATATAATATTTTGAACACAAGAGAGTAAAGTCAAAAGGTAATTCTTAATTTTAAAGTATCTTCCAAGCTCTACATCAACTTCTGGGTTGAGGATGATGATCCCAAAGAACTTCTTCTACTTCATGTCAGAAGATTTGGGACTTAACTACTAAACCTTCAACTTTCTTGAGATGTGAAGAGCAAGGTTCCCAATCAGAATATAGTTTCACATAAACCAGATTCTCATTTTACTTCGCTGAGGCCTAGTCTTTATCTCTGCGATGAAAAGTTTCCAATTAAAAGAGATCGGTATACTAATCATATTAGACATCCTCATGGATTCCAAGTATATGTGAATAGTAGGTTCTATAAACTAGAACAATTGGTAAGGCCAACTAGGGGTCTCCACCTGAACTACCTCTGCTGCCTCTACCTATACTGGGTGAGGTTGAGCCATTCTACCCACATGTCCATATGATGAATGAATCTGAGTGGAATGTGATATGAGATCTATTTCTTCTTAGTTCTCCTTCTTGTTTACTTGGCTTTTATTTTTCTTTTCATTTTATTTTCTCTTTTCTTTTGCTTCATTTTCTTTTTCTTTTAGATTTATATTTGAATTTTGTCCAAGTTCATGAAAAAGGGTGTTTTGAGGAAGATAGTAGGTCTCATCCTCATAAATCTCAATCTCTCTAACCGAAAATGGTTTTTCATCTCCATTAACATGGTACTCAATTCCATCTTTTTTGAACTTGATGCATTGATGAAGGATGAACCATCTTTTCATGAATCAAAGCCTACCAAGCAAATGAATGAAATGTTGAATTATTGACGAGAACTTTTTGGGCTTTCGCACTTATCTCTAAAGGTAACACTATAGAACCTAAAGCGCCACCTTGATCATTGAATCCTCTCAACATCATCCCATCTCATCTGAGGTGGAGATGTCAATCTTAAATAAGAAGGGTCTTAGACTCATAATGTTCATTGATGCACTTGAATCCATGAAAGCTTGGCATGAGTCTGAACCCATGTCATCGATGTAGGGGACTTTGTGCAAGTCCCTGAAGAAGGTCTTCATCCGTGAACCATGGATCCTTATGGGCTTCTTTTGTATAATGTGGTTCCTACCTATACTGCAAATTGAAGCTCTGATCAAGGAGAGTCTTGATTGGATTCCCATCTCCGATAAGACAAGGGCATCATATATGCTTAGCAGGAAAACTCTTGATGAGAAAGGACATTGTAGTCCACCTTCTCAATCTCATCCATAAGAATATCCAAGGGTGGAGCATCTTGTGGAAGGCTTCTCATCACCTTCCATGACTTGCTTCACTCTATCTTGAGGTGCTACCCTAAGAGGTAGAACCTTGCCACTATGGAGGTTGACTTCAGTAATCTCTTGAGACAAGGTGGTGGAAGATTATACCTGCTCTTCAGGCTCACTTACAACTTCTCTTTGAGGTTGGCTGAAAACTGAACCTACGTCCAAATAGAGGATATAAATAAATTATGATAAACTCCAAATCACCTATCACCATTATACGACTTGGATCTCTCTTGACTGCTCACCTATCACTCACCTCTTGAGGGGTAGCAATCCTAGGAAGTTCCACTACCACTAGTGCAGTTGGACTATCATCTAGAATATCTGAAATCACTGTCACCATCCCCACATCCAACTGTATGGGCAGAGTTGGTGAAGGGACGACCATGATGCTTCGGGGTCGCAACTCCTTCCACACCACCACTAGGGCAGAAGGTCGAGCAGGAGATCTCGGCCCTACCATAATGGGTGGTGTAGAAGGGGTAGGATCCCTTGGCCATAGCCGGATCACCAATGGGGTGCGCTTTTCCCTAGATATGGCCTTCATGGCCTTAGTTGGAATAGGAGATGCTGTAACTTGTACTGGCGATAGCGGACGAGGGGTAGAGCGGTTGGGTGGAGACACCACCAACTCTCTATGCACAAGAACTTCCCTCCTGTGGTGGCTAGTCCTAGTGAGAAGGATACGCATGGTCGCGTGTAGATCCGAGTTGGAAAATCGAAGATGTTGAATCGACCACTGAACCTACGTCTCTCCCTAGTAATATGTGTGGGGCCTCATGGGTCCTCTCAAGCCGCTTCCACTATGGGGATGAGATCAAAGATCAAACTATCTCCTGACTCAGCATCCATATGCTCCACCTACTGTGTAAGATGGGAGAGGCCTGTTGACCTCTTGCTCCGAAACTGTTGGTTGAAAATGCACCAGAGGAGGTGATGATCCTCCACGCCCTCTCTGATCCAGAGAGAATGGAATTGGTTTTCTATGACCAATGGTGAAGTGACAACATGGAACTCATCCACGACCGCCTCTCCCCTGATCGGTGGTACCCCTTGATCATGCGATTCTTATTCCTACCGTGTATGGGTAGGATGGAGGCGAGCTAGAACCATACTCAAATGTAGGGGAGGCAAGCCCTGAGACCAGGGGAGCCTTACCCTTAGAGGATACAGATGAGATGATGCTAGCCCTCACTGGGGCATTATGAGAAACCCCATGACCGCAATCGGGTCGACCGGCACGCTATAACTAAGTTGGTGCCACGCTTTCTTCTTCAGTGAAGACATCGAGTCGAGGGTAAGTCGATCGATGACCGCCGCCCGCCACCTTGGTCTCGCAGAGTGAGGGGAGTGCCCTCACAAGTAATCCTGACTCCCTAAAATCCCCGACCAAAGTGAATCAAATGAGTATGGTCTAGATGGGGGAAGTCGGCTTGATCTAAAGCCAAATTCATACCATGAGGAAGGTAAAAACAAACTTCTAAGAACCGACCATTTCAACAACTGTAAGAGACTGAAACTGAATTGCTACTACATTGATTGTAAGATCTGCAATGAGAAATGAATTTATATCAGATTTCTATCTTTATAGATTTTTGAATTTTGAATTTGAAAATTTGAACCCACATCCAACAACTTGGAAGTGTTAAGTGGGGTTCAAATGGATTTGAGAAGATTGATTGAAAGAGAAAATTTGGATTATGAATCCAACTTCAACAAATTTAGGTATGTTGAAATATGGATTCAAATTTTTTGATAAGGATGCTTCCATAGGTTCATGTTTGTTTTGAATTTGAATTTTTTATTTGAGGACCCTTTTCTTTAATAAATTTGGGTATGATAAAGTAAGAGTTAAATTGATTTTGTTTTTGTTTGATTATTTTGGAATTTCACTTTACTTAGCAAATTTAGGTTTGCTAAGTGAGGTGTTTGAGAATGTGATTGTTTTCTTTTTGTGAATTTTGTTTTGATTTTGAAAAATTTAGAATTCTCACTTAGCAAATTTAGGTATGCTAAGTGAAGAATCCAAGTGTGTTTTATTATTATTTTTTTTTTTTTGATGTTTTTGATTTTTGAAAAGATAGGATCCTTAACAAATTTGGTATGCTAAAGGAATCCTAAGTGTTTCATTTTGTTTTGATGTGATTGAAAGTGGAGACTTTACTTTAGCAAATTTAGTATGTTAAAGATGAAGTCCCACTTAGTTTTGTGAAATGAAAATTTCACTTAGAAAATCTAGCTATGCTAAATGAAATTCCAAATGGTGTGTTCAAAATTTTGATTTCATTTTGATTTTGAAAAATAGAAACTTCTCCATAGCAAATTTGGTATGTTAATGAAAGTAGTTCCAAAGGTGTTTGAGAATTTTGGTTTTGACTTTGGAGACTTCACTTAGCAAATTTGAGTATGCTAAATGAGGTTCCAAAAGGTGTTTGAAAATTTTTGATTTTGACTTTGGAGACTTCACATAACAAATTTGGGTATGTTAAGTGAAGTTCCAAAATGTGTTTGAATTTTTTTTATTTTTTATTTTTGAAATATTATTGTTGATTTTTGATTTTGGGTTTAGAAACTTTACTTAGCAAATTTGAGTATGCTAAATGATGTTCCAAAATGTGTTTTGAAAAATTTTAATTTTGAATTTGGGGACTTTACTTAACAAATTTGGGTATTGTTAAAATGAAGTTCCAAAAAGTTATTTTGGAAAAGTTTGGATTTTGGATTTGGAGACTTCACTTAACAAATTTGGGTATGTTAAGTGAAATTCCAAAATATTGTTTAAATTTTTTTTTTTGAATTTTGGATTTGGAAATTTCACTTAACAAATTTGGGTATGTTAAATGAAGTTCCAAATGTGTTTAGAAAAATTTTGGATTTTGAATTTGGAGACTTCACTTAATAAATTTGAGTATGTTAAATGAAGTTCCAAAATGTGTTTTGAAAATTTTTGGATTTCGAATTTAGAGACTTCACTTAACAAATTTGAGTATGTTAAATGAAGTCCCAAATATGTTTTGAAAAATTTTGGATTTTGAATTTGGAGACTTCACTTAACAAATTTGGGTATGTTAAGTAAAATTCCAAAATGTTGTTTGAAATTTTTTTGTATTTTGGATTTGGAAACTTTACTTAATAAATTTGGATATGTTAAATGAAGTTCCAAAATGTGTTTAGAATAATTTGAAATATGATTGATTTTGATTTTGATTTGTAAACTTCACTTAGCAAATTTGATTATGCTAAATGAAGTTCCAAAATATAGTTTTTTTAAACAAATTTGAAGTATGATTGTTTTGATTTTGATTTGGAAACTTCACTTAGCAAATTTGAGTATGCTAAATGAAGTTCCAAAATGTGTTTTGAAAAATTTGAAGTATGATTATTGATTTTTGATTTTGAATTTGAAAACTTCACTTAGAAAATTTGAGTATGCTAAATGAAGTTCCAAAATGTGTTTTAAAAAATTTGAAATATGATTGTTGATTTTGATTTTGGATTTGGAAATTTCACTTAGCAAATTTGAGTACGCTAAATGAAGTTCCAAAATGTGTTTTGAAAAATTTTGAAATATGATTTGGAAACTTCACTTAGCAAATTTGAGTATGCTAAATGAAGTTCCAAAAATGTGTTGTTTGAAGAATTTTGATTTTGGATTTGGAAACTTCACTTAGCAAATTTGAGTATGCTAAATGAAGTTCCAAAATGTGTTTTGAAATTTTTTGGATTTTGGATTTGGAGACTTCACTTAACAAATTTGGGTATGTTAAATGGAGCCCCAAAAAGTGTTTAGAATTTTGAATTTTGGACTTGGAGACTTCTCTTAACAAATTTGAGTATGTTAAATGAAATTCCAAAATGTGTTTAGAATTTTGAAATATGATTGTTTAAGTTTTAATTTTTTGAAAAGAGGTCTTCCATTCAAAAAATTTGGGTATGTAAAATGGAGGTCAATCTTATTTTTGAAATGTGTGATTTTTATTTTATGTGATTATTGCTTTTTTGAAAGAGAGGAATTCCTTAATCATATGTGAGATATGTTTAAGTGGATTTCCCAAATGATGTTTATTTTAGTTGGGAATGAAATCTTCATTTAATTTATATTAAATTAAAATGAAGGTGTTCATGCATTTGAAAACTTTATGATTTTGATTTTGATTTTTAGAAAGATGATTGTTCATTTTATTTTGAAAAATAAAATCTTCATCAAAGTGAATTGAAAGAAGATATTCATTTGTGCTTTTGGAAAATGTTGTTAGTTTTATTTTTGAAAATCCCTACATGTAACAATTATGAGAATTATTAAATGAGGGTGATAAAACTTTGTGGAAAATATTTTATTAAGTGCATTTTTGAAAAGGTGCTTTGAAAAGGAAAGTTCTTATGGAAGATTTATTTTATCTTTATTATTTTAGGATGAACCTTTCCTTATCATAAAAATGATAATGAGGAAGTCTTTAAAATGTTTTATTTTTATTTAGATCTTTTCATTTCTCCCATTGGAGAACCCAACGGGAGTTTTAAGATCCACAAGGAATGTGGTCCTAAAACCTAAAGATGTTGGCTAACTCAACTTAGGAATGAAAGAAGTTAAGTGCCAACGAAAAGAAGGATAGTCTCAGATTCATACCAAAGTATAAATCCACTATCGATACTCAAAGTCAATGATCATTTACCAAAGATGGAGAGAGGAACCATCCTCAGCGGAGTCGCCAAAAAAATCAGTTTGCAGAAAAATTTCTATAGGAGTGGCCTTTCAAATCTACGGTGAGAAAAGAAAGACAAGACTATAAAAATTCATCTTTTAGGATGCCACGCAGATCTGTAGATGTACTTATTCAGGTGATCGAGTACGTTATCAAGGAAATAGTGTACTATCTTGAAAGACAGAAATCACTACCCTTTAATGGACCTAATCACCTTAATATGAACTCCTAAGGACAATGGGTCAGCATATGTACCATAGATTCTTCCCCTACTTTACATAGAAAAGTAAAACAATATTTATTTTAAACTGGGTTCATTAAGTTCCCTATAGGGGCAAGCCCCCATAGTTAATTACATCCTAAGAAATGGAGATTACTTAGGAAAACTCTCAATTAAGGTAAATGATCGTTGTCTTGAAGATTTTAATAGGAAGGACTATCAATCGATTAGTTCATGTTTGAAGATCCAATGAGATTGATCAAAAGAGGGAGTTATTATCGAAGCCAATATGGAAGATAAGTAAGAGATTCCCATGATGCTAGGAAACCTAGCGAGAATCTCAAACTATCCTATAGTTGGGCTTTACATTTTTGAAATTGATTTAGTTTGTTTGAGTTGCATTTTTCATTAGAAATTTATGACTTATGATTCCTTAACACAAGATTAAGGAAATGCCTAAGAGGTGATGAATTATGCTTATGGCCCACAAAGGGGAGAAGCAACCTCAGAACCTAAATCTAGGGAGCTTTGGCGAGGGCTAAAAGCACAACCTAAATCTAAGGTTAAAATGGGTAATTGGTTTGCTTCCATAAGAGAGGACAAACCACCCGACAGCTTGGACTTACAATCATTTGGAGGTGACCACCAACTAACTCCTCCTATGATTTTAAATACATGTAGGCAAGTCTTTATGCTTATGCAAGATTGCTAGGCTGTTATTTATTTAAAAAGAGATTTAGTCCTTAAACTCACCTCATATAGAGACTAGATCATGTAAAGGGCATGCTTCAAATGACCTAAATCTAATGCAATTCAAATTAAATTTTTTTTTGGACAATTATTTTGACTCAGGATAATAGGATTCATATGGCTAATGCATGAGAAAAAAAGTTATTGGCCAAAATCTACGAGAAGGGAGGAGGTGAGTTTCTACCATGGCTCTCAAAGGCCAAGCCAAGTTTCTCTGGCAAAGGTGGAAGCCCTCCAATGAATAGTGAAATAAGTTGCATTTGTGCATGATATTATAAAAGAAATGCTCATCCAGCTAAGGGGTTGCTAATTCTTTTATCTTGATTTTAAACCTAAGCTTTAGGTGAGGTTATGAGTTCTTTATTTTTAATTTGAGTTGTTAAGTTGGGTAAAAGATTTATTTTTCTCTAAAGAGCCTAATCCACATCCAGCCATACATAAAGCAAGGAAGAAACTAGAAAAAATATGTCACTTAATGCAAAAGCTAAACAAATCATCAACCAATTTATAAAGCTAATTGTAAAAGAATAAAAGGCCATTGTGGTTGGGTACCACCGCACAAACCCAAAATTATCAAATTGGGTTGCCGAGCTCTACCCTTATACAACCCAGATTACAAATGAATTAAATTACAATCAAGCAAGGAATTCATTCTTATGGGGGTCTTCAAGTTTTATATCTTCTTTTCTTCTCTTCTTCTTTCTTCTTCATTTCTTCTTTCTTCTTTGATTCCTTCTTTTGGATGGTTGGAAGGTAGATGCTCCAAGGCTTCATATGGTACATAAGATAGGATCTTATGACCAATGCTCATCCTAATCCCCATTACAATCATTCTAAAATTTTAATTGTACAAATTTACAAAGGTTAGCCAAAACAAACCACACAAATCTCAAGCATGTATATTGGACTTATCCCCCACACATAGGTGACTAAGTCCACCTAGCCTATTGGATTATGCTTAAGGGTATAAAGCACTTTCAAGCAAAAGCATTTATATTTTTATTTATGATAGCGCCCTTAAGCACAATCCCCTGCAGAAAAGAATAGTTAGACTAAGAGCATCCTACCATTCATTCTACGAGCATACACCCTAACATCCAGTCTAAAACATATATATCACAAAATAAAACAAAACATCAAACCATGTATTGACCTAACCTAAAGCTAGAAGTGGTGACTTAGGCTAATGTGTGTGCTTTGAAGGTTTGTGTGGTATGCTTATCTATGACTTTAGGTTCAAATTTTCTAAGTGTGAAAACATGTTCAACTTAGAGGAGGGTTTCATTTAAGTTGTCTAATTATTTTGGGTTGATTTTATTTCATATTTTGATTTGTTTTAAGTGGATCATACAATTAATCACTACGTTATGAAGAGAAGGAAAGAGAAGAGAACTTCTCTTTCCTTCCCTAACCTAAGTAATTTCTAAAGTATGTTCACATTTTAGTTTTGTTTAGTGAATGTTTTGAATAAATCTTTTGATTAATCTTAAGTTTAGATGAACTATAAACAACCTATTCAAAAAGAAAGACATTTTAAGATTAAATAAAATGAATCAAAATTCACATACACACATTACTTCATTTCTTTCCCAACATATATAACATGCATATGGATGGACCCTAAGCATATCTATACATACAAATGAGAATTTTTAACACACTTTATGATGCATGCTAAGTAATTCATTTAAGAAAATTTAGAAGATTAAGATGCATGATTTTCTTTAAGTAGAAAAGGTTTCTTTATCCAAATTTTTACATACACACATGAAAGTAAGAAAGGCATAAGTGAGTACAATGCCATTGTTAACCAGAGGTGTAAGGTACAAGACCTACTTAGGGCTACTTAAAGCCTCGCAATCTCAGGGTTGTCCAGGCTAATATACAACTTTTCTTAAATACAAACATGTGTATAAAAGAAATGAAATGGAAAAAAAATGCAAAAGTTATATTAATGGATTCAATTTATTTATGCAATTTATGTATGCAAGTATATGTAGCCCTTCTTAGGTGATAGCATAGGGATGGATAGGATATAGAATTAGGTAAGTGTTAGGTTCTTTTCAAATGAACCCTACATCTTACCAACTCCTATTCAAAACTATGCTAACTTAAAATAGGGAAACCTATGCTAAGCATACCTTTATAATCTTTCACATGCAAGCTCATAATTAAAATATAAGTAGCATACTTTCATATTTGATATTTGATTTATATGTTTTGAAAATAGTTTGAAGTTAATAGTGATAATAGCCATTCATATTTCTACTTTAGCCAACACATGCAAATTTGACATAAAGTAAACAATTTCATTTTAAACTTGAATTTGAAAAATATGAATGCATGAAACACATGACATACAGATTTAACATGTTGGGGAAATATTCAAAGCAATGAAAGCATGTAAATAAATTCACTTTAATTAAATCCTAAAGACATTCTTATGGAATAAGAAAGTTTAAAATAAATCAAAGTGTATTCAATATGATTTTTATTTAATTTGAAGTTTGATTTAATTTTGAAAAGGTGAGATGAGTTTGCTATTCTTGACCCATTCCCACATGTGTTTGATATTTTTGTTTAATTTTTGGAAAATTAGATCCATTTTTATGTATTAATTAGGTTAAGGTATGAATGAAGTAACTTAATTATCCCTTATCTACACCACCTTAGAATAATTAACCAAATAATTATGAGGCAATGAGATAATATAAAAACTCATAAGGAATTTAAATTTACAATGCACCTAATAAGAAAAAGGCCTAATGCAATTTGGCTCACAATTAATAGTTAATTAAGCTAAGGGGTTTAACTTAAGTAATTTCAAAACACTTTTTCATACATATGAATTGGGTTTTGATTTCCTTAATTGAACTTAGGCTATTAAACACCTAAGCATCTACCTAAAGTATATTAATTAAGTTTTGGAAGTTTTTAGAATCTTTAGAAATTAATTAAGGGGGTAATTAATGAATTAACCCTTAATTAAGAGAAGATTAAGGAAAGAGAAGGGGGTTTAGGGAATATCTTAAGAGAAATGCCCCAAAATTATTTCCTAAACCTCTTATCTACTGGATCTGACTTTAATCAACTCTAATCATGGATTAAAATGACTAATCACACCTAATTATGCTTAATTAAGTTAAGGAAGTAATTAATAAATCCATATGCAATTATCCTAATTAATCCTTCAATAAATCCCAAGAAAATTAGGGGAGGTATAAGTCATCCCCTAAAATATACCCAAGAAATTTGGGAATAATCAGAGGCTTAATTAAAAGGTAATTAGCAAAATGAAGTTTCCAATAAAACCCAAAATCAGAGTAAAGCATAATTCATAACCCATTGAAATTAATTTTAAATATTTTAGGCTGAATTATCTTTCCATAGAAATTTATTTTATATTTTTTTGAATTTTATTGAGAGAGATGAATTTTAGAAGATCTCTAGATTAATTAAAGTTAATTACAAATCCCTAACTAATCCTCCTCGCTCATGACGCATGGGTGGTGGCGGTTCTCTTTACTCGCATTGCGTGAACCCATCACTTAAACATCACATCTTAAAGGCAGCATGACAATGGACGCGCTTTGATCTCAGATCAAAGATCGGACACAGATCTCCATGGTTTTAAAAGGATATTAGAAATTCTAAACGGGAATAATCTTGGCGTCCATCCAAAATATGCGGATGGATGGCTGAGATCTCTCCAATTCTTCCCCTTAGATCAATAGAGGCCATCCATGATCTAGGGGAAGATCCGAGCTCGATTGAGCTCGGATTCAAACCAAATTTAACCCACAACATCTAAAGGGAATGAGCAGCACATCCAATGATGGGATTTGCTTGAATTAAAAATTTTCACAAAGGACCAACACCTCCTATGCTAGGTGGTTGAAAAATTTCATACCTCATCGGAGGTGATCACCGGCACTCGAGATCGATGAGGTAGCTTTGTCTGGTGGAGACGAAGCCTTGTTGAAATTCCTAGGCCTTGGGATTGAGTAGCTTGCTCTATGGACCAACACCACTTGAAGATCCTTGTGGCCTTGATCCAATTGCTCCTCTCCTTGCTATGTGAACTCCAATGGAAGCTTGGGTGAGCTTGGATAGGTCCTTAGAAGTGTGCAAGAGAAATTGGGATGATTTTTAGTGTGGAGAAAGTTAGGAGTTCAAGTGAGCTCCCCTATTTTCACACTGTGCAAAATCGAGAAGATGAGATTTGATTTCACTCTAGGAAGCTTGAGGAGGCTGAGGAATTGCTTCTTTGACTTCCCTAGGTTTAATCAAAATGAGGACTGATAGTTTTGAATTTGATTAGGGGGAGTATATCTCCCCCTTGAAGGATCGACGGCCGCAAGCCTATTTGCCATTTTGATCCAATTGTCCACAATGGGAGGGTTGTTTGATCAGTTAGATATTTGCACATGGTCGGTTTGAGGCCTTGAGTGGAATGCCAACCTCCCATGTGCTTGAAGTTGAGTGGGAGATGGATTTTGAATTTGCCATTTTGACCCTTTGGGTTGGGTTTGGTCTTGGAGCTAATTGGGCTGACCCAAACCCATTGGGTTGGGTGCACCACTCTTCATTATGTCCCCTTGAGCTATTAGGAAAGCCTCAAGTGGATATGACAAAATTACCCATGGTTTAAGCCAAAATTTGTTCTATGGACTAGGGGTAGAATGGTCATTTTCTAATTTTTTAATTTGGATATATTGGGTATGTGGAGAAACTAGGTTTGGCCAAGTTTCATGAGATTTAGAATTCATTTGATAAGGTTTGGCTCATGTTGATCCATTTAGGTCAAAATGAGTCAACTTGGGTCAAGTTGACCAATTGGTCAAATTGGGTCAAACCAAGGGTTGGGTCAAGTTCATATGATCATTTGAAATGTTTTTAGTGGCTTTGGTTTGATTCAATTTGGTATAGAATTTGGCTCATATGACTTCATTTAGGTCAAATGGGTCAAGTTGACCATTTGACCCATTTGACCTATTTGAGGTAGGTCAAGGATAGGTTTAGGTTAGGTTAGTCATATGGAGTGGATTGGTATCTTTGTTTCCAATCAATTTTGGTTAAGTTCAAATTTGGCTCAACATGACCCCTTTAGGTCATGTTGGGTCTAAGGTCAATTGGGTTAGGTTAGGTCTAGTTGACCAATTGAGGCTTTGGTCAAGTTCAACAAGTGGTTTAGAATGAACTTGACCCATTGGTTTGAATCAATTTGGCTTAGATCAAATTTTGACACATTTTGACTTTTTAGGTCAAGTTGGGTCAACTTGGGTCAAGTGGCCAATTAGGCTAGGTTAGGCTCAAATGTTGGCTTGGACAAGTTCAAACATAGGTCATGAGTGAACTTAGATCAATGGTTTCAATCAAGTTGGCCTATGATGGAATTTGGCTATGTTATGTTTCATTTTAGCTAAGTGTTGACTTGGTCAACCATTAGGTTTGACTTGGTTTGACCCAATTTGATTGATTGATCATCCCATGAGGATTGTTGATCATGATGAGAGGGATATGTGAGTTTGGTTCAATCCAATTTGGTTAGGATTAGAATTTGACGCATAAGGTACTTTAGGTCACTTTGGGTCAAGTGAGCCTAAGTGGGTCAAATGGCTTGGTCAAAGCTCGATTTGAGCTTGATTGATCTTGTATATGGACTTATGATTGAAATATAAATCCATTTACAGGAGGTTTGAAGTCAAATGGGTTTTGATCCATTTGACAATTTCATATTCAAAGGAAGAATATGAAGGGGTTTTGGCTTTGATTTTTGACTTGGGTTTTGATTGAGTGATTAAAGTTTGTATTTATATATGGACTCATGATTGTAGGTTTGATTGAATCATGAGAGAAAATCAAGAGTTTGGCTTGATTTGAAATTGATTTGGTTAAGTTCAAGATTTTGACTTGAAAGACTTAGATTGGATTATGAGTTGATTTGAGTTTGATTTTTGGAATTGGTTTTGATTGTTTGAATTTATATTTCATTTATATATGTGAATATAAATGAGAATAAAATTGATCATGAGAAAATTTCATGGATTTGAAGTGGTTTAATCATGATTTAGGCTAAGTCCATTAAGAAGGATTTAAGGGACTTTGGAAAATTTTGGAGTTTGAAGTTTGAATTTTTGAGTTTGGTTTGATTGATTTATATTCATATTTCATTTATATATGTGAATATAAATGAGGATATAAATGAATTATGAGGAAATCCCATGACTTTGAAATGGTTTGATCAAGATTTTGGATAAGTCCTTTAATGGAAAATTAAGGGACTTAGAAAAATTTGATGGATTGAGTTGGAATTTTGAGTTTAGTTTGATCGGTTTGAATTTATATTTCATTTATATATGTAAATATAAATGAGGATATAAATAAATTATGAGAAAATCTCATGACTTTGAAATGGTTTGATCAAGATTTTGGCTAAGTCCATTAATGAAAAATTAAAGGGACTTAGGAAATTTTGATGGATTGAGTTGGACTTTAATTTGAAGATTTGATTGGATTGATTGATATTTATATTTCATTTATATATGTAAATATAAATGAGAATATAAATGAGTTTTGAAAAATCCAATGAGTTTGAATTGATTTGATGATGATTTAAGCTAAGTCCATTAATGAAAAATTAAGCACTTAAGAAAATTTGATGAATTGATTTTAAATTTTTAGTTTAGTTTGATTGGTTTGAATTTATATTTCATTTATATATGTGAATATAAATGAGTGTATAAATGAATTATGAGAAAATCTCAAAGTTTGAATTGGTTTTGATCATGATTTTGGTTAAGTCCTCAGGGAAGATTAAGAACTTAGGAAAATTTGAGCTTAGGAACTTTGATGGATTTTAATCATGGGTTTCAATCATAGATTTCAATCATGAATTTCAATCATGGAATTGATTTGAGTTTGGAGAAAATCAATTAAGATTGATTTGGAGTTTGACTTGAAAGAAGGAAAGCGATGAATGGTTTGAGCTAAGGTAGAAATTTTCCTAGCACCCCTAAAGCATGACCTATTTTTATGGCTAACTTTTCTGAGTCTTCTAGGGTTAGGTTGAGTGTCCACCTAATCACTAGATGTGTCTTAAGACTAAGGAACTCTTAAAGTCTAAGAGGAGTCCTATGTCTAAGATGGAGGGGTTGAGAGCTCATTCTAAAAATGAGGTCAACAATGCCATATTAGATTCCCACTTAACATACCAAATTTGTTAAGTGAGAATCTCATTCTCAAGTCATATTATGCTTGGATTTCCACTTAACACACCAAATTTTTAAGTGGGAGTCCCATTTTCAAAAACATATCAAACACATTTAGTCTTTCACTTAACATACTAAATTTGTTAAGTGAGGGTCTCTTTTCAACACACATTTGATCCCTATTTTAACATACCAAATTTGTTAAATAAAGATCCAATTTTTTATATCAACCACACTTGAGCTTTCACTTAACATACCAAATTTGTTAAGTAAGAGTCTCATTTTCAAAGGAAAATAAAGATATCTCAAACACATTTGAGATTTTCACTTAACATACCAAATTTGTTAAGTGGGACTCCCATCTTCAAAGAAAAGAAAATCAATCTCACAATTATATTTGGCTTTCACTTAACATACCAAATTTGTTAAGTGAAAGTCTCATCTTCAATCATAAATCAAACACATGTGGCCTCTACTTAACATACACAATTTGTTAAATAAGAATCCCCATTTTTCAAATCAAAATATCACACAATGAAATGTTCACAAGCAAAAAATATTTCAAACATACAATCACAACCTCTTCTTAGTAAACCCAAATTTGCTAAGTAGTGATTCTTTCAAACCATCCATATTTTCAAACAAAAAACATAAAATGCAAACAATCTCCAAAAAGAAAGAAATCTCTCCTCAAATTTTTGAACCCCACCCAACCTACCTAATTTGGTTGAGTTTGGGTCCTAAAATCAAAATCAAATGGAAAAGACTCTCCTCCAAAACATCCAAATCTCTCCAATGAACCCCACTTAACATATTTGAATTGTTGAGGGTTCAAAACTCCAAACTTCTGTTACTTTCGTGGAACAAATTTCAAGGTAGAAATCTAATACAAGTTATATTTCAACAAATGCAGACATACAACTCAGATCAGTCAATGCAGTCTTTGCAGTCTTCACACATGGTCTCTCAAAAGTTTGTTTTTACCTTTTCATTTGGGATGGATTTGGCCCTAGATTAGGGTAGCCTCTCTCAGACTGACTCCACCCATCCATGTTCTTTGGCCGAAGATTTGAGGGAGCTCGCATCACTGAGGGGCAACCCTCACCGCTATTAGCCAGAATGTGATGGCTGGGCAGAAGCTAGTCATCCACATCGACCTGGCTTCTGACACTGAGTATCCTTCCCTAAAGAGGAAGGCGGTCGAGGTTCCACCATTTAGTATAGTTCCCACTCAGTCAGTTGTTCCCACTACCACATGCTAGCACCTCTCATTGGTCCCCTCTAAGGGGAAGGCTATCCTGGCTTCGGAGATAGCCTCCCCTACCTTCAAGGTAGGATCTAGCTCTCACACCACCTTACTCAGTCACACGCAGTGCCGCACACAATGATGCAATAAGAGCAGCAAGATCAAGTGACACCACGAGCATGCCACCCAGGAGGTGGATGTCGTATCCCACATTACAGAGGAGGGTTCTCCTTGCGAGATTTCCTCATTGCTAACTAGCAACCAATTTCACCCCAGGTAGGTAGGTAGGCAGGGTACACGGACGTTGAGTCCATTACATTATTTGACTTGAGGTTGATCATCCCTAAGAGTTTTACCAGGCACATTCATAGTGATAAAGCATCAGAGGTTTGAGTAGCAGCTCAGTTAGGGAGTAAGGAGTGACGGTGGTTTGCTAGATAGTCGGCAGCCTCTGCTCTAGTTGATTTCCCTGATCATCGAGCCATTAGGGCTGATAGGACCGATAGCATAGTGCTGACAGGTACCACCAGTCGTAGGGGGAAAGCCCAGGTGAGGGTAGAGCCAGTGTTGTTTTGACCACACCGATCCACTCCTCTCCCACCATCACTAGTTTAGGTCTAGCCATCCACCATTCATACAAAAGTATAGAAGATAGTATCAGGGGAAGAAGAAACCCCCTTGGTGATCGGTTATGGCCAAAGGATCCCACTTCATCTACTCCATCGACTAAGGTGAGGATGAGTTCCCCTACTCGACCTTTTACTTCAGTCTTGGTGAAGAAGGAGTGGTGACCATACAGCATCGTGGCTGTACCACCACCACCACCACCACCATCAGAGCGAGTGACAGTAGCAGCTGTAGAGGGGGAATGAGACAGTTCTGCCATCCCCATGATAGTGGATCTCCCTAGGGACACTACTCCACCCGTGAATAGTCATGAGCATGTCTCTTCCATCAGTCATGACCCTCCCAGAGGTAGCACTCCAGAGACAAGCAGTGTTAGGTGCATCTATGTCAGTGAGCACAACCCCTCTACCGGTCAGCAGCACGTATTTGTACCGGTACGATTAGACCGCTCCCTAGATGATATCTTAGCACAGTACTTTGCATAGAAGAGAGAACTTCTAGGAAGTGACGGTCAAATTGTGAGGAGGGAAATGTCAGCTTTGATCTAGATGAGGATGATCTTCTTGAGGATTCGACCGAAGTTCATATGGTCGATACTAGGAGTTCCCTTCAGAGAGATCAACATAGTCAGGAAGGTATTGTAGTTGAAGAGGATGACACCATCCATTCAACTCAGCACCTCCTCCACCAGCTTAGGTAGAGGGATGATCATATTGATCAAATGGGGAAGAAGATTGAAGAGTTGATGGCAGTGGTGTCAGCATTGCAGAATTCAGCTCCAATTTTATAGCCTTCTCCCATTGTAATCAATAGAACAGAGTTGGCACACACTTTAGGTCATCTTAGATGCATTCCTGTAGAGGCAGACAATGGTAGCTTGCATATGAAGGTGGTGGATAGCACCTCCATGCATGAAAAAGACATTAAACACATGGTGGAGCAACAGGTGAGGGATGCGTTGGCACAAGCCCGAGGTGGCTCATCTATTCCAAAGGGTAGACCCTACCCAGAAGAATTTGATGGTGTCGAATACCCTAAAGGCTTTGTGGCTCTATCCTTCAAAATTTTTTATGGCAATGGGAACCTTCGGCAGCACATAGCACATTTGAGGGCGGATGTTGCAATGCTAGTCTTATTTTGCCTCTTCATCAATAGCTTGACAATCATCACATTTTATTGGTATGCTGAACTACCGAATGGTTCAGTAAAGATATTTGTTGAGTTAGAGCAGCTCTTTATTAAGAGATTTGCTGGAGCTCAGCTAAGGGTAACTATGGGTGATCTCGTTGTAGCTTAACAACACCCCGGTGAGTCCCTTATTGATTACATTCTTAGATTGTGTAATTTAAATATAAAATATGAACCATAGGTGTCTGAACATCATGCCATTGAAATTCTACTCAAGAATATTCATAGCCTGATTGCCTTCATGCTTAAAGGGTTCACCATTAAGACATTTGAAAAATTAATCAACAAGATGACTAGTCTACAAGGAGAGGCCAAATAGTTACCTTTCCAAGATCAGTCAGCCAAGCCCAGACCACAGAAGACATTTGAGAAAAAGCCAGGGGCAGTCACAATAGTTGATAAGGGGAAGCATCTAGCTAGGGTTCAGATAGACCTCAAGCTCAACAGCCTTCTCTACCACCTCCTTTGCCACCACCTCGGCCATCATATCAGCCACCCTAGTTGCCACAATGGCATCCACCATCACCTGCTCAGCAGTATCCCCATCCGCAACATCAACAACAGTACTCCTATCCACCACTAGGTAACTATAACTTACCTACTTTTGTCGATAATTTGAATAAACCTTATTCATTCAAAAGGGAGGTAGTCAAGAAGATCTTTAAGTACCTTTTAAAGAAGCCTGATTTTTAGTTATTGGAGTTTAGGAGGTCGAAGGATGTAGGCAAGAGTCATGATCCAAACTTTTGCCTATACCACCATATGTTAGGTCATATCTTGGAAGATTATTTTACCTTTAAGGATTGACTTGAGCATAGCTACAAGTCAGATGCCATTTTCATCCCTAAGGAATACCTATTAGAACAACCCTCTAGTTTTGTTAGTGTAATCCTTGGGGATACTGATCTTCTTAAGACAGAGGAAGGTTGGGATATCTCCCTATCCCGAACCTCCAAAAAAATCATCTCTAAGATCAGAAAGTTACCCTTCTAGGTGCTTGAAGCAGCTCAAACCTCCAACTCTAAGGAAGGTTTGTAAGTTGCTAAGGACAACTTGAGGGAGGTAGAGAGTAGCAGAACGCAGCCTTCCACTTGCTGGGATAGCACACACCACGAGTCCAACACTCCTTCCGCAGTTGCAGCCATAGTTCCTTCAGCCAGTCCTTCTTCTAGTAGTCATATTGTATCAACAGAGGGGGGGGGGTTGCCAAATCCCTCGCTTCACTTACTTTACTTGATTTATACTTTGTACCTTCATCTAAATCTAAGAAATCAATGAAGAAGAAGACTGATTCTGCTTACATTGTCTCTACTTTGATGATCTTGTTGATTTCATTTTTATAGAAAGCTCTCCAAGTATTAATAATTATAGCAATTTTGATCCACTCCTTTCTGATTTTGAAATGGATTACCCATTCCTAAATCACCCGGTTCACCCATTAGATAAATTTGGAGTCATCTGACTCTGATGATTCTATAGGAGAAGCTGTAGGTGAACCTGATGAGCAGGTAGAACTTTCCATTAAACCATCTCATGAAGTCACTGAAGTTAACCTTCATAGTGGCAAAGTTCTATCTCCTAGGGTAGCACCTCAGGATAAGGGTAAACAAGTCATTGGTTCTAGTGATCAAGAAGCCCCTCCACAAGATGCTCCACCTATGGATATGCTTGTGGAGGACCAACCCAGAGTTGACTACAATATCCTCGCTCACTTAAGAAAGTTTGCTAAACTAAGCATATATGATGCCCTTGTCTTATCCAAAGAGATGAGGGAGTCATTGATCAAAGCCCTTCTTGATCTAGAAATATGTTTAGCTCAGCTGACCGCTATTGGAGAGGAGGCATGTTTTTCAAGAGAATCCCGGGAGTTACATTCACCGATGAAGACCTTCTTTTGGGGACAACAGAGCACAATCATCCCCTCTACATCATAGTGGATATGGGCAGATTATGAGTCTAAAAACTCTTACCTACTTGAGGATCGACATCTCTGAACTTTGAGGAGATCAGATGATGTTGAGAGGATTCAACGAACAAAGCGAGAGAGCTTTAGGCTCCATAGTGTTACCACTAGAGATAGATGACTGGAAGATAGAAGCCAAGTTCTACATAATTGATTCAGATACATCTTTCACTGCTTTGCTTGGTAGGCCTTGGATATATGGAAATAACATGATTCCATCTTCTTTGCATCAGTGCATCAAATTCATAAGAGGTGAAATCGAGTATTATGTCAAAGGAGACTTGAAGCCATTCTTAGTTTGAGATGTTGAGATTTATGAAGATGCATCCTACTATCCTCCTCCAAATAAAAAAGTCTATTCTTGTGAACTTGCTGAAGGTTCAAAATCAAAAGAAAAAGAAATAAAAGAAAAAGGAAAAAATTGAAATAGAAAAGAAAAGAAAAAGAAAGTACAAGTGAGCGAGAATCATACACCGAGAAAGAGGTAGAGCCAAATATTAGATCCCACCCATAGTTCGTTCCTCCATATGAACATATGGGTAGGATGACTTAACCTCCACTAGGTAGAGGAAGAGGCAAGTCCAGAGGCAGTTCTAAAGGTGGAAGACCTCCTCGGTGGCCGCCAAGGCTATGTTCTCACAAGAGTACCCCATCCACAGACTTAGAGTCCAGTTCAGAGGATGAGTCTCGTGTGGTTAGCACGCCAACCAACCCCTCTCAGTGGGTCCTTTTGGAGGTGACATTCGAGCCAGATAGTGGTGAAGACCAGGCCTCCAAGCAAAGCAGAAATGTATCCAAATCATCATTATGTAGAATAGTTAGGCATCAGTTGGAAACTTTAGCTCTAACCTCACTTTCTTCCCAGAAAGTTGAAGGCTTGGTAGTTAAGGAGGTCCCCAAGTCATCCACAAATGTCAGACTGAAGAGGTTTTTGTTGAGAGCATCATCCTCAAGTCAATAAGCTGATGTAGAACTTGGGGATTATTCATATAAAGAATTAATACAACTACCTTTTGATTGATATTCATCTTGTGTTATTAACTTAGCAAAGAAGGGATTAATCCCACATACTTGGTCTAAATACAGGTCGGGTTATTTTGAAAAACTATGGGACAACCAAAGCAAACACTCTCAATCAAGATCAGGTCTAGGATTCGGCACAGTGGGTCCAGTCGATGATGACAACCATTGCCTAATCATCACCACTCATTTGGGGTGTAATAGGTTTTTCTCAAATGATGCTAACTCTTATGAGAAGGCATGTTTAGAAACTTCAGATGACCCAAATGAGCTTGAAGTCAAATATACACCACCAGAGTTTGAAGAAGAAATCAGATCAACCATTGATGAACTCAAAGAAATCAACTTGGGAACAAAAGAAGATCCACGCCCGACGTACATCAGTTCCTTATTGAATGAAGAAGAAGCCAATGACTTAGTTAGGCTATTAGCTGAGTTTAAGGACTGCTTCACATGGAGTTATGAAGAAATGCCCAGTTTATCTCCTGACGCATATGGTGAAAATATTCCATGCCTTCATCTATCCCTTTTGAGAAAGAGGATAAATAAAAACAAAAATATAATGCCTTTTATTGGGATACCACGTAGATCCGTAGATGTTCTTATTAGGGTGATTGATTATGACATTGAGGAAAGGTGTACTATCTCAAAAGATAGAAGTCACCACCCTACAATGGACCTAATCACCTGAATAAGGACTCTAAGGACTATGGGTCTTCATATGTACCAAATATTCTTCCCCTACTTTACATAGAAAAGTAAAATAGGGTTTCTTTTAAACCTGGTTCGTTAAGTTCCTTATGGAGGCAAGCCCCCCATAATTAGTTAGATCATAAGGAACAAGATTCTTTAAGAATACTCTCGATTAAAGTAAATGATTATTGTCTCCAAAGATTTCAAAGATAAGACTATCAATCAATTGGTTTATTTTTATAAGATGAGTGGGATTGATCAAGAGGAGGGAGTTATTATCAAAGTCAAAGGAAGATAAGTAGGGGATGCTTATGATACTAGGAAGCCTAGTAAGCATCCCAAACTATCCTATGGTTGGACTTTATATTTTTGAAGTTTGAAGGGAATTATTTATTTTGAGTTGAATTTTTATTTCAAATCTAGGGCTTACAATTTCATGACACAATATCAGAAATGCCTAAGAGGTGAGGATTTATGCTCGTAGCCCGCAAAATGAAGTAGCAACCTCTAAACCTAAATCTAGGGAGCTTTGGTGAGGGCCAAAGCAAGACCTAAATCTAAGTTGAAAAATGGGTATTTGGTTTACCTCCACAAGAGGACAAACCACCTGACTGTTTGGACTTACAACTACCTGGGGGTGGCTGTCAACTAACTCCTCCTATGATTTTAAATACATGTAGCCAAGTCATATACTTTTGCAAGATAGCTAAGCTGTTGTTTATTTAGAAAGAGACTATGTCCTTAAACACACTACTTAAGAGACTAGATCATGTAGGGAATGATTTAATGACCTAAATCTAATGCAAACTTTATTATATTTTATTTTTATTTTTGGACAATTCATTTGACACAGGCTTTAGGATTCATATGCCTAATGTATGAGAAATTGGATTATGGGCCAAAATCCCCAAGAAAGGAGGTGTGTTTCCACCATGGCTCTCAAAGGTCAAGCTCAGTTTCCTAGCACGGGTAGAAGCCATCCAAATCAAGAGTGAAACAATATGTTTTTTTATGCATAGTGTGAGAAAAAAATACAACATACAGCTAAGAAGTTGTTAATTCTTTTATCTTGATTTATGGCTTAAGCTTTATATTAGATTATGAGTTGTTTAATTTTTAGTTTTGAGTTAATTAATTGCATAGAAATTTTTTTTTCCCTAAGAGCCTAATCACAATCCAGGCCATACATCAAAGCAAAGAAGAAACTAGAATAATATGCCATCTTAATGCATAAGTTAAACAAACATCAATCAATTTATAGAACTAGTGCAAAAGAATAAGTGGCCAAGTGTGATCAGGCTCCACCGCACAAAGCCAAAAATAAATTGGGCAGCTGAGCTCTACTCTATACAACTCGGATTATAAAAGAATTAATTACAAAAATGAATTCATGTTATGGGGGTCTTCATTCTTCATTCTTCTTTTCTTCATATGGTTCTTTCTTCCTTTTGACTTGGTTGGAATGTGGCTTGCTCCAAAGGCTTCACATGGCACATGGAACATAATCTTATGACCAATTTTCATCCTAATCCTCCATAACAATCATTCTAAATCATAATTCACAAATTACATGAAAAAGGGAAAGAAAATCTAACTAAAACCGCAAAACATAGATTAGCTAAACAAACCATACATCTCAAGCATGTATTGGACTTAGCACCCCACACATGGGTAACCAAGTCCACGTGACCTATTTTAGATTATGCTTAGTGGTATAAGCAACTGCACAATAAAAATATTTATATTTTTATTACAGTGCCCCTTAAGCACAATACTCTACAGAAGATAATGATTAGACTAATATCGCCTACCATTCAGTCTACGCACATACACCCTAACATCCAGACTAAAACATCACATCATAAAATAAAAGCAAACATCAAATCATGCACCGCCCTAACATAGGGCTATAAGTGGTGACTAAGCCTAATGTGTGTGTGCCAATTTAAGATTTGTGTGGTATGTTTAGATAGGCTTTAGAGTTGACATTTTCTAAGTATGAAAATATTCAACTTAGAGGGTGGTTTCATTTAAGTGATTTAGTTGATTTGGTTAAGTTTTATTTTATGATTTTGATTTGGTTTTAATGAACCTTCACTTAATTACTAAGTGTTATAAAGAGAGGAAAAGAGAAGAGAACTCCTCTTTCCTTCCTGCCTTAAGTAATTTCTAAGGTGGATTCATTAATGACTTTTTGTTTAGTGAATATTTTGTTATGTGTTTTAATTAATCATAAGATTATATTTTCCCTAAACAAGCCTATTCAAAGAGAAAAGTATTTTAAGATTAAGTGAAGTGAATTATTATCACAAAACACACAACACTTTATTTCTTTCCAACATGTGTAACATTATGGATGGATCATAAGCATATCTGTACATGGAAATGGAAATGTTTAGCACACCTTCATGATGAATGCTAAGAAGTATTATTTAAGAAAATTTGGATGCTTCATGATGCATGATTTTGTTAAGTAGAAGAAAGTGATTCTTTTATCCATTTTTCATATGCACATTCACAAGTATAAAAGACATAAGTGAGTAGGGAGCCATTATTAGCACCAAGGGTGTAAGGTACAAGACTTGCTTAGGGCTAATTAAAGCCTCGCAACCTGGGGTTGTCCAGACTAATATACCACTTTTCTTAAATACATGTGCATATACAAAAGGAAATGCATGGAAAGAGAATCATGCAAAAAGTTTATGTTTGTTTGATTTTGGTTTGATTGTTTAGTTTACATGTGTGATGTGAAGTTACTTCTTAAGTTATGACATAGGAGTGTATAGGAATGAATTTAGGCAAGTGTTATGCCCTTTTCAAATGGACTACACACTTCACAAATCCCATACAAACCTATGTTAAGAGAGAGAAGGAAATCACATATCATATTTTATACTATTAACTTGCAAGTTTATAAGTACTTATAAATAACATACTTTTCATTTATAATATTTGATTTCTAAGTTTTGAGAATAGTTTTGGATTTAATAGTGATAATAGCCATTCATATTCTTACTTTAGCCAAAACATGCAATTTGACATAAAGGAAACATATCATTTTATTTTTATTTTTAAAAGACATGAATGCATAATTTTCATGTGACATACACATTTAGCATGCTATGAAAGAAATAAAGTGATGCAAGCATGTAATTTCATTCACTCTAATTAATTCTTAAATGCAATCTAATGGAATAAGATTATTTGAAGTGAATCAAAATTGGTTTAAGGAAATGTGAGAAGGTTTGCTAGTCCTAACCCATTCCCACATGTTTATGTTATCAGTTTAATTTTTAGGTGATTAGATTGGTTTTATGCTTTGGTTAGGTTAATGTGTAGATTAAGTTCATTAATTATCCCTTACCTACACCTCTTTAACATATTTAATCAAATAATTATGAGCCAATGTATGACATAAAATCAAAAGAATTTAAATCAACAATGCACTTAAGAAAGAAAGGGGCCTAATGCATTTGGCTCATAATTAATGATTAATTAAGCTAAAGAGGTTAATTTAGATACTTTCATAACCCTTCCCCACACATATAGATTGGATTTGATTTCCTTAAGCTACTTAAGTTATTGAACACCTAAGTATCTACTCAAGAAGGATTGACTGAGTTCTGGAATGTTTTAAAAGTTTTATCAAGTTAATTAAGTAGGTCATTAGTGAATTAGCCCTTAATTAAATTTAGATTATGGAAGGAAAGGGGTTTAGGGAATGATTTGGGGAAAATTCCCCAAACCCATTCCATAAACCTCCTCTTCACTTAAACAAAGTTTAATTAACTTAATCAAGGGATTAAACCACTATTCACATGCTTAATTAAGCTTAATTACATTTAAGAGAGTGATTAAGGATTCATTAATTAATTTTCTAATTAACTCATCAATAAATTTCAAGAAAATTAGGGAGACAGAGGTCATCCCACTAAATACATTTGAGAAATTTGGAATCAATTAATGAAGTAATTAGGGGGTTATTAAGCTTTCCATAAAATCTTAATTAAGTAAAATTCATTGTTCAAAATTAATTTAAAATAATTTTAATGAATTCCCCTCTGAATTATCTTCACAATGCTTTTTATTTTGTATTTTTTTATTTTTCTACATTTAGTTATGTATTTTGAAGTTTTAGTGATTAAAAATTAATTAAATCTCTAATTAATTAACAAATCCCTTATGTGGACCGCTAACGTGATGTGCACTTTCCACATGGTGCGATGGGATTCACTATTTAAGTTGTCACATCCAATGTCGTGTCAGCCGACGGCGCTACGCGCTTTCTCCTCGACCGTTCGATCAAAGATCAGACGATCAGGATTAAACCCACAGTTCTTAATGAATAAATTGTGGGATCCTACGTGGATTAATCAGGATCGTTCATCCAAAATGTGAATGGATGATCCATGATCCGCCACTGAGCTTGCCTATGGAAGAGGGTGATTGTCCTCTCCTTAGGGCTTGATCCAAGCTTGATTGAGCTCAAATTTTACCCACACCATCTGGGAGTAAGCATAAGTAGATCCAACATCCAATTTTAATTGGGATAAAAATTCTCTTCATAAAGGACCAAGAACTCCTACAGCTAAGCTCAGTTTTGATCCATGCCTCATCGGAGGTTATCATCGACACTCCTAATCATTGAGGTAGCTTCGTCTAGTGAAGACGAAGCTCTGTTGAAGGTTTCAAGTTTTGGGATGAAGTGGATTGCTCAATTGGCCAAAGTCCTCCTCCTAGGATTCCGCTTTGGTCTAGCTCCCACCCCTACCTTGGAAGCTTGGAAGAAGCTTTGAATCAACTCATTTGAGTCCCCTGAGGGTGCTTGCAAGAGAAATTGGCTTGATATTGAGTATTGAGCAAAGTGAAATTTCCCTTAAACTCCCCTATTTTTGGCTTAAGGAAACGAGAAGAGGAGAATTCAAATGAGCCTTGGAGATCTTGGATAAGATTGAGAATGCTTGTTCTGAGTTTCTTTAGCTCAATCGAGTGTGAGAGTTGGAATGAAGTGAAATGAGAGGGAGTATATCTCCCCCTCCAAGGATTGGATGATCGAGAAGTGTTTAGCTATTTTGATCAAATTCACCTCATGGAGTGGGTTGGTTAAGCTGTTTAGGGTGGCATGTATTTAGTTTTGGCAGAGGGAAGTAGTAGAGAAGTTTCCATGTGCAAAACAAGGTGGAGGAGTGATTCCCATGTGCTCATTTCAAAGTGGGTGGTCGTTTGGCCATTAGGTTGGGTTTGGCTGACCCAAACCCATCAGGTCATGTGCACCACACCCACTAGTGTCCACTTGGTCCACTAAGAGGGTGCCAAGTAGCCATGGAAAAGATATGACCAAATTCCAAGTGGAATTGGCCATAGGTTACCTCTTGACCTAGTGGTGAAATGGTCATTTGGCTTTAATTTCACTTTAGGCAGATTTAGAATTGTTTAAAATTGGGTTGGTCCAAATTTCAAAGAATTTGGAATTGATTTCATGTCATTTGGCTCATGTTGACCCTTTTAGGTCAAAATGGGTCAACTTGGGTCAAGTTGACCAATTGGTCAAATTGGGTCAAACCAAGTGTTGGGTCAAGTTCATATGACTATTTGAAATGTGTTGGCATCATTGGTTTGGTTCAATTTGGTTTATATTTGGTTTTTGTTCATTTGATTTCATTTAGGTCAAATGGGTCAAGTTGACCAATTTTACCCATTTGACCTAATTGGGTTAGGTCATGGGTTGGTTTAGGTTTGGTTGGTCATTTGAAATATGTTGCAAGCTTTGGTTTCAATCAATTTTGGTTTGGTTTGATTTTGGCTCAATTTGACCTTTTAGGTCAAGTTGGGTTCATGGTCTACTTGGACAATTGAGGCTTTGGTCAAGTTCAATAAGTGGTTTAGAATAAATTTGATCCATTGGTTGCAATTAATTTGGATTAGATCAAGATTTGACACATTTTGACTTTTTAGGTCAAGTTGGGTCAACTTGGGTCAAGTGGCCAATTGGGTTAGGTTATGCTAAAATGATGACTTGGTCAAGTTCAAACATTGATCATGAATTGGTTTCGATCAATGGTTTCAATCAATTTGTCCTATGGTAGATTTTGGCTAGGTTAGATTTCATTTTGGCTAAGTGTTGATTTGGTCAACCCTTAGGTTTGACTTGGTTTGACCCAATTTAAGTGAATGATCATCTGATGATGATTGTTGCTCACGATGTGAGGCTTAGGTGGGCTTAGTTCAATCCAATTTGGATAGGATTAGAATTAGCTCATAAGGGATACTTTAGGTCACTTTGGGTCAAGTGAGCCTAAGTGGGTCAATTGGCTTGATTAAGGCTTAATTCAAGTTTGGTTGAACTCACATATGGACTTATGATTGAAATATAAATCCATTTGCAAGTGATTTGGAATGAAATGGGTTTTGATTCATTTAACAATTTTTTCAAAGGGTGAACATGAGTTTGACTTGGGTTTAATTTTTGGATTTAGTTTTGGTTTGTTGATTGAAGTTTATGTTTATATTTGGATTCATGATTGAAAGATTGATTGAATCATTAAGAAAAACCAAGGGTTTGGCTTGATTTGAGTTTGGCTAAGTTTAAGAATTTGACTTGAAAGGCTTAGATTGAATTTTGGTTGAATTTGGATTTGAGTTTTGAATTTATTTTGGTTATTTGAATTTATATTTCATTTATATTTGTGAGTATAAATGAGAATATAAATGGGTTATGAGAAAATTTCTTGAATTTGAGTTGATTTAGATTTGATTTGAGCTAAGTCCATAAGATGGAATCAAAGGGACTTAGGAAAGATTTTTGAACTTGGAATTGAGTTTTGGATTTATTTTTGGTTATTTGAATTTATATTTCATTTATATTTGTGAACATAAATAAGAATATAAATGGGTTATGAGAAAATTTCTTGAGTTTGAATTGATTTATATTTGATTTGACCTAAGTCCATAAGATGGATTCAAAGGGACTTAGGAAAGATTTTTGAACTTCGAATTGAGTTTTGGATTTAATTTTGGTTATTTGAATTTATATTTCATTTATATTTGTGAATATAAATGGGAATATGAATGGGTTATGAGATAATTTCTTGGGTTTGAATTGATTTAGATTTGATTTGAGCTAAGTCTATAAGATGGGATCAAAGTGACTTAGGAAAGATTTTAGAATTTAGAATTCAATCATGGGTTTCAATCATTTGGAATTGATTTATGATTTGAGAAAATTCATTGGAATTGATTTGAGTTTTATTTTGGAATTGAAGTTGATTTAAGTTCAAGGTTGATTTGAATTTGGAGTTTGACTTGAAATAAGGAAGTGTGGATTTGGTCCACGCTATAGGGTAGGCAAATTTTCCTATCTCCCCTAATGCATGACCTATTCATATGGCTAACTCTTCTAAGTCATTAAGGTTAGAAGTGTTCACCTAATCACTAGAAGTATCTTAAGACTAAGAAAACTCTTAGTGTCTAAGAGGAACCCTATATCTAAGATGGAGAGGTTGAGAGCTCATTCTGAAAATGAGGTCAACAAAGGGTGCCCAATAAGTGTGGTGTGACTGCAAAGCATACCGCATGGGTGGTGATCGAGGTGATCAACAACACCAACCATCACAAGCACTTACAAAAATGATCTACTCCCAACCCAAGGTGTAGAAGGAATCAAGAGCTTAGTGCAATATGACTCTACTCATGTCAACAACATAAGAGAGTGAAGGAGGAATCCATTAGGGACTGAGTATGTGAACCTTCCACTAGGGAAAGAGGTTCAAGTCATCCACTGGGATGGGAGGTTATGAAATCCGTTGAGGGATTAGAATTCTAGATCCACTGGGGAACTAGAAAGACTTGCATCTCACTGAGGAGAAGCAGATTAATTTGATTGGTTGTTTAGTTTATTTTTGGTTGTTTGGTTTAACTCCACTGGGGGAGATTGATTGGATTTATTTATTTTTTATTTTAAATTTTGGATTTTGAGATGAACCCTATTAGTTTGATGGATTGCACCGAGTAGGGGCTGTGTAGGCCTTGATCTAGCTCAGATTTACCAATCCAAAGGGTAGTCTACCAACCACATAGAAGGGCTAACCAACTAAAGGGATTGCCTTTCAATGTGCAGCAGCTGTACTAGGAAGAAAGCATAGTATACTTACATCCTCCAAAGTAGAGATCAGTTGCTAGGGTGATCAGTTGGCAAAGCAATGGATTGAACCCAACCTAAGGCTAACTACTAAGTGAATGCCACTGGGGGACTTAGATCAGCTCAAAGATAGTCAAGATTAATTTTATTTTTTTATATATTTTTGATGAATCCCATCGATTTGCGATGGACTGCACTGAGTAGGGGCCGTGTAGGCCTTGATCTAGCTCATATTTATCATTCCAAAGGGAGTAGCTTCACCGAGGGGAGAATTATCCAACCAAAGGGGTGCCTTTCAGTTTGCAGCAACTGATTCAAGGAAGAAAGCTCTGGGACTCACATCTTTCACTACAAAAAGACTACTGACAGTGACACATTAACAAGGCAACATGTCAACTCAACCTAGGGTTGCCCATTAGTTTATGATCATGCTAGAAAGAATGTCTAGTAGACTTACATCTTCCAAAGCAAAATGATCGTCGAGGTAACCTGCTTGTGGAAAATAGATTGAACCTAACCTAAGAGCAACTATGGAGAGAGTGTCAACCCGGGGACTTATCTTAACTCATGTAGTCAGACAATTCCTATAGGGAGTTCTGCTGACACTGCCCTAAAGATAGGATGCCTGCTTGGGGAAAAGGGGCCCTTTGGGGGCTTGAATTCCTAATCCACAAGAGAATTAATTTGTTTGGTTTGCTTTGTTTGTTTATTGTGGACCCTGTTGGTTTATGAGGGATCATATTGAGAAGGAGCTTATATAAGTCTAGACCTATCTCAGATTTACTGAACTAGGGGAGAATCTGTGCATCCGCTGAATAAATTTTCCAACCACTAGGGTAGCTACTAGGAAAGGGGGACTGTCCAATCCAAAAGTAAACCAGGTAGTGTCTAAATGGGGTCTCAAAGGATGTAATCCAAATAGAGTACCCACAGGGGGTGGGGCCGCTAAGGACTTGATCCAACACCCTGGAGAAGATAATCTTTATAGATATTCGGTGGCCAACTCAAGGAGAATGCTCAGGGACTCACATCTGCCAAGAGTGGGGTATCCACCGGATGAGTTGCTATCAGCATAGCGAACATCAACCAACCTATTGTGTGTGCATCGATTTGTGACAATCAGCCTAGGAAGAAAGCTCGGGGACTCACATCCTCCCATAACTGATCGGGATAGTCTTCGCCGACAAGTGCTATCCAACCTAGGGCGACTACTGAGTGAATGCCTCTGGGGGACTTATATCAACTGAAGAGTGGTCAAGAGGAAAGGAGCCTCTGGGGGACTTATCCTAAACCTCAAAAATACTCAACCTAGTTAGTACATGATGGCTAGTTCAAGAAGAAAGTGCGGGGGCTCACATCTTCTTAGACAAAGTAAACATGATGTAGCTTACTAGTGAAGTGAAGCCTACCAAACTAACAAGGCTCATTGGTTTGCAATATTCAAGTCAGGAAGAAAGTATGGAGACTCACATCTTCCAAACAAGTGACCCCTGGGGGTGCAAAGCTAATGAGGTAGCATGTGTGACTAAGTAGAGTACTAATGAGTGAATACCACAAGGGGGCTTACTCCCACATCAAAAATAGCTTGAGACAAAAGATATGTGTTTGCTTCTATGCTTGTGTTAAAGGAATAAGACACGCTTGGGTTCTCTCATACCTATTCTAAACACGCTTGGGCAATTTGATGAAATGATGCCACGAATGGCAGCTGAAATTCCCACCGAGAAAAGATGTTGCTTGTGTTCTCTTACACCTAACTTAGTAGTGCTAGTCGAAATAGGATGCCTCTTGGGTTCTCTCACACTATTCTAGTAGCACCGGGGAATTTTGTTTGATTGTGTTTGTGTTGTGAAAGAGGGATAGGATGCCTCTTGGGTTCTCTTACACCTACCCTGAACACGTCATGGCAGATTCACAAGATAAGCAAATAACACTTTGAATAAAGAGAAGATTTGAAAGAATCAGAATGAAATTTTATTCTTTTGATGATAATTATTTTCAAACATGTTTTTATGGGTAATATTTTTTCAATTAGATCCCATTAATTGGAAGCATCGGGTGTTCCCCTTTACAATCAATAAGCTGATAAGATCCTCCTTGGTAGGCTTTCTCTATGACATAAGGGCCTTCTCAAGTGGGTTCAAACTTGCCTCCCATATTTTGAAGGGCAATAATTGGTCTCCTTATGACTAATATAAGTTCTCCTTCTTGAAAAGACCTAGGGCAGATTACCTTATTGTGAGCTTGAATCATTTTGGCCTTGTACAACTCGAGATTCTGGCATGCCCATAGGTGCCTCTCCTCCAAAACTTTGAGCTCTTCTAACCACAACTTTGCATTATGTTCTATAGTGATTTTGCTACCCATTGATATCCTTAGTGATGGGAGTTAAACTTCTAAAGGTAGAATGGCTTTGGACCCATACACTAAGGAAAATGAGGTAGATTGAGTTAGAGTACTTTATGTGGTGCGGTAGGCCCACAAGGCTTCAACCAACTGCTCATGCCACTATTGCTTGTTGTCGTCAAGTGTATTCTTTAGTATCTGGATGAGAGTTTTGTTGAATGCTTGTGGTGAAAAATTTCTATAAGGGAGTCTCCTTTCAAATCTGGGGAGAAAAGAAAGAGGAGCCCTTACAAAAATTTATTTTGGTAAGAATCCACGTAGATCCGCAGATGTACTTATTCAAGTGATCGATACGTCATCAAGGTATAGTGTACTATCTTGAAAGACAAAAGTCACTAACCTTTAATGGAACCAATCACCTCAATAATGACTTATAAGGATGATGTGTCTGCATATATACCAGAGATTCTTCCCCTTCTTTGCATGAAAAGTAAAATTTATTTTAAATCGAGTTCGTTAAGTTCACAGGGCAAGCCCCTATAGTTAATTACATCCTAAGAGATGGGATCCCTTAGGAAAACTCTCGATTAAGGTAAGTGATCATTGTCTTTGAAGATTTCAATAAGAAAGACTATTAATCGATTGGTCTATCTTTGAAGATCAAATGGGATTGACCAAAAGAGGGAGTTATTATCAAAGCCAAAAATTAGAAATAAGTAGGAGATTCTTATGATGCTAGGAAACCTAGCGAGCATCTCAAACTATCCTATAGTTGAGCTTTACATTTTAGAAATTGATTTAACTTATTTGAGTTATATTTTTCATTAGAAGTTTAGGACTTAAGATTCCTTAACACAAGATTAAAGAAATTCTTAAGAGGTGAGGAATTATGCTTATGGCCCACAAAGGAGAAAAGCAACTTCATAACCTAAATCTAGGGAGCTTTGGCGAGGGCCGGAAGCACAACCTAAATCTAAGGTGAAAATGGATACTTGGTTTGCCTCCATAAGAGAGGACAAACCACCCGACAACTTGGACTTACAATTGCCTGGGGGTGGCTGCCAACTAACTCCTCCTATGATTTTAAATACATGTAGACAAGTCTTTATGCTTATGCAAGATAGCTAGGCTATTTTTATTTAGAAAGAGACTAGGTCCTTAAACTCACTCCCTAAAGAGACTAGATCATGTAAAGAGACATGCTTCAAATGACCTAAATCTAATGCAATTCAAATTTCATTTTCTTTTTATTTTTGGACAATAATTTTGACTCAAGCTAATAGGATTTTTATGACTAATGCATGAGAAATTAGATTATTGGCCAAAGTCAGTGAGAATGTAGGAGGTGAGTTTCCACCACGCTCTCAAAGGTCATGTCGAGTTCTCTGGCAAAGGTGGAAGTCCTCCAATCAAGAGTGAAATAAGATACATTTGTGCATGATATTATAAAGAAAAGCTCATCCAGCTAAGGGGTTGCTAATTCATTTATCTTGATTTTAAACCTAGCTTTAGGTGAGGTTATGAGTTGTTTAATTTTAATTTGAATTATTAAGTTGGGTAAAAGATTTATTTTTCCCTAAAGAGCCTAATCCACATCCAGGCCATACATAAAGCAAGGAAGAAACTAAAAAAAACATGCCACATAATGCAAAAGTTAGACAAATAATCAATCATTTTATAAAGCTAATCATAAAAAGAATAAATGGTCATTTGTGGTCGGGCACCACCGCACAAACCCAAAAATATCAAATGTTGGTAGCCGAGCTCTACCCTTATATAACATGGATTACAAATGAATAGAATTACAATTTTAGCAAAGGAATTCATTATTATGGGGGTCTTCAAACTTTATTCTTCTTTCTTCTTTTTCTTTGGTTCTTCCTTTGGAAGGTTGGATAGTAGATGCTCTAAGGCTTCACATGGTACATAAGATAAGATCTTATGACCAATGCTCATTCTAATCCCCATAACAAATCATTCCAAAATCCTAATTATACAAATTTTTACATGAAAAGGAAAAGGGAAATCTAACTAACACCTGCAAAATAAAGGTTAGCTAAATCACACCACACACATCCCAAGCATGTATATTGGACTTATCATTCCACATATGAGTGACTAAGTCCACCTGGCCTATGGATTATGCTTAGGGGTATAAGCACCTGCAAGCAAGAAGCATTCATATTTTTATTTATGATAGCGCCCCTTAAGCACAATCCCTTGCAGAAAAGAATAGTTAGACTAAGAACGTCCTACCATTCATTCTACGAATATACACCCTAACATTCAGTCTAAAACAGTCATCACAAAATAAAACATAGCATCAAACCATGTACTGACCTAACCTAAAGCTAGAAGTGATGATTTAGGCTAATGTGTGTGCTTTGAAGGTTTGTGTTGTATGCTTAGCTATGACTTTAGGTTTAAATTTTTTAAGTGTGAAGAACATGTTCAACTTAGAGGAGGGTTTCATTTAAGTTATTTAAGTGTTTTGAGTTATTTTTATTTAATGTTTTAATTTAGTTTGAGTGAAACTTATAATTAATTACTAAGTTATAAAGAGAGAGAAAGAGAAGGAAACTTCTCTTTCCTTCCCTAATCCTTAGGTAATTTCTAAGGTAAGTTCACATTTTAATTTCATTTAGGTGAATGTTTTGATTACATCTTTTAATCAATGTTAAGTTTAGATAAATCCTAGACAAACTTGTTCAAAAAGAAAGGTATTTTAAGATTAAATAAAATGAATCAAAATTCACATAACACACATTACTTCATTTCTTTTCCAACATATATAACATGCATATGGATGGACCCTAAGCATATCTATACATGAAAATGAGAGTAGTTAACATACTTTATGATGCATGATAAGTAATCAATTTAAGAAAATTTAGAAGTTGAATATGCATGATTTTTCTTAAATAGAAAAGGTTTTCCTTATCTAAATTTTCACATACATACATGAAAGTAGGAAAGGCATAAGTGAGTACAGTGCCATTATTAACCAGAGGTGTAAGGTACAAGACCTACTTAGAGATACTTAAAGCCTCACAACTTCGGGGTTTTCCAGACTAATATACCACTTTGCTTAAGTACAAACATGTATCCAAAAGAAATGAAATGGAAAAAAAGATGCAAAAGTTGTTTAATAGTTTGATTTTTATTTATGCAATTTATTCATGCAAGTATAGGAAATCCTTCTTAGATGATGGCATGGGGATGAATAGGGTATAGAATTAAGTAAGTGTTGGGTTCTTTTCAAATTAATCCTACATCTTACCAATTCTTATTCAAAACTATGCTAACATAAGAAAGGAAAGAAAGGCTACACTAAACATTACTTTATAATCCATCACATGCAAGATTATAATTAAAGTATAAGAATAACACACTTTCAGATTTGATGTTTCATTTATAAGTTTTGAAAATAATTTAGAATTAGTAGTGATAGTAGCCACCCATATTTTACTTTAGCCAAGACATGCACATTTGACATAAAATAAACAATTTTCATTTTTAAAATTTGAAACATGAAATTATGAATGCATGAATCACATGACATACAACTTAACATGTTAGAAAAGATCCAAAGCAATGCAATCATGTAAACAAACTCATGTTGACCCATTTAGGTTAAAATGGGTCAACTTAGGTCAAGTTGACCAATTGGTCAAATTGGGTCAAACTAAGGGTTGGGTCAAGTTCATATGACCATTTGACATGTTTTGGTGCCTTTGGTTTGGTTCAATCTGGTATAGATTTAGTTTTGGCTCATATGACTTCATTTAGGTCAAATGGGTCAAGTTGACCTATTTGACCCATTTGACTTATGTGGGGTAGGTCAAGGGTAGGTTTATGTTAGGTTAGTCATATGGAGTGGATTGGTATCTTTATTTTCAATCAATTTTGATTAAGTTCAATTTTGGCTCAACATGACCCCTTTAGGTCATGTTGGGTCTAAGGTCAATTGGGCTAGGTTGGGTCTAGTTGGCCAATTGAGGCTTTGGTCAAGTTCCACAAGTGATTTGGGATGGACTTGACCCATTGGTTTCAATCAATTTGGCTTAGATGAAGTTTTGACATATTTTGGCTCTTTAGGTCAAAATGGGTCAACTTGGGTCAAGTGGGCCAATTGGGCTAGGTTAGGCTCAAATGTTAGCTTGGTCAAGTTCAAACATAGGTCATGAGTGAACTTAGATCAATGGTTTTAACCAATTTGGCCTATGGTGGAATTTGGCTATGTAAGGTTTCATTTTAGGTTAAGTGTTGACTTGGTCAACCCTTAGGTTTGACTTGGTTGGACTCAATTTGATTGATTGATCATCATATGATGATTTTGATTATGATGAGAGGGATGAGTTCAATCCAATTTGGTTAGGATCAAAAGTTGGCTCGTAAGGGTACTTTAGGTCACTTTGGGTCAAGTGAGCCTAAGTGAGTCAAATGGCTTGGTCAAAGCTTGATTTAAAGTTGATTGATATTGTATATGGACTTATGATTGAAATATAAATCCATTTACAAGTGGATTAAAGTCAAATGGATTTTGATCCATTTGAAAATTTTATATTCAAAGGAAGAATATGAAGGGGTCTTGGGTTTGATTTTTGATTTGGGTTTTGATTGAATGATTGGTGTCTGGATTTATATATGGCTCATGATTGTAGGATTGATTGAACCATGAGAGAAAATCAAGAGTTTGGCTTGATTTGAAAGTGATTTGGCAAAGTTCAAGATTTTAGCTTGAAAGGCTTAGATTTGATTTTGAATGGATTTGAGTTTGATTGGAATTGGTTTTGATTGTTTGATTTATATTTCATTCATATATGTGAATATAAATGAGAATATAAATTGATCATGAGAAAATTTCAAGAATTTGGAAGAGTTTAATCATGATTTAGGTTAAATACATTGAAGGGAATTTAAAGGATTTAAGAGAATTTTTTATTTGAAATTTAATTTTTGGATTGGATTTGATTGATTTATATTTATATTTCATTTATATATGAATATAAATGAGAATACAAATAAGTTTTGAGAAAATCCCAAGAATTTGAATAGGTTTGATCAAAGATTAGATTAAATCCATTAATGGAAAATTAAGAGATTTAAGGGAATTTCAAGGATCTTAAATTTGGCATTTAATTTTTAAGGTGGATTTAATTAATTTATATTTATATTTCATTTTTATATGAGAATATAAATGAGATATTAAATAAGTTTTGAGAAAATTCAATGAGTTTGAAGTGATTTGATTAAGGTTTAGAGTTGCTTTCGACTAAGTCCTTTAATGGCAAATTAAAGGGACTTATGAAAATTTTCATGAATTGATTTGGAATTTTGAGTTTAGTTGGATTGATTTGAATTTATATTTCATTCATAAATGTGAATGTAAATGAGAATATAAATGGATCATGAGAAAATCTCAAAGATTTGAATAGGTTTGAATCATGATTTTGATTAAGTCCTTAATAAAGGGTTAAGGACATAGGAAATTTGAACTTAGGAATTTTTGATGGATTTTGGTCATGGGTTTCAATCATGGATTTAAATCATGGAATTGAATCATGGAATTGATTTGAGTTTGAGAAAATCAAATAGAATTGATTTGGATTTTGACTTGAAAGAAGGAAAGTGAGGAATTATTTAGGATAAGGGTAGGAAATCTCCCTAACACTCCTAAGGCATAACCTATTCCTATAGCTAACTCTTCTAAGTCTCTAGGGCTAGGTTGGAGTGTCCACCTAATCACTAGATGTATCTTAAGATTAAGGAACTCTTAAAGTCTAAGAGAAGTCCTATGTCTAAGATGGAGGGGTTGAGAGCTCATTCTAAAAATGAGGTCAACAAAGGGCACCCAGTAGGTGTGGTGTGTGACAAGGAACACGCGTATTGGTGTTGACCAAAATGATCAACAGAGATCACAAGCACTAATAGAAATCTATCCTTAAATCAAGGAAAGAAAGAATCGAACTTGGTGCAATGTGGTTCTACTTATGTCTAAGACATAAGAGAGAGGGAAGAAATCCACTAAGGGATAGAGTGTGAACCTTCCACTAGGGAAGCAGGTTCAAGTCATCTTCAAGGAGATGAGAGGTTGGATTTGATTTGAATCTCACTAAGAAGAGATCTCCATAGGGGGAGAGGGTTGAAGTTGTTTTAATTTTGTTAGGTTTGAATTTTTAGGATGAACCTTGTTGGTTTGTGATGGGTTGTACTGAGTAGGAGCCATGGAGGCTAAGACCTAACTCAGATTTACCAATCCAAAGGGGTAGTCTACTAATCACACAATAGGACTAACCAGCCAAAGGGATGCCTTTCGATATGCAGTAGTTGTACTAGGAAGAAAGCATAGTAGACTTACATCATCTAAGTAAGGACCAGTTGTTGAGGTAATCTATTAGCATGGATTGAACTAAACCTAGGGCTGACTATTGAGTGAATGCAACTGGGGAACTTAGATCAACTCAAGGATAGTCAAAGATTGATTTCATTTTTCAATTTTGGTTGTTTTGATTATGATGGATCCCATAGGTTTGTGATGAACCGCACTGAGTAGGGGCCATGGAAGCCTAGACTTAACTCAGATTTACTAATTCAAAGGGAGTAGTCTACCAACCATAAGGTAGGACTATCCAACCAAGGAGAAATGCCTTTTGGTATACAATGGCCAAGTCTTAAGAAGAAAGCACGGGGACTCATATCTTCTAGAAATAGGGAACCATTAGGATGATCAGTTGCTTTGGGCAACAAATCACACCTGAGCTAGGGTTGACTATTGAATGAATGCCATTGGGGACTTAGATCAACTCAAGAATAGTCAAGGATTAATATTCATTTTTTAGATTTGTTTGTTTGATGGATTACATTGGTTTACGATGGATCAAACTGAGAAGGAGCTTATAGAAGACTAGTCTTATCTCAGATTTATTGAACTAAAAGGACTAGCTTCCCGGCCGATGGGAGAACTAACCAACCAAAGGAGTGCATTTCAGTTTATAATGATCAATTGAAGGGAAGAAAGCTCAGGGTCTCACATCTTACACTAGAAAAGATCAATGGGGTGATTGGCTGCTTTGGGCAACAAATCGACCTGACCTAGGGCTGCCCGAATGCATCATAGTCTTATATATTTAAAGAAATGACTGTTGGGGTAAACTGCTTGTGGTAAAATAGATTAAAACTGACCTAATGGCAACTACAAAATGAGTACCAACCCAAAGATTTATCTCAACTCAAGTAGTCAGACAATTCCTATAGGTAGTTCTGCTGAAACTGCCCTAAAGATAGGACGCCTGCTTGGGAGAGGGCGCCTTTTGGGGGCTTGAATTCTTAATCCACAAGAAAATTAATTTTTTTTGTTTATTTTGGCTTTAGTTTGGTTAATTTTAGTTTTTTATCATGGACCCTGTTAGTTTGTGAGGGATCATACTGAGAAGGAGCTTATATCAGCCTAGACCTATCTCAGCCAACCAAGGAAGAATCTGCGCATCTGCTGAACAAATTCTCCAACCACAGGGGTGGCTACATGGAAAAGGAAACTGTCCAATCCAAAGGTAACCTGTGTAGTGTCTAAATATGGTCACAAAAGGACTTAATCCAAATAGAGTGCTCACAGGGGATGGAGCCTATAAGGGCTTAATCCAACACCCTAGAGAAAATGACATGGCTAGTAATATATTCAATAGGTATTCGATGTCCAACTCAATGAGAAAGCATGGGAATCATATCTATCAAGAGTGGTGTACTCACCAGGTGAGTCGCTATCAGCATAGCAAACATTAACTAACCTAGGGTGCCCGTTAGTTTGCAACAATCACTAGGAAGAAAGCTCAGGGACTCACATCCTCATAGTAACCGATTGTCGGGATAGTCTCTTCGCTCGAGCATCAACTTAAGGAACTACTGAGTGAATGCCACTAGAAGACTTATATCAACCCAAGAGTAGTCAAGAGGAAAGGAGCCTTTGAGGGACTTACCCTAAGCCTTAAATATACTCGACCTAGTTAGAACATGATGGCTAGTTCAAGAAGAAAGCACAGGGACTCACATCTTAAATAAGTCATGAGGTAGCTTATTGGTTGCAAGAAGCCTACCATACTAACAAGGTGCTCATTGGTTTGCAGTGATCTAGTTAGGAAGAAAGCGGGATGCAAATCTTTCAAATAAATGACCACTGGGGTGACAAACTAGCGAGGTAGCATGTAGACTCGACCTAGAGCAGCTAATGAGTGAGTGCCACAAGGGGCTTGCTTCCACATCAAAATAGCTCGAGAAAAAAGATTTGTGTTTATTTTGTGCATGTGTTAAAAGGAATAGGATGCCTTTGGGGGTCTCTTATACCTACCGTAAAACACAGGGAATTATGAAATGATGCTATGGATGGCAACAAGAATTCCCACTAAGAAAGGATGCCTCTTGGGTTCTCTCACACCTAACTTAGTTATGCTAATCAAAATAGGATGCCTCTAGGATTCTCTTATGCCTATTCTAATAGCATCAAAAAATTATGTTTGTGTTATGAAAGAGGGATAGGATGCCACTGGGGGACTCTTACACCTACCCTAAACACATCATGGAGGATTCACAAGACAAGCAAACAACACTTCAAAAAGAAGAGAAGATTTGATGAATGATATCAGATTTTGTTCTTTTTATTAATGAATTATTTTCAAACAAGTTTTGTTTCATGGGTAATATTTCTTTAAATAGAGCCCATTAATTAGAAGCATCGAGTGTTCCCCTTTACAATCAATAAGTCGATAAGATTCTCTTTGGTAGGCCTTCTCTATGACATAGGGCCTTCCCAAGTGGGTTCAAACTTGCCTCCCATCTTTTGACGGGCAATAATTGGTCTATTCAGGACTAACACAAGTTCTCCTACTCAAAAGACCTAGGGCGGATCAGCTTGTGAGCTTGAATCATTTTTTCCTTGTATAACTCGAGGTTCTAGCATGCCCATAGTCGACTTTCCTCCAAACCTTCGAGCTCTTCTAACCATAACTTTGCATTCTGCTCTGTAGTGATCTTATTACCCAATGATATCCTTAGTGATGGGAGTTGAACTTCTAAAGGAAGAACAACTTTGGACCCATACACTTAAGAAAATGGGGTAGACTGAGTTGGAGTTTAGTATGTGGTGCGATAGGCCCACAAGGCTTCAACCAACAGCTCGTTCCACTATTATTTGTTATTCTGATCAAGTTGATGAGAGTTTTGAATGCTTCGCTAAACCATTAGCTCGGGGTAGTAGATGGTGGAGTATCTTCAATCTATACCGTGTCTTCTCGGCAAAGTTGATCTTCATGGTTTTAAATGCGCATTACCATGAATATAATTCATCGAGGCACCCCAAACCTATATATGATATGGTTCCTGAAAAATTGAAGCACATGGTGAGCTGTGACCTCTTTGAGTGGGATGGCTTCCGCTACTTGGAAAAGTAGTCGGTAGCAGCTAAGATGAATTGATGCCCCTTGGAAGAAAGTGGATCGATCAGACCTACAATATTGGTACCCCAACACTCAAATGGCCATGAAGCCAAAGTAGGGTGTAGAATGTTGGGTGGTTGGTGGAGGACCACATACCCGATGGCATCTCCTAGCTACATCCATGTAATCTGTGATCAATAAAGGCCAGTAGTATCCAAGTCTTTTGATCTTTGACTTCATCTTCAGACCGGATTGATGCCCTCCACATAGACCTGAGTGTACCTCGATTATAATGCAATGGAGTTCATGTTTTCTAAACAACGTAACCACATTTGGTCAAAGGATCGATGGGGAAACAAGCATAGCTATTTCAGAGAGCTCCTTGAGATTTCTCTTGAGGTAGTTTGCCGGTGTTCAAGTAATCTATGAACTATTGCCTCCAATCTTGCTCCTTGTCCATTTTGGCAACGATAACCTCCCCTTCAAGAGAAAGTCTCTCAATGAATTCTGAATCAATAAGGGATAGGACTTGTCTATTTTGGACCCTTATTGAAATGGACTCATCTTCCGGACATGCCAACTCTTTGGCAAGTTTGGCCAAGACCGCTATCATGTTCTCTACTCAAGGAATCTTGTAGATGATAACTGTGAAGGCCAACAGCCTTCATGGTATACCGGTAATAAGGAAGCTTGGGTTTGAGAACCTTAGGACCGGCAATCGGTTGATGACCAACTGAGAATCCCCAATGATGTTGATGCTCTTGACGTTGATAGTGATGGCTAACTCCAAACTGGCAATCAAAGCATCAAACTCAGCTTCATTGTTAGTGCAGGGATTGGAAAGTTAGTACGAGAATCTCATCACATCATGGTATGGAGTTAGAAGAACTATTCCTACCCCTACCTTTCCTGGGAGAATAGATCATGGTGCTTCACCTTTAAGAAAAGAAGCAGCACCATCAAAATACATCTCCCATCGGTGTCGGCCTCCCTAAGTTCATGATTTGTTCATCGTGAGATCACCAAGCGAGAATCAAGAGTGTTAAGAAATTTGCTAGTGCCTATTCGCTACCGCACTTAGGGGTACAAATGTGATATCAAACTGCGAGAGTATCATGGACCGATGAGCCAAACATCTAAAAAGTGTTGGTCATGTCATGAGGTATTGCAGTGGATTGGTTTGGGAGATCAATTTCACCTTATGAGAAGCATGTAGTGTCGTAGCTTCTGAGATGCAAAGATCAAAGCTAGGTAATGTTTCTCAATATGTGGATAATTTGCTTCAACAAGGATTAGATGATGTCTAAGGTAGTATAGAGCGCTTTCCTTCCCATCATCATTGGTTTGTGCCAACAGAGCACCGAGAGAGTCATCCAATGCGTAAAGGATCAATGGCCCCGCCTGTGATAGGGGATAAAAATGGCACCAAGTGCTCTTTGATGTCTTTGAAAGCATGCTGGCACTTGTCATCCCACTTGAACTTGGAATCCTTTTTGACAAGTGCTGAGAATGGTTTGCATCTCCTTGATAGGTTTGAGATAAAGCATCTTAGATATGCCAATCATCCTTGAAAGGATCTAAGTTGAGTTAAACTCTTAGGAGGTGGCATTTCTAAGATGGCTTTGATCTTTTCAAGATCTTTCTATTCCCAGTTGAACAACAAACCCAAGGAATTTCTCAAGTGACTTTGAATGCACACTTGGGATTCATCTTGAGGTTATATTATCTTAACTTTGAAAACTACTCAAGTTAAAGAGATGGTCTTCCTTTTTTTAAGCTTTTGACTACTAGATCATCAATGCAGCACTCAACCTGATGATGGATGAGTTCTTTGAAGATCTGAGTCATGGCCCATTGGTATGTTGCACCAATATTTTTAAGGTCGAAAGGCATGACCCTATAATAGAAGATTTCAATCGGGGTTTGAAAAGCAGTGTTTCTTTCATACTTCAGAAGACATCTTGATTTGGTTATAGCTAGATGACCCATCCATGAAAGAGAAGACTGCATGAGATGAGGCAATGTCCACCATTAACTTTGATATAGAAAAAGGAAAATCATCCTTAAGACATGCCTTGTTTAAGACCCTAAATCGACGCAAATGCAAATTTGGCCATTCTTCTTCTTAACTGGGATGACACACAACTGTAGGATATTTTTCTTCCATGAAACCAAAGATCGATCAATTTCTTGACTTCATAAATGACCTATTGTTCAATTTCTAATCGCATGGATCTAGGAGCTTGCTTAACAGGGGTAACGCTAGGATCTATTACTAGCTTGTGGACTGCTACATCAAGAGATAATCCATACATTTCTTCATAACTCAAATCAATACCCTAACTAAGTCATTGGTCTCTTCTTCATTCAGCAATGAACTGATATATGTTGGGCAAGCATTTTCTTCTACCCCGAGGTTAATTTCTTTTAGCTTGTCGATTGTTGAATGAATCTCCTCTTCAAACTTTGGCGCATCTTTGACTTGGAGATCATCTATATCATCTGAAGTTTTTAAGCACATATTCTCATAAGAGTTGGGGATGTGTGAGAAGAACCTATAATATTCTAAATTGTTGGTAACAACAAGGCAATAATCTTCATCATCAACTGGACCTACTGTGTAGAATCCTAGTCCTGCACTTGATTGTGCTTCCCTGCCTATATTGTTCCATAGCTTTTTGAAGTATTCTGACCTGTGCTTGGACCAAGTGTGAGAAACTAAACCTTTCTGTATAAGATTTTGAACACAAGGAGAGTAAAAGTCAAATGGTAATTTCATTAATTCTTTAAAAGTATCTTCCTCAAGTCCTACATCGAGCTCTAGACTTGAGGATGATGAACCCAAAAAGAACCTTTTCTACTTCATGTCACTGGAAGACTTAGGGACTTCTTCAACTACTATAACTTCAACTTTCTGAGATGTAAGTGAGGTAAGAGCTAAGGTTCCCAACTGCTATCGAATAGTTTCGCATAAACCATATTCAAATACTTTGCTTTGCTTGGAGGCTTCGCCTCCTGATCAAAAGTCACCTCCAATGGAACCCGCCGAGAGGGTTGGTATACTAATCACATTAGACTCATCCTCTGAGCTGGATTCCAAGTCTATGTGAATAGTAAGGGTACTCCTATGAACTAGAATGACCTCTATTGGATGAAGGCCAACTAGGGGGTTTTTCACCTCTGGAACTGCCTCTATTTTTTCCTCTGCCTCTACCTAGTGGAGGTTGAGCCATCCTACCCATATGTCCATATGATGGAATGAATGTGAAATGTGCGATCCACTTCTTCTTCAATTCCCCTTTCTTGCTCACTTGGGCTTTTATTTTTCTTTTAATTTTCTTTTATCTTTTCTTTTATTTTCTTTTGCTTTTATATTTACGTTTAAATTTTTTCCAAGTTGATGAGAAAGGGTGTTTTGAGAAAGATAGTAGGTCGCATCCTCATAGATCTCAACCTCTCTAACTTAGAATGGCTTTTCATCCCCGTTTTCATGGTACTCAATTCTATCTTTTCTGAACTTGATGCACTGATGAAGGAAGAATGGAACAATCTTGTTCTGATATATCCAAGCCCTACAAGGCAAACTAGTGAACAAAGTATTAGAATCAATGATATAGAACTTGGCTTCAGTCTTCAAGCCACCGATCTCCAACGGTAACACTATAGAACCTAAAGCCCACTCACCTTGATCATCCTCTCAACATCATCCTATCTCCTAGTAGAGATGTCGATCTTCAAATAGGCAAGGGACTTTAGACTCATAATATTTGATGCAAATCCAAGAGAACCCCGATGAGTCTAAACCTATCCATGTCAACGTAATGGGGATGTGCTCCAAGTCCCCAAGTAGAAGGTCTTCATCTATGAAGGTGATCCCTTTCTTTTGCATAGTGTGCTTCCTCATTTAACTGGAGCTAAGCATATTCAAGATCAAGGAGAGCTTTGATTAGTGATTCTCTTCTCTTTGGATAAGATAAGGGCATCATATATGCTTAGATAACTTTCATAGATGAGAAAGGACCTTATAGTCCACCTACCGATCTTCCACAAGCATATCCAAGGGTGGAGCATCTTGTGGAAGGGCTTCTCGATCTTCAGGACCAATGACTTGTTTCCCTATCTAGAGTGTAGGTAGAACATTGCCACTAGAGGTTGACTGGTAATCTCTGAGGCAAGGTGGTGGCAAGTTCTACTGCACTTCGTGCTCACCTACGCCTTCTTCTATGGGACTTTCGAATCGATGATTCCAAGTCTATCTCAAGAGGTGAACTGTAGTATTCGAGTTAAAAGTCCAACTCAAATTAAAGAGGAAGATCAAAATGTTATAGTTAATTAGACTTGAAGAGTTATTGTTAGAAGAAGACAACTCATTAAGAGACACATGTAATTCAAATTGATTTTATTCTTCAATTTCTTGGAAGTATTTGGAGGTACAAAGTAGAAATCAGAGTGAGTGGAGTAAGAGATTTGATGCCCTTATCCCGATACAAGAGTTCTACTAGTAGAAAATAGAAGAGCTAGTGAAATGGAAAAAGTCGTGTGGAAGCTAATTGAAAGTTGGAGTCGGACGGTGGTATGCTAAGGCTATCCTAACACATGCCTCGCCGAAGCTCCCATTTCCTAGAGTTGGCATTGGCAACTTGCAAACCTTCCTTGGTGTTGGAGGTTTAAGCCGACTCAGACACCTACAAGGAAAGCTTCTTGATCTTCTGAAATATTTTCTTAGAGGTTTTAGACAAAGAAATGTCCTAACCTTCTTTGGTTTTGGTAGAATCACTTGTATCCCCAAGGATTACCCAAATGGAACTGGAAGGTTATTCCATAAGGTATTCCTTTGGGATAATGACAACACCGATCTTGAAACTGCATTCAAGCCAATCTTTGAATGTAAAACAATCCTCCAAAATGTGGCCTAGCATACGGTGGTAAGGAAAAGTTTGGATCATGACTTTGCCTACTTCCTCTTAGGTTCGCAGTAAAAAATCGTTTCTTTAAGGTTCTTAAAGATTTTCCGATTACCTCCTCTTAAAAGAATAAGGTTTATTTAACTTATCTAATAGAGTAGGTGGACCATATTACTGGCAAGATATGCATGCCATTGCTAGTGATGGTATGGCTGGGGCGGTGGTCGTGGTTGGGCGTGGAGGCTGGGAGGCTGGTGGCAAAGGAGGTGGAGGCTGAGATCGTGGTCTCTGACCGATCTCTAGCCGGCTACTTCCCTTGTCAATCACGCCGCTAGGTTTCTTCTCCTAAACCTTCTGGGATTTCTACTTTGGCAACTGATCTAGAAAAGGCAACTATTTGGCCTCTCCTTGTAGACTAGCCACCTTGTTGATTAGTTTCTCAAATGTCTTTATGGTGAATCCCTTAAGCATGAAGATGATCGGGCCATGGATATTCTTCAAGAGAATCTCAATGGCATGTTGTTCAGACAGCTGTGGTTCACACTTCATGCTCAAGTTACACCATCGAAGAATATAATCAACAAGTGAGTCATCGGAGTGTTGTTGGGCTACAACGAGATCACCTACAAGAACTCTTTGATGAAGTATTTGCTCTAACTCAACTCAAATGCCTTTACAATTATTATTGGGCGCTCACGCTTTAAAAAAAGCAATACCTCGTAAAGAAAGGCTAAAGAGTATTAGCGTCACGCATTGCAAATAAGCCCCGAAGTGCGCTATATGCTACCTCGGATTCCACTACCGTCGATACTTTTGAAGGAAGGAGGCACAAAACCCTTGGGATACTGGATAGCATAGAATTCCTCTAGGTAGGGTTTACCCCTTGGAATCGATGATCCTCCCTGAGCTTGAGCCATGCCTTCCTTCACCTGCTACTCAACCATGAATTTCAAATCTTTTTCATGTTTGGAGGTACTATCCACTACCTTCATATACACGCTAGTGCTACCTTGCTCAATGGGAGGTAGAGTCTTAACTGGATCTAAGATATGTGCTAGCTCAAGCTGATTGTACTAGGATGAACTGGAGGGGCTTGCTTCTGAAGCACTGACACTGCTGCCAAGAAGTCCTGCAACTGCTGTGCCATCCTATCAATCTGTTTGTCTTTCTGCCTTAACTATTGTCGGAGGTGATGGACTGATTTAGTGGTGTCTCCTTGATGAACCTCATCACCTTCCATGGCCTGTTGCTCCTTAAGAAGAGAACCTCTTGTATCAACCATGCATACACCAGCTGAATCCCCCATCAAGTCATCTTTGTTGGGATCTTCATCAGACCATGCATACACTATCTATTTTCTTCATAAAAATAGTGTGCAACTATCTCATCTAAGGATCGATTAACAGTGGGTACAATGGTGCAGATCTATCATGCACCGAGAGGCACCGCACTACCAGTTGGGGAGTCAATCGTGGACTGTATCACTAGAAGAATGATACTCATTAATTGTTGTAATAGGGGTTATAACTTAAGATGGTCCTCTATCGCCGCTACAACCTAACTGGAATATCGTGATAAATCACCATCTTCGCATCCGATTATATGGGTGGAGTTGGTGAAGGAATGACGACAATGCTCTGGGGTCGCCACTCCTTCCGTACCACCACTGAGGCAGAAGGTCAAGTAGGATAGCTCGGTCCTACCATAATGGGTGCTATAGGAGGAGTAAGATCCCTTGGATGTAGCCAGATCACCAAATGCGTCTTTCCACGAATCGCATGGCCTTAGATGGAATGGGTGATCTTTGAAACACGTGATGGCGGACGTGGGGTGGAGACACCACCGTCTCTCTGTGTATAGGAACTAGGCTCCTATGGTGGCTAGTCCCCATGAGGAGAATACTATCAGTATGGTCAGTGTGGGTAGCGCCAAGCTAGAAAATCAACCAAAGCAGAAGCGGCTGACTGCCGGCTGAACCTTCATCGCTCTCTGCTAGTAATCTATGATGTATGGGCCTCATGGGCCCTCTCACGATGGATCACCTCCTACTATGGTATGATAGATCAAGATTGATCAGATCGGACTTGAACATCTCCACCTACATAGCATAGAAGGAAGAGGCGGCGTACGACCTCCTACTCCTAAAAATTGTCGACTGTAAATGCATGACTAGAGGAGATGATGAACGGATCCTCCTACCATCCTCTCTATCTGATCCAAGAGATGATGAAACTGGTTTTCCGTAACCAGTGGTAAAGTGATCATGAGAGACTCATCCATGGCTGATCTGATAACTGCCTCAAGCTCTCTGGCTATCCGAGTATGGAACCATTTGACCATACGATTCTTGTTCCTATGTTAGGTGCGAGTAGGATGAGAGGAGTGTGAGCTAGACTCATACTCAAATGTGGGGGAGGCAAGCCCTGAAACTAGGGGAGCTTTACCCTTGGAGGGTACAGATGGTAGGGTGCTAGCACATACCCGAGCAATGTGTGCAAACTTCAGGATGAACTGCAACTAGAATGCGCGCTCATCTGAAACCAAGTCTAAGTGCGCACTGACTTTTCCTTAAGTGAGGAGATATCGAATCGGTAAGTCTACTACGATGGCTTCTACCCAACCACCTTCTTCCTGCTGACTATGGTGAGGGGAATGCCCTCACAAGTGATCCTGGCCCCCTCAAATCCATGGCCAAAATGGATCAAGTGGGTATGGTCTAAACAAGGGAAGTTAGCCTGATCTAAGGCTAGATCCATGCCATGAGGGAAAGTAAAGACAAATTTAAAGAACACGCCATTTGCTTGTAGTAAACTCAAAACTGCGAAAATGATCTGAGAAATGAACTTGCATCAATTTCTATCTCCATAGATTTTGAATTTTGAATTTGAACCCACATTCAACAACTTTGAAGTGTTAAGTGGGGTTCAAATGAATTTGGAAAGATTGATTGAAAGAAGAATTTGAATATGAATCCAAACTTTAACAAATTTAGGTATGTTGAAATATGGATTCAAAATTTTGATAGGATGCTTCCATGGGTTCATTGTTTTGTTTTGAATTTGAGTTTTTGTGATTTTGAAGGACTCTTTCCTTTAACAAATTTGGGTATGTTAAAGAAATGGTCAAATGATTTTGTTTTTTCTTTGATTGTTTTGGCATTTTTACTTAGCAAATTTAGGTATGCTAAGTGAAGTAAAAGGCATTGTTTCTTTTTGTGGATTTTGTTTTGTTTTGATTTTGGAAAGTTTTGGAATTCTTACTTAGCAAATTTAGGTATGCTAAGTAAGAATCAAGTGTATTTTTTGAATTTAAAAATATTAGCAAATTTAGGTATGCTAAGAAAATCTAAGTGTTTCATTTGTTTGGAATTTTTTTTTTTTTGAAAAGTGGGATCCTTGCAAATTTGGTATGCTAAGGATCTAAGGTTTCATTTGTTTTGATATGTTTTGAAAGTGGAGATTCAACTTTAGCAAATTTGGTATGCTAAAGATGAAGTTCTGTTTTATGAAATGGAAATTTAACTTAGTAATTTGAGTATGCTAAATGAAATTCAAATGGTGTGTTTAAAATTTTGATTTATTTTTAATTTTGAAAATGGAAACTTCTTAACAAATTTGGTATGCTAAGGAAGAAGTTCCAAAGGTGTTTGAGAAATTTTGATTTTTTTTGGATTTGAGACTTCATACAAATTTGGGTATGTTAATTAAGGTTACAAAATGTGTTTTTTTTTTTAAAAAATTGATTTTTGGATTTGGAAACTTTACTTAATAAATTTGGGTATGTTAAATGAAGTTCCAAATGTGTTTGAAAATTTTTAAATATGATTGTTGATTTTGATTTGTTGAAAACTTCTTAGCAAATTTGATTATACTAAATGAGGTTCCAAAATATGTTTGAGAATTTTAAATTTTGAATTTGGAGACTTCACTTAATGAATTTGGGTATGTTAAATGAAGTTCCAAATGTGTTTGAAAATTTTGGGATTTGGAGATTTCACTTAACAAATTTGGGTATGTTAAGGGAGGTTCCAAATGTATTTGAGAATTTTGAGATATGATTGTTTGTTTTTGATTTTGGATTTGGAAACTTCACTTAGCAAATTTGAGTATGCTATGTGAGGTTCCAAATGTATGTTTGAAAAATTTTGAATTTGGACTTTAAAATTTGGGTATGTTAAATGAAGTTCCAAATGTTTGAATTTTTTTTTGAATTTTTAGTGGAGACTTCATAACAAATTTGGGTATTGGTTCCAAATGTGTTTTGTTGATTTTTTGATTTGAAAAGGGGACTTCCATTAGCAAATTTAGTATGTAGAATGGAGATCAATTTATTTTTGAAATGTAAAAACTTTTTGTGTGTGATTGTTGCTTTTTTTTTTGAAAGAGAGGATTCTTAAACATATGTGAGATATGTTTAAATGGGATTTCTAAATGATATTTTATTTTGTTAATGAAATCTTCATTTAATAAATTTAAATATTAAATGAAGTGTTAAAATTTTGAAAGTTTAATAATTATGATTGTGATTTTGAAAAAAAGATGATTGTTTATTTTATTTTGAAAATGAAATCTTCATCAAAGTAAATTTGAAACAAGATGTACATATATGCTTTTGGAAAATGTTGTTTAGTTTTATTTTTGAAAATCCCTATGTAACAATTATATGAATTGTTAAATGAGGTGAAGAAATTTTGTGAAAATATTTTATTAAGTGCATTTTGAAAAATGTGCTTTAAAAAGCAAAGTTCATTATGGAAGATTTTTTATTTTAGGATGAACCTTTCCTTATCATGAAAATGATAAGGAGGAAGTCTTTAAAGATGTTTCTCTTTATTTTGGATCTTTTCATTTTACATTGGAGAAATTTTAAGACCAACAAGGAATGTGGTCCTAAAACCTAAAGATGTTGGCTAACTTAACTCAAGAATGAAATGAGCTAAGTGCCAATGAAAAAAGGATAGTCTTGGATTCATAAAGTACAAATTATATTGCTCAAAGATAAGATCATTTACCAAAGATGGAGAGAGAACCATCCCATGGAGTGTAAAAAATCTGGTGAAACATTTTTATAAGGAATTGCCTTTCAAATTGGAGAAAGAAAGAGGAGCCCTTTAAAATTCATCTGATAAGACATCATGCGGTGTACACTTATTCAGATTGATCGTCATCAAGGTGTAGTGTACTACCAAAGACAAAGTCACTACCTTTGGAACCAATCACCTCAATAAGGGCTCTAAGGATGATGGGTGCATATGTAAGATTCTTCCCCTTACTTTGCAGGAAAAGTAAAGTAGGGTTTATTTTAGTTAAAGTTCCCTGGCAAGCCCCATATATATTACATCTAAGGGGGGATCCCTTAGGAAAACTCGATTAAGGTAAATGATCATTGTCTTTAAAGATTTTAATAGGAATGACTATCAATCATTGGTGTTTGAAGATCAAATGGGTTGATCAAAGAGGGAGTTATTATCAAAGCAAAATGAAAATAGTAGGAGATGCTCACGATGCTAGAAACTTAGAGCATCTCAACTATATAGTTGGGCTTTACATTTTAAAATTGATTTAGTTTGTTTGAGTTATATTTTTCATTAGAAATTTAGACTTAAGATTCCAACACAAGATTAAGAAATTCTAAGAGGTGAGGTATGCTTATGGCCACAAGGGAAAAGCAACTCATAACCTAAATCTAGGGAGTTTAGGAGAAGCACCTAAATCTAAAGGCAAATGGATGGTTTGCCTCCACAAGAGAGGACAAACCACACTTGGACTTACAACAGGAGGCGAACTAACTCCTCAATTTTAAATACATGTAGCAAGTCTTTATGCTTTGCAAGATAGTAGACTATTTTTTATTTAAAAGACTAAGTCCTTCACTCCCTAAGAGACTAGATCATGTAAAGGGACATGCTTCAAATGACCTAAATCTAATGTAATTCAAATTTCATTTTATTTTTATTTTTTGGTAATCATTTTGACTTAGCCTAATAGGACTTTTATGACTAATGCATGAGAAATCAAATTATTGGCCAAAATCAGTGATAAGGTAGGAGGTGAGTTTCCACCATGACCCTCAAAGGTCAAGCCGGGTTCTCTGGCGAAGGTGGACGCCCTCCAATCAAGAGTGAAATAAGATGCATTTGTGCATGATATTATAAAGAAAATCTCTATAAAGGGTTGCTAATTCTTTTATCTTGATTTTAAACCTAAGCTTTAGGTGAGGTTATGAGTTTTGTTTAATTTTAATTTGAATTATTAAGTTGGGTAGATTTATTTTTCCTAAATAGCCTAATCCACATCGGGCCATACATAAAGCAAGGAAGAAACTAGAAAAAGCATGCCACTTAATGCAAAAGCTAAAAAATCATCAATCATTTTATAAAACTAATCAAGAATAAATGGTCATTTGATGGCACCACTAACCAAAAATATCAAATGAGTGAGCTCTACCCTTATACAACCTAGATTACAAATGAATTGAATTATAATTTAAGCAATTTAGAGTTATGGTCTTCAAGCTTTATTCTTCTTTCTTCTTCTTCTTTTCTTTTCTTTTCTTCTTTTTTTTGGTTCCTCCTTTGGAAGGTTGGATGGTAGATGCTCAAGGCTTCACATGGTATAAGATAGGATCTTATGACCAATGCTCATCTAATCCCCATCAAATCATTCCAAAATCCTAATTATACAAATTTTTTAAAAAGGAAAAGGAAATCTAACTAACAAAATAAAGGTTAGAATAAATCACACACAAATATATATTGGACTTATCACCCACATGGGTGACTAAGTCCACTATGGATTATGCTTAGGGTATAAGCACTCATTTATATTTTATTTATGATGCCTTTAAGCACAATCTCAGAAAGAATAATTAGACTAAGCATCCTACCATTCATTCTCTATGACATTCTAACATCTAAAACATTCATCATAAAATAAAATAATATTAAATCATGCACTAACTAGAAGTGGTGACTTAGGCTAATGTGTGCTTTGAAGGTTTGTGTGGTATGCTTAGCTATGACATTGGGTTTAAATTTTCTAAATGTGAAGAACATGTTAAACTTAGAGGAGTGATTCATTTAAGTTGTTTAAGTATTTTGGGTTGATTTTATTTTATGTTTTAATTTGGTTGGATTATAATTAATTACTAAGTTATATAGAGAGGAAAGAGAAGAACTTCTCTTTCCTTCCCTAATCCTAATTTCTAGGTAAGTTCACATTTTAATTTCATTTAGGTGAATGTTTTGATTACATCTTTTAATCAATCCTAAGTTTAGATAACTCTAAACAAATATTCAAAAGAAAGGCATTTTAAGATTAAATAAAATGAATCAAAATTCACATAACACACATTACTTCATTTCTTTCCCAACATATGTAAGCATATCTATACATCCAAATGAGAGTAGTTAACACACTTTATGATCATGCTAAGTAATCCATTTAAGAAAATTTAGAAGTTGAATATGCATGATTTTTCTTAAGTAGAAAATATTTTCCTTATCCAAATTTCACATACATACATGAAAGTAAGAAAGGCATAAGTGAGTTCAAGCATTGTTAAGGTATAAGGTATAGGGCTACTTAAAGCCTCACAATATTGGGGTTGTCCAGACTAATATACCACTTTCCTTAAGTGCAAACATGTATGTAAAAGAAATAAAATGGAAAAAAGAAAATGCAAAAGTTATTTAATAGTTTCATTTTTGTTTATGCAATTTATCCATGCAAGTATAAGAAATCCTTCTTAGATGATGGCATGGGGATAAATAGGGTATATAATTAAGTAAGTGTTGGGTTCTTTTCAAATGAACCTTACATCTTACCAACTCCTATTCAAAACTATGCTAACATAAGAAAGGAAGGAAAGGCTACACTAAACATTACTTTATAATCCATCACATGCAAGCTTATAATTAAAGTATAAGAATAACACACTTTTAGATTTGATGTTTCATTTATAAGTTTTGAAAATAATTTGGATTTAGTAGTGATAATAGCTACTCATATTTTATTTTAGCCAACACATGCACATTTGACATAAACTAAACAATTTTCATTTTTAAAATTTGAAACATGAAATTATGAATGCATGAATCACATGACATACAACTTAACATGTTGGGAAAGATCCAAAGCAATGCAATCATGTAAAAAAAACTCACTTTACTTAAATCCTAAAGACATTCTTAAAGAATAAGAAAATTTAGAATAAATCAAAGTGAATTTCAAAATGATTTTTATTTAGTCTGAAGTTTGACTTAATTTTAAAAAATTGAGATGCATTTGCTATTCCTAACCCATTCTCACATATATTTTGAATTTTTGTTTAATTTTTAGATAATTAAATCCATTTCTAAGCATTGATTAGGTTAAGGTATAAATTAAGTGGCTTAATTAACCCTTACCTACACCACCTTAGAAAAATTAACTAAATAATTATGAGCCAATGAGATGACATAAAACCCACAAGGTATTTAAATTTACAATGCACCTAATAATGGAAAGGCCTAATGTAATTTGGCTCATAATTAAAAGTTAATTAAGCTAAGAGGTTTAGCTTAAGTACTTTTAAAACACCCTTACATACTTATGAAAGGGGTTTTAATTTCCTTAATTGAACTTAGGTTATTAAACACCTAAGCATCTACCCAAGATAGATTAATTAAGTTCTGGAACTTTTTAAAATTTTTAAAAATTGATTAAGGGGATAATTAATGAATTAAACCTTAATTAAGAGGAGATTAAGGAAAGAAGAGGGTGTTTAGGGAATAGCTTAGGGGAAATGCCCCAAAATTATTCCATAAAATCCCTACTCACTAGATCTGACCTTAATCAAACTTAATCATAGGGTAAATCGACTAATCACATCTTAATTACCCTTAATTACATGATGAGGGTAATTAGGAAATGAAATAGAAATTTTCCCAATTGAGCTCTCAATAAATCTCAAGAAAATTAGGGGAGGCAGAGGTCATCCCCTAAAATGAACTCTAGAAGTTTGAGATTAATTGATAAACTAATTAAAGGATAATTAACTAATTAAAATTCCCAAAGAAACTCAAATTCGGAGAAAAGGGTAATTCAAAATACTTTAAAACCATTTTTAAAATATTCTAGATAAAATTATCTTTCCATAACATTTTTTTTTATTTTTTTGATTTTTCTATGCAGAGTTATGAATTTTAAAAGTTCTATGGATTAATTAGGAATTAATTAATACCCTTAACTAATCCATGCTTAATACCAGCTCACGACACGATGCATGGCAGCGGTGGTCAGCGCGCTTTACACGCATCGCGCCGTGAGGGGACAACTTAAGTTGTCACCTCACAAAGGCGGCGGTGGCGCACGCGCTAATATCCTTGGCCATCTGATCAAAGATCGGATGACTAAGGATTCACCCACAGTTTAAAATAGATAAAGGATTTACTAAACGTGCTAAATAATCTCAACTATCCATCTAAAATGTGGATGGACGGTTTGGTCTATGGGTCAAATGGACTAACCCAAATGCATTGGGTTGCATGCACCACACATCACTAAGTCCCCTTGAGCTTTTAGGAAAGCCTCAAGTGATTGTGAAGAGGGTATGACCAAAATACCCATGGGATAGACCAAAATTTGTTCTATGGCCTAAGGATAAAATTTTCACTTTGCTATTTTTTCAATTTGGGTATGTTTGGTATGTTGAGAAAATAGATTTGGCCAAGTTTCATTGGATTTAGAATCCATTTTATAGGGCTTGGCTCATGTTGTCCCATTTAGGTCAAAAAGGGTCAACTTGTGTCAAGTTGACCACTTGATCAAATTAGATCAAACTAAGGTTGGGTCAAGTTCATATGACCATTTGAAATATTTTGGTGCCTTTGGTTTGGTTCAATCTCATATAGATTTGGATTTGGCTCATATTACTTCATTTAGGTCAAATGGATCAAGTTGACCTATTTAACCCATTTGACTTATTAGGGGTAGTTCAAGGGTAGGTTTAGGTTAGGTTAGTCATATGGAGTGGATTGATATCTTTGTTTCCAATCAATTTTGATTAAGTTCAATTTTAGCTCAACATGACCCCTTTAGGTCATGTTGGGTCTAAGGTCAATTGGGCTAGGTTGGGTCTAGTTGGCCAATTTAAGGCTTTGGTCAAGTTCCAAAAGTGATTTGAGATGGACTTTACCCATTGGTTTAAATCAATTTGGCTTAGATCAAGTTTTGACACATTTTGGCTCTTTAGGTCAAAATGGGTCAACTTGGGTCAAGTGGGCCAATTGGGCTAGGTTAGGCTCAAATTTTGGCTTTGTCATGTTCAAACATAGGTCATGAGTGAGCTTAGATCAATGGTTTCAACCAATTTGTCCTATGGTGGAATTTGGCTATGTAAGGTTTCATTTTAGGTTAAGTGTTGACTTGGTCAACCCTTAGGTTTGACTTGGTTTGACCCAATTTGATTAATTGATCATCCCATGATGATTATTGATTATGATGAGAGGGATATATGAGTTTGGTTCAATCCAATTCGGTTAGGATTAAAAGTTGGCTCATAAGGGTACTTTAGGTCACTTTGGGTCAAGTGAGCCTAAGTGAGTCAAATGGCTTGGTCAAAGCTTGATTTGAAGTTGATTGATCTTGAATATAGACTTATGATTGAAATATAAATCCATTTACAAGTGGTTTGAAGTCAAATGGATTTTGACCCATTTGAAAATTTCATATTCAAAGGAAGAATATGAAGGGGTCTTGGGTTTGATTTTTTGATTTGGGTTTTGATTGAATGATTGGGGTTTGGATTTATATATGAGTTCATGATTGTAGGATTTATTGAACCATGAGAGAAAATTAAGAGTTTAGCTTGATTTTAAAGTGATTTGGCTAAGTTCATGATTTTGGCTTGAAAGACTTAGATTTGATTTTGAATAGATTTGAGTTTGATTTTGGAATTGGTTTTGATTAATTGAATTTATATTTCATTCATATATGTGAATATAAATGAGAATATAAATTGATCATGAGAAAATTTCAAGAATTTGGAAGAGTTTAATCATGATTTAGGTTAAATCCATTAAAGAGAATTTAAAGGATTTAAGAGAATTTGAAAATTGAAATTTAATTTTTAGATTGGATTTGATTTATTTATATTTATATTTTATTTATATATGAGAATATAAATGAGAATACAAATAAGTTTTGAGAAAATCCCATGAATTTGAATAGGTTTCATCAAAGTTTAGGTTAAATCCATTAATGGGAAATTAAGGGATTTAAGGGAATTTCAAGGATTTTAAATTTGGAATTTTATTTTTGAGTTGGATTTAATTTATTTATATTTATATTTCATTTATATAAGAGAATATAAATGACAATATAAATAAGTTTTGAGAAAATCTCATGAGTTTGAAGTGATTTGATCAAGGTTTAGTGTTGATTTTGGCTAAGTCCTTTAATGGAAAATTAAAGGGACTTAAAATTTTCATGAATTGATTTGGAATTTTGAGTCTAATTGGATTGATTTGAATTTATATTTCATTTATAAATGTGAATATAAATGAGAATAAAATGGATCATGAGAAAATCTCAAAGATTTGAATAAGTTTGAATCATGATTTTGGCTAAGTCCTTAAGAAAGGGTTAAAGACTTAAGAAATTTGAACTTAGGAATTTTTGATGGATTTTGGTCATGGGTTTGAATCTTGTAATTGATTTGAGTTTGAGAAAATCAAATAGAATTGATTTGAAGTTTGACTTGAAAGAAGGAAAGTGAGGAATGGTTTAGACTAAGGGTAGGAAATCTCCCTAACACCCCTAAGGCATAACATATTCCTATAGCTAACTCTTCTAAGTCTCTAGGGCTAGGTTGGAGTGTCCACCTAATCACTAGATGTGCCTTAAGAGTAAGGAACTCTTAAAGTCTAAGAGAAGTCCTATGTCTAAGATGGAGGGGTTGAGAGCTCATTCTAAAAATGAGGTCAACAAAGGGCACCTAATAGGTGTGGTGTGACTGACAAGGAACCCCGCACATATTGGTGTTGATCGAAATGATCAACAATACTTAGAGATCACAAGAACTAATAGAAACAATCTATCCTTAACCCAAGGAAAAGAAAGAATCCAGAACTTAGTGCAATGTGGCTCTACTTATATCCAAGACATAAGAGAGAGGGAAGAAATCCACTAAGGGATAGAGTGTGACCTTCCACTAGGGAAGCAGGTTCAAGTTATCTTCAAGGAGTTGAGAGGTTGGATTTGAATTGAATCTCACTAAGGAGAGATCTCCACTATGGGAGTGGGTTGAATTTATTTTAATTTTATTAGGTTTGAATTTTTAGGATGAACCCTGTTGGTTTATGATGGGTTGCACTGAGTAGGAGCCATGGAGGCTAAGGCCTAACTCAGATTTACCAATCCAAAGGGGTAGTCTACTAAGCACATAGTAGGACTAACCAGCCAAAGGGATGCCTTTCAGTATGCAGTAGTTGTACTAAGAAGAAAGCATAGTAGACCTACATTCTCCAAGTAAGGACCAATTGTTGGGGTAATCTATTGGAAAGGCAACAGATTGAACCCAACCTAGGGATGACTATTGAGTGAATGCCACTGGGGGACTTAGATCAACTCAAGGATAGTCAAAGATTGATTTCATTTTTTAGTTTTGGTTGTTTTGATTATGATGGATCCCATAGGTTTACGCTGAACTGCACTGAGTAGGGGCCATGGATACCTAGACCTAACTCAGATTTACCAATTCAAAGGGAGTAGTCTACCAACCACAAGGTAGGACTATCCAACCAAGGAGCTATGCCTTTTGGTATACAATGGTCAAGTCTTAAGAAGAAAGCATGAGGACTCATATATTCTAGAAATAGGGAACCATTGGGATGATCAGTTGCTTTGGGTAACAAATCACACCCGAGCTAGACTGACTATTGAGTGAATGCCACTAGGGGACTTAGATCAACTCAAGAATAGTCAAGGATTAATATTAATTTTTAGATTTATTTATTTGATGGATTTCATTGGTTTGCGATGGATCAAACTAAGAAGGAGCTTATAGAAGCCTAGACCTATCTCAAATTTGTTGAACCAAAGGGAGTAGCTTCCCTGATGGGAGAACTATCCAACCAAAGGAGTGCCTTTCGGTTTGCAATGATCAATTGAAGGGAAGAAAGCTCGGGGACTCACATCTTCCACTAAAAAAGATCACTAGGGTGATTGGTTGCTTTGGGCAACAAATTGAACCCGATCTAGGGCTGCCCGTCGATTTGCGACAATCATGCTAGAAAGAATGCATCATAGTCTTATATCTTTCAAAGCGGAATGACTGCCAGGGTAATCTGCTTGTGACAAAATAGATTGAACCTGACCTAAGGGTGACTACGGAGTGAGTACACCTGGGGATTTATCTAAACTCAGGTAGTCAGGCAATTCCTATAGGAGTTTACGACACTACCTAAAGATAGGATGCCTGCTTGGGAGAAGGGGCCTTTTGGGGGATTGAATTCTTAATCCACAAGAAAATTAATTTGTTTTGTTCATTTTGGTTTTAGTTTGGTTAATTCTAATTGTTTATCATCGACCTTGTTAGTTTGCATGGGATCATACTGACAAGGATCTTATATCAGCCTAGACATATCTCAGATTTACTGAACCAAGGAAGAATCTGCGCATCTGCTGAATAAATTCTCCAACCACAGGGGTGGCTCCTTGGAAAAGGGAATTGTCCAATCCAAAGGTAACCCAAATAGTGTCTAAATGGGGTCACAAAGGACTTGATGTAAAATTGCACCGTGTACCTGACACTGATGGCATCTCCTAGCCACATTGATGTAGTCTGTAATCATCGAAGGCCAGTAGTATTCTAGTCTCTTGATCTTTGCTTTCATCTTCAGATTGGATTGATGCACTCCACATAGACCTGAATGTATCTCAGTCACAATCTTACGGCTTCATGTTTGTCTAAACAACGTAACCACATTTGATCAAAAGGTCGTCGATTCAAGGTGTCATCCACGAGAGCATAGGAGAGAGCTCTCAACTTCACCTGATGGGCTTGTGACTTCTCTTGAGGAATTTGCGGTGTTCAAATAGTTTATGAACAGTTTCCTCCATTCTAGCTCCTCATCCTTTTTGGAAATTGCAACCTCCCCTTCAAGAGAAAGTCTCTCGATGAGTTCAACATCAATAAGGGGTAGGACTTGTCTGTTTTGGACCCTTATTGGAATGGACTCATCCTCCGGACATGCCATTTCTTTGGCAAGTTTGGCCAAAGCATCTACTACTGCATTCTCTCCTCAAGGGACTTTATAGATGGTGACCTCAGAGATTTTGGCCAACAGCTTCATGGTATACTCATAGTAATGATGAAGCTTGGGTTTGAGAATCTTGTAGGACCCAGCAATCTGGTTGATGACTAACTAAGAGTCCCCATAGATATTGATGCTCTTGACACACACTATAATGGCTAACTCCAGACTGACAATCAAAGCCTCATATTTGGCTTCGTTGTTGGTGCATGGATTGGAAAGATAGTATGAGAATCTTATCACATCATTGTATGGAGTTAAGAGAATTATTCCTACCTCTATCTTTCCTGGAAGAGTAGATCGTGATGCTTCCCCTTTATGAAAGGAAGCTGCACTATCAAAATACATCTTCCAATGGTGATTGTGAACTTCCCGTAAGTTCATGATTTATTCGTTTGGGAGATCATCACTAAGTGGAGAATCAGCAGGAAGTGGGTGTGCTGCCAAGAAATCTGTTAGTGCTTGTCCTTTAACCGTGCTGAGTGGTATGAAGGTGATATCAAACTATGAGAGAATCATGGACCAACGTGCCAAATGGATGGATAATGTTGGCTGTGTCATGAGATACTATAGTGGATTGATTTTGGAAATCAAGTTCACCTTATGAGAAAGCATATCATGCCATAGCTTTTGAGATGCAAAGATTAAAGCCGGCAATATTTCTCAATAGATGGGTAGTTTGATATAACAGGGATCAGATGATGGTTGAGGTAGTAGAGAGAGTTCTCCTTCCCTTCGTCATTGGCTTGGGCCAATAAAGAGCAAAGGAGTCGTTCAATGCAGCTGTGTAGAGGATGAGTGGTCTGCTCAGGATAGGGGCTGCTAGAAGCATCTTCACCAAATACTGCTTGATATCTTCAAAGGCATGCTAGCACTAATTATCCCACTTAAACTTGGCATCCTTTTTGACAAGTACTAAAAATGATTTACATCTCCCCGATAGGTTGGAGATAAAGCATCTTAGATACACCAACTGCCCTTGGAAAGATCTAAGTTGAGTCAGACTTTTAGCGGGTATCATTTCTAAGATAGCTTTGATCTTTTTTGGATCTATCTCTATTCTCTGGTGTTGGATAACAAAACCAAGAAATTTCCCTAAAGCTACTCCAAATGCACACTTTAGGGGGTTCATTTTGAGGTTGTATTATCTTAACCCTTTGAAAACTACTCTCAAGTCAAAGAGGTGGTCTTCCTTTTCTCTGCTCTTGACTACTAAATCATCAACATAGCACTCAACCTAATGATGGATGAGTTCATTGAAGATCTGAGTCATGGCCCATTGGTATGTAGCAACAACATTTTTAAGGTTGAAAGCCATGACCTTATAACAATAGATTCTGATCGGTGTTTGTAAAGCAGTGTTTCTTTCATCCTCGAGGGCCATCTTGATTTGGTTGTAGCCATATGACCCATCCATGAAGGAGAATACTACATGAGATGAGGCGATGTCTACCATTAATTCTTTTATATGAAGAGGAAACTCATCCTTAGGGCATGCCTTATTTAAGTCACTATAATCGACACATATAAGAATTTGGTCATTCTTTTTCTTAACTGGTATGACACTGGCTAACCAAGTAGGGTATTTTTCTTCCCTGATGAAACCAACATCGATCGGTTTCTTGACTTCAGAAAAGATCTGTTGTTCAATTTCTAATCGCATGCGTCTAGAAACTTGCTTGATAGGATTGGCATTAGGGTCTATTTCTAGTTTGTGGACTATTATGTTATGAGATAATCTGGGCATTTCTTCATAATTTCATGCAAATCAGTCCTTAAACTCAATCAATAGCCTAACAAAGTCATTGGTTTCTTCTTCATTCAGCAACAAACTGATGTATGTCGGTGGATTTTTTCTTCATCCGAGGTTGATTTCCTTAAGCTTGTCAATTGTTGAATGGATCTCCTCTTCAAATTCTGGAGGTGGATCTTTGATTTGGAGATCATCTGGATCATCTAAAGTTTCTAAACACACATCCTTATAAGAGTTAGTGTGATTTGAGAAGAACCTATCAGACTCCAGATGATTGGTAATAACTAAGCAATAATCATCGTCATCGATTGGACCCACTATACCAAATCCTAGTCCTAATCTTGATTGTGCTTCCCTTCCTATGTTGTTCCATAGCTTCTCGAAGTATTTTGACCTGTGCTTAGGCCAACCTTTCTTTGTAAGATTAAGAACACAAGGCGAATACCAATCAAAAGGCAATCCCATTAATTCTATATATAAATCATCCTCAAGTTCTACATCAACTTCTGGACTTGAGGATGATGATCCCAATAGGAATCTCTTTTGCTTTGCATCAATGGAAGACTTAGGGGTTTTCTTAACTACTTAACCTTCAACTTTTTGAGATGAAAGTGTTGTTAGAGCTAAAGTTCCCAACCACTGTCTGATGGTTTCACATAAGCTTGATTCGAATACTTTTGTGCTTTGTCTAAAGTCCTGGTCTTCATCACTATCTGGCTTGAGTGTCACCTCCAATGAAACTTCGAGAGGAGTTAGCTGGTATACTAATCACATGAGACTCATCTTCTGAGCTGGATTCCAAGTCTATATGAATATTAATGGGTACTTCTATGAACTAGAACATAACCTTTGTTGGATGGCTACCAACCAGGGGGTCTTCCACCTCTGGGACTGCCTCTGTTTCTACCTCTTCCTCTGCCTGGTGGAGGTCGAGCCATCCTACCCGCATGTCCATATGATGGAATGAACTGTGGGTGGAATGTGATATGCGGCTCTACTTCTTCTTCAATGTCCTTTTCTCGTTCACTTGAACTTTCATTTTTCTTTTCTCTTTCTTTATGTTTTCTCTTTCTTTTTCTTCTTTTTCTTTTGCATTTGAGTTTTGATCAAGTTCACAAGGAAATGTATTTTGAGGAAGATAGTAGGTCGCATCCTCATATATCTCAACCTCTCTAACTAAAAATGTCTTTTCATCACCTTTGACATAATATTCAATTCCATCCTTTCTGATCTTGATGCACTGATGGAGAGAGGATGGAATCATCTTATTTTGATGTATCCAAGGCCTATCGAGCAAAGCAGTGAACGAAGTATTTGAATCAATTATGTAAAATTTGGCTTCAGTCTTCCATTCTCCTATCTCCAAAAGTAATACTATGGAACCTAAAGCCCTCTCTCATTGTTCGTTGAATCCTCTCAACATCATCCGATCTCTTCAGAGTGTGGAGATGTCGATCCTCAAATAAGCAAGGGTCTTTAGACTCATAATGTTTACTGATGCACCTGGATCAACAAAAACCCTAGAAGTTTGAATCTGCCCATGTCCGTTATAATGTAGAGGGGATGGTTGTACCCCATGTCCCCTAGAAAAAGGTCTTCATATGTGAAAGTGACTCCTTGGGCTTCTCTGGGATAATGTGCCTCCTCTCCAACAGCGGTCAGTTGAGCTAAGCATATTTCAGGATTAAGGAGAGCCTTGATTAATGACTCCCTCATCTTTTTGGATAAGACAAGGGCACCATATGTGCTTAGCTTAGATAATGACTTTCTTAGGTGAGAGATGACATTATAATCCACTCTAGGCTGATCCTCCATAGGCATATCCAAGGGTGGAGCATCCTATGGAGGGGCTTCTTGATCATCTGAACCAATGACTTATTCTCCTCTATCTTGAGGTGCTGCTCTAGGAGGTAGAACCTTGCCACTATGGAGGTTGACTTCAGTGATCTCTTGTGGCAAGATAGTGGAAGGTTCTACCTGCTCGTCAGGCTCACCTACAGCTTCTCCTTTGAGACCCTCGAAATCAAATGATTCTCAAGAGGTGAACCAGAGTATTCAAAGAATGAATATCCAACTCTAAATTAGAAAGAGGAAGATTTGAGTTGTTATCATTGTTGTTTAGACTTAAAGAGTTTTATAAAAGAATAGAGATAGACAACCCATCATAAGTGACACAGATATAATTCAAACTAGCTTTATTCCTTGATTTCTTGGGTTTTGAGGGAGGTACATAGTAGAAGTCAAGTAAAATAAGTGGGGTGAGGGATTTGATGCCCTCATCCACTGATAGAAGATGTCTACTAGAGGAAGAGCTAGCTGAAGTAGAGGTGCTTGCTGAAGTAGTAGTAGTTGCAACTATAAAGTGGAGGCTGGACTCGGTTGGTGGTTGTGCTACTTGGCTGTCCCGGGCCGGTCTAGGCTACTATTGCTGCTACTGCTAAGCTCCCACCTTCCCTGAGTTGTCTTGGACAACTTAAATCTTCCTTGATATTGGAGGTTTGAGCTAGCTCAGGCACATGTAGGGAAAGTTTCTTGATTTTGAAAATAATTTTCTTAGAGGTTCAAGATAAGGAGATATCCCAACCTTCTTTAGTTTTAGAAGGATCACAAGTATCCCCAAGAATTACCCTAATGGAACGGATGGTTGTTTCACAAGGTACTCCTTCAGGATAACTATGGAACCTATCTTGAAGCTATGTTCAAGTCAGTCCTTAAAGGTAAAGCAATCCTCCAAACCATGACCTAGCATGCGATGGTAGGGCAAAAGTTAGGATCATTGCTCTTGCCCACTTCTTCCAACCTTCTAAGTTCGGGTAGCTAGAAATCAGGTTTTTTTAAGAGATTCTTAGAGATCTTCTTGATTATCTTCCTCTTAAATGAACATGGTTTATTTAATTTATCCATAAGAGTAAGTGGACCATAGCTACCTAATGACGGATATGTGTACCATTGCTGCTATGGATATGGTTGAGGAGGAGGCAGTCATGAAGGCTTTGTCAGAGATAGGGGCCTGGTGGTGGTAGAGGAGGTGGAAGTGAGGACTGTGGAGTACAAGGTCTCTCATACTACTCTCTGGCTAGTTGTTTCCCTTTGTCTACTATTGTTATCACCCTTGGTTTCTTCTCATATGCTTTATGTGGCTTTGTCTTTGTAGATTGATTGGGAAAAGGTAACTGTTTGGATTCTCCTTATAAGCTAACTGTCTTGTTGATTAGCTTCTTAAAGGTTTTGATGGGAAAACATTTGAGCATGAAGGCATCAAGCCATGGATATTCTTAAGCAGAATATCAATGGCATGTTGTTCAAACAGCTGCGGTTCACATTTTATACTCAAATTATGCCATCTGAGAATGTAATCAATGAGGGACTCACCATGGTGTTGTTGAGCCACAATGAGATCACTTATAATCACCCTTTGTTGAGCTCTAGTAAACCTTTAATGAAGAGTTGCTCTAACTCAGTAAAAGTCTTCACTGAACTATTGAGAAGTTCAACATACCAATCAAAGGCTATGCCCGTTAAGCTACTGACAAAGAGTCAGAAGAGTAAAGCACTACAATCGATGATGCAATAATTGGCTCTGAAATGCGCTATGTGCTGCCTTGGGTTCCCGCTGGCATCGAAGCTCTTGAAAGAAGGTGGCACGATACCTTTAGGATATTGGATGGCATCAAATTTCTCTAGATAATGTCTACCCTTTGGAACCGATGATTCTCCTCGGGCTTGAGCCAACACTTCTCTCATTTGCTGCTCAACCATGGTTTTGATGTCCTTTTCCTTTATGGAGGTACTATCCACTACCTTCTTATATAGACTATTATTGCCCTGCTTTACTAGAGGTAAAGTCTTGGCTAGATCCAAGACATGCACCAGCTCTGGCTGACTAGTCTCTATTATGGTAGGATGAACTACGGCTTAGTTTTGGAGTGGTAAAATAACCACTAGCAAATCCTCAAGCTGCTTCCCCATCCTATATATTTGCTCATCCTTTTGCTTTAATTATTGATGGAGGTGTTGGGTCAAGTAGCCTGTGTCTTCCTGCTTGGCCACATCACCTTCCAAAGTCTGCTGATCACACAGAGAACCCCTGGTGTCTACCATGTGAACTCCTGTTGAATCCTTTAATAGATCATCTGCGTTAGGATCAAAGCTGATCTTCTCATCCTCTAAATCAGACCAGGCATATCCTAAGATCTCTTGCTTCTCCACTAGATACTGAGCCACAATGTCATCTAGGGATCGATCTAATTGATCAGGTACAAAATATCGAGGCTGACTGATAGTAGGATCACTATCATGAACAAAAATGCATCTGACCTCTGCCCTAGTAGGGGATGCTTATGATACTAGGATGCCTAGTAAGCATCCCAAACTATCTTATGGTAGGGCTTTATATTTTTTGAAGTTTGAAGCGAATTATTTATTTTGAGTTGATTTTTTATTAGAAATTTAGGGCTTACAATTTCATGACACAAGATCATGAAAATGCCTAAGAAGTGAGGATTTATGCTCGTAGCCTGCAAAGAGAAGTAGCAACCTCTAAACCTAAATCTAGGGAACTTTAGCGAGGGCCAAAGCATGACCTAAATCTAAGTTGAAAAATGGGTATTTAGTTTACCTCCACAAGATAAGACAAACCACCTGACTGTTTGGACTTACAACCGCTTAGGGGTGGCTATCAACTAACTCCTCCTATGATTTTAAATACATGTAGCCAAGTCATATACTTTTGCAAGATAGCTAAGCTGTTGTTTATTTAGAAAGAGACTAAGTCCTTAAACATACTCCCTAAGAGACTGGATCATGTAGGACATGATTTAATGATCTAAATTGAATGCAAAATTTATTACATTTTATTTTTATTTTTTGGACAATTCATTTGACACAGGCTTTAGGATTTGTATGCCTAATGCATGAGAAATTAGATTATGAGCCAAAATCAATAATAAAGAAGGTGTGTTTCCACCATGGCTCTCAAAGGTCAAACCAAGTTTCCTGACACGGGTGGAAGCCCTCTATGTCATGAGTGAAATAATATCCTTTTTATGCATGGTGTGAGAAAGAAAATACAACATATAACTAAGAGGTTGCTAATTCTTTTATCTTGATTTATAGCCTAAGCTTTAGGTGAGGTTATGAGTTATTTAATTTTAATTTTGAGTTGATTAATTGGATAGAAAATTTATTTTTCCCTAAGAGCCTAATTGTCATCTAAGTCATACATCAAAGCAAGGAAGAAACTAGAAAAATATGTCATCTTAATGCACAAGTTAAACAAATATCAATCAATTTATAAAACTAGCACGAAAGAATAAGTGGCCAACTGTGGTCGGGCTCCACCGCACAAACTTGAAAATAAATTGGATAGCCAAGCTCTACCCTTATACAACCCAGATTATGAAAGAATTAATTACAAAAATGAATTCATGTTATGGGGGTCTTCATTCATCATTCTTCTTTTCTTCATTTGGTTCTTTCTTCATTTGGTTCTTTTTTTCTTTTGACTTGGTTGGAATGTGGCTTGCTTCAAAGGCTTCACATGGTACATAAGACATAGTCTTATGATCAATATTCATCCTAATCTCCCATAACAATCATTCCAAATCCTAATTCATAATATTACATGAAAAAGGGAAATGAAGTCTAACTAAAACCTACAAAATAGAGATTAGCTAAATATTGACCTCATTTTTAGAATGAGCTCTCAACCCCTCCATCTTAAACACAGGACTTCTCTTAGACTTTAAGAGTTCCTTAGTCTTAAGACACATCTAGTGATTAGGGGACACTCAACCTATCCCTAGAGACTTAGAAGAGTTAGCCATAGGAATAGGTCATGCCTTAGGGGTGTTAGGAAAATTGTCTACCCTTAGCTTAAACCATTCCTTACTTTCCTTCCTTCAAGTCAAACTACAAATCAATCTTAATTGATTTTCTCCAAATTCAAATAAACTTCATATGATTGAAATTCATGTTTGAAATCTATGATTGAAACCCATGATCAAAATCCATCAAAATTCCTAAGTCCAAATTTTTCCTAAGTCCCTAATCTTCCCTTAAGGACTTAACCAAAATCATGATCTAAACCAATTCAAATATTTGAGATTTTCTAATAATTCATTTATATTCTCATGTTTATTTTCATATATAAATGAAATATAAATTCAAACCAATCAAACTAAACTCAAAATTCTAAATCAATTCATGAAAATTTCCTAAGTCCTTTAATTCTCCATTAATGAACTTAGCCAAAATCAACTCTAAACCAATTAAAACTCATAGGATTTTCTCAAAACTCTTTTATATTCTCATTTATATTCACATATATAAATGAAATATAAATATAAATTAATCAAATCAAAACCTCAAATTAATTACTAACCTAAAAATTTCCTAAGTCCCTTAATTTTCCATTAAAGGACTTATCCAAAATCTCGATCAAACCATCTCAAATTCATAGAATTTTCTCATAACTCATTTATATTCAAATATATAAATGAAATATAAATATAAATCAATCAAACCAAATTTAAAAATTTTCAAACTCCAAACTCCAAAATTTTTCTTAGCCAAATCAATTTCAAATCAAGCTAAACTCTTGATTTTCTCTCATAATTCAATCAAACCTACAATCATGAGTCCAAACATAAATAAAAACTTCAATCACTAAACCAAAATCCAATTCCAAAATCAAACCCTAAATTCTTTCATATTCTTCCTTTGAATATCAAATTGTCAAATAGATCAAAACCCATTTGACTTCAACCACATGTAAATGGATTTATATTTCAATCATATGTCCATATACAAGATCAATCAAGCTCAAATCAAGCTTTGACTAAGTCATTTGACCCACTTAGGCTCACTTGACCCAAAGTGACCTAAAGTACCCTTATGAGCCAAATTCTAATCCTAACCAAATTGGATTGAACCAAACTCATATATACCTCTCATCATGATCAAAAATCATCATGGGATGATCAATCAATCAAATTGGGTCAAACCAAGTCAAACCTAAGCGTTGACCAAGCCAACACTTAGCCAAAAATGAAACCTAACATAGCCAAATTTTACCATAGGCCAAATTGATACAAACCATTGATCTAATTTCACTCATGACCTATGTTTGAACTTGACCAAGCCAACATTCGAGCCTAACCTAGCCTAATTGGCCACTTGACCCAAGTTGACCCAACTTGACCTAAAAAGTCAAAATGTGTCAAACCTTGATCTAGGCCAAATTGATCCAAACCAGTGGGTCAAGTTCAATCCAAATCACTTCTTGAACTTGACCAAAGCCTCAATTGGCCAACTAGACCTAACCTAGCCCAATTGACCTTAGACCCAACATGACCTAAAGGGGTCATGTTGAGCCAATTTTGAACTTGACCAAAATTGATTAGAAACAAAGATATCAATCCACTCCATATGACTAACCTAACATAAACCTACCATTGACCTAACTCAAATAGGTCAAATAGGTCAAATAGGTCAAATAGGTCAACTTGACCCATTTGACCTAAATGAAATCATATGAGCCAAATTCAAACCTAACTCAAATTGAATCAAACCAAAGTCACCAAAACATTTCAAATGGTCATATGAACTTGACCCAACCCTTGGTTTGACCCAATTTGACCAATTGGCCACTTGACTCAAGTTGACCCATTTTGACCTAAATGGGTCAACATGAGCCAAACCTTATCAAATGAATTCCAAATCTTATGAAACTTGTCCAAACCGAGTTTCTCCACATACTCAACACATCCAAATTGAAAAATTAGCAAAATGACCATTCTACCCTTAGGCCTTAGAACAAATTTTGGACTAATCTATGGTAATTTGGTCATACCCTCTTCATATCCACTTGATGCTTTCTTAATAGCTCAAGGGGACCTAATGAAGAGTGGTGCACCCAACCTAATGGGTTTGGGTCAGCCCAATTGGTCCCAAGGCCAAACCCAACCCCATGGGTCAAAATGGCTAATTCAAAATCCATCTCCCACTCAAATTCAAGCACATTGGAGGTTTTCATTCTACTCAGTGCCTCAAATCAACCATGTGCAAACATCTAAGTGATCAAACAACCCTCCCATTATGGATAATTGGATCAAAATGGAAAATAGGCTTGTGGTCGTCCGATCCTTCAAGGGGGAGATATACTCCCCCTAATTGAATTCAAATCCATCAATCCAATTCAATTAAACTTAGGGAAGTTAGAGAAGCAATTCCTCAGCTTCCCTAAGCTTCCTAGAGTGAAATCAAACTTCATCTTCTCGGGTTTGAACAGTATGAAAATAGGGGAGCACACTTTAACTCTAACTTTCTCCACACTAAAAACCATCCCAATTCCTCTTGCGCACTTCTTCTAAGGACCAATCTGAGCTCACCCAAGCTTCCATTGGAGTTCCCATAGCAAGGAGAGGAGCAATTGGATCAAAGCTGGAAGGATCTTTAAGTGGAGTTGGTTCATAGAGCAAGCCACTCAATCCCAAGGCTTAGGAATTTTAATAGGGCATTGTATCCACGAAGCTACCTCATCGATATCGAGCATCGATGATCATCTTCGGTGAGGTATGAAATTTTTTGACCACCTAGCATAGGAGGTGTTGGTCCTTTGTGAAGAGAATTTTCAATTCGTAATTCCCACCGTTGGATGTGCTGCTTATTGCCTTTAGATGGTGTGGGTTAAGTTTGGTTTGAATCCGAGCTCAATCAAGCTCGGATCATCCCCTAGATCATGGATGGTCTCTATTTATCTAAGGGGAAGAACTATGGAGATCCCAGCCGTCCATCCGCACATTTTGGATGAATGGTCGAGATTATTCCAACTTTTAGAATTTCTTATATCCTTCTTTAAACCGCGAGGAGATCTCTTACCATCCGATCTTTGATCAAATGGTAGAGATCAAAGCATCGTCGCCATCAAGCCACCTTTTGGATTTAACATTTAACTGAGTGGCTCACTATGCGACGCTTGTACATCACACTGACTGCCACCACCACGCGTTGCGCCATGAGCAGGAGGATTAGTTAGGGATCTTTAATTAATTTTAATTAATCTAGGGATCTTCTAAAATTCATATCTCTCTCAATAAAATTTAAAAAAATATGAAAGAAAATCCAGTGGAAAGATAATTCAACCTACAATATTTTGAAATTATTTCAATGGGTTTTGAATTATAATTTTCTCTAATTTTAGGTTTTATTGGAAACTTCATTTTGTTAATTACCTTTTAATTAAGCCTCTGATTAATCCCAAACTTCTTGAATATATTTTAGGGGATGACTTTTGTCTCCCTTAATTTTCTTGGGATTTATTGAAGGCTTAATTAGAAGAATATCATATGGATTTCTTAATTACTCCCTTAATCTAATTAAGATAATTAGAGTGTGATTAGTGATTTTAATCCATGATTAGGATTGATTAAGGTCAGATCCAATAGATAGGAGATTTATGAAATAATTTTGAGGCATTTCCCCTAAGCTTTTCCCTAAACCCCCTTTTTCTCTCTTTAATCTTCTCTTAATTAAGGGTTAATTCATTAATTATCCCCTTAAGTAGTTTCTAAAAATTCTAAAAACTTCAAGAACTTAATTAATCTACTTTGGGTAGATGCTTGGGTGCTTAATAACCTAAATTCAATTAAGGAAATCAAAACTCAATTCATATGTGTGAAAGGGTGTTTTGAAATTACTTAAGCTAAACCCCTTAGCTTAATTAACTATTAATTATGAGCCAAATTACATTAGGCCTTTTTCTTATTAGGTGCATTATAAATTTAAATTCCTTGTAAGTCTTTATGTCATCTCATTAGCTCATAATTATTTGGTTAATTATTCTAAGGTGATGTAGGTAAGGGTTAATTAAGTTACTTAATTCATACCTTAACCTAATTAATACATAAAAATAGATCTAATTATCCAAAAATTAAACAAAAAATATTAAACATATGTGGGAATGGGTTAGGAGCAGCAAACTCATCTCTCCTTTTCAAAATTAAATCAAACTTCAAACTAAACAAAAATCATATTGAATACACTTTGATTTATTTTAAACTTTCTTATTGCATAAGAATGTCTTTAGGATTTAATTAAAGGGAATTTATTTACATGCTTTCATTGCTTTGAATCTTTCCCCAACATATTAAATTTGCATGTCATGTGGTTTCATGCATTCATATTTTTCAAATTCAAGTTTAAAATTAAATTGTTTACTTTATGACAAATTTCATGTGTTGGCTAGCACTACTAAATTCAAACTATTTTCAAAACATATAAATCAAATATCAAATATGAAAGTATGATACTTATATTTTAATTATGAGCTTGCATGTGAAAGATTATAAATGTATGATTAGCATAGATTTCCCTTCTCTTTTAAGTTAGCATAGTTTTGAATAGGAGTTGATAAGATGTAAGGTTCATTTGAAAATAACCTAACACACCTAATTCCATATCCTATTCATCCCTATGCTATCACTAAGTTCTACTTAAGAAAAATCATGCATATTCAACTTCTAAATTTCCTTAAATGAGTTACTTAGCATGCATCATAAAGTGTGTTAAATATTCTCATTTGTATGCATAGATATGCTTAGGACTCATTCATGTGCATGTTATACATGTTGGGAAAGAAATGATGTAATGTGTGTTATGTGAATTTTGATTCATTTTATTTAATCTTAAAATGCCTTTCTTTTTGAATGGTTTTGTTTAGAGTTCATCTAAACTTAGGATTAATTAAAATATTTAATCAAAACATTCACCTAAACAAAACAAACATGTGAATCTACTTTAGAAATTACTTAGGTTAGGGAAGGAAAGAGAAGTCTCCTTCTCTTTCCTCTCTTCATAACTTAGCAATTAATTGTAGGATTCACTTGAACTAAACTAAAATATGAAATAAAATCAACCCAAAATAACTAAACAACTTAAATGAAACCCTTCTCTAAGTTGAATATGTTTTCACACTTAGAAAATTTGAACCTAAAGTCATAGCTAAGCATACCACACAAACCTTCAAAACACACACATTAGCCTAAGTCACCACTTCTAGCTTTAGGTTAGGTCAATGCATGGTTTGATATTTTGTTTTTATTTTATGATATATGTTGTAGACTAGATGTTAGGGTGTATGCTCGTAGAATGAATGGTAGGATGCTCTTAGTCTAACTATTATTTTCTATAGGGGATTGCGCTTAAGGGGGTGCTATCATAAATAGAAATATAAATGCTTTTGCTTGCAGGTGCTTTATACCCCTAAGCATAATCCAATAGGTTGGTTAGACTTGGTCACCCATGTGTGGGGTGATAAGTCTAATATACATGCTTGGGATTTATGTGGTTTGTTTTAATTAACCTCTATTTTACAAGTGTTAATTAGATTTTCATTCTTTTCCTTTTCATGTAAATTTGTGTAATTAGGATTTTGGGATGATTGTTATAGGGATCAAGATGAGCATTGATCATAAGATCTTATCTTATGCACTATGTGAAGCCTTGAAGCATCTACCTTCCAACCATCCAAAAGAAGGAATCAAAGAAGAAAGAAGAAAAGAAGAAGAAAGAATAAATGAAGCTTGAAGACCCCCTGTTGGTTAAATAAATCACTTATAGGGAGTCGCCTTTCAAATCTATGGAGAAAAGAAAGAAGAGACCTTATAGAAATTCATCTTAGTAAGATGCCACATAGATCCGCAGATGTACTTATTCAGGTGATCAGATACGTCATCAAGGCATAGTGTACTATCTCGAAAGATAGAAGTCACAACACTTTAATGGAACCAATCACCTCAATAAAGACTCCTAAGGACGATGGGTCTGCATATGTACCAGAGATTCTTCCTCTACTTTACATGGAAAAGTAAAGTATGATTTATTTTAAATTGGATGCATTAAGTTCCCTACAGGGGCAAGCCCCCACAGTTAATTACATCCTAAGGGATAGGATCCATTAGGAAAACTCTCGATTAAGGTAAATGATCGTTGTCTCTGAAGATTTCAATAGGGAAGGACTATCAATCGATTAGTTTGTATTTTGAAGATCAAATGGGATTGATCAAAAAAGAGAGTTATTATCGAAGCTAAAATGGGAATAAGTAGGAGATGCTCACGATGCTAGGAAATATAGTGAGCATCTCAAACTATCTTAAAATTGGGCTTTACATTTTAGAAATTGATTTAGTTTGTTTGAGTTGTATTTTTCATTGGAATTTTAGAACTTAAGATTCCTTAACACAAGATTAAAAAAATGCCTAAGAGGTAAGAAATTATGCTTATGGCCCATAAAGGGGAAAAGCAACCTCATAACCTAAATCTAGGGAGCTTCGGTGAGGGCCAGAAACACAACCTAAATCTAAGGAAAAATGAGTAATTGGTTTGCCCCCACAAGAGAGGACAAGCCACCCGACAACTTGGACTTATAACCATCTGGGGTGGCCACCGACTAACTCATCCTATGATTTAAAATACATGTAGGCAAGTCTTTATGCTTATGCAAGATAGCTAGGCTATTTTTATTTAGAAAGAAGCGAAGTCCTTAAACTCACTCTCTAAAGAGACTAGATCATGTAAAGGGACATGCTTCAAATGACCTAAATATAATGCAATTCAAATTTCATTTTATTTCCATTTTGGATAATTTTGACTCAGGCTAATAGGATTTTTATGACTAATGCATGAGAAATAAGATTATTGGCCAAAATTAGCGAGAAGGTAGGAGGTGAGTTTTCACCACGACCCTCAAAGGTCAAGCTGAGTTCTCTGACAAAGGTGGAACTCCTCCAATCAAGAGTGAAATAATATGCATTTGTGCATGATATTATAAAGAAAAGCTCATCCAGCTAAGGGGTTGCTAATTCTTTTATCTTGATTTTAATCCTAAGCTTTAGGTAAAGTTATGAGTTGTTTAATTTTATTTTGAGTTATTAAGTTGGGTAAAAGATTTATTTTTTCCTAAAAGAGCCTAATCCACATCCAGGTCATACATAAAGCAAAGAAGAAACTAAGAAAAGCATGCCACTTAATGCAAAAGCTAAACAAATCATCACACAATTTATAAAGCTATTCATAAAAGAATAAATGGTCATTTGTGGTCGGCCACCACCGTACAAACCCAAAATATCAAATGTGGGTAGCCGAGCTCTACCCTTATACAATCTAGATTACAAATGAATTGAATTACAATTTAAGCAAAGGAATTCATTGTTATGGGGCTCTTCAAGCTTTATTCTTCTTTCTTCTTTCTTCTTTCTTCTTTTTTTCTTTTCTTTTCTTCTTTGGGTCCTCCTTTGGAAGGTTGGAAGGTGGATGCTCCAAGGCTTCACATGGTGCATAAGATGGAATCTTATGACCAATGCTCATCCTAATCCCCCATAACAAATCATTCAAAAACCCTAAATATACAAATTTTTACATGAAAAGAAAAAGAAGGAAATCTAGCTAACACCTACAAAATAAGGGTTAGTTAAATCACACCACACAAATCCCAAGCATGAATATTAGATTTATCACCCCACACATGGATGACTAAGTCCACCTAGCCTATGGATTATGCAAAAGGGTATAAGCACCTACAAGCAAGAGGCATTTATATTTTTATTTATGATAGTGCCCCTCTAGCACAATCCCTACAAAAGAATAGTTAGACTAAGCACGTCCTACCATTCATTCTACGAGCATACACCCAAACATCCAGCCTAAAATATTCATCACAAAATAAAACATAACATCAAACCATGCACCGACCTAACCTAAAGCTAGAAGTGGTGACTTAGGCTAATGTGTGCGTTTTGAAAGCTTGTGTGGTATGCTTAGCTTAGGACATTAGGTTCAAGTTTTCTAAGTGTGAAGGACATGTTCAACTTAGAGGATGGTTTCATTTAAGTTATTTAAGTGTTTTGGGTTATTTTTATTTCATGTTTTAATTTATTTTAAGTGAAACCTACAATTAATTACTAAGTTATGAAGAGAGGGAAAGAGAAGAGAACTTCTCTTTCCTTCCCTAATCCTTAAGTAACTTCTAAGGTAAGTTCACATTTTAATTTCATTTAGGTGAATGTTTTGGTGAAATCTTTTAATCAATCCTAAGTTTAGACAAACTCTAAACAAACCTATTCCAAAAAAGGCATTTTTAGATTAAATAAAATGAATCAAAATTCACATAACACACATTACCTCAATTCAATCCTAACATATATAATATGAGTATGGATGGACCCTAAGCATATCTATACAGGAAAATGAGAGTAGTTAACACACTTTATGATGCATGCTAAGTAATCCATTTAAGAAAATCTAGAAGTTGAATATGCATGATTTTTCTTAAATTGAAAAGGTTTTCCTTATCCAAAAGTTCACATACATGCATGAAAGTAAGAAATGCAAAAGTGAGTACAGTGTCATTGTTAACCAGAGGTGTAAGGTACGAGACCTACTTAGGGCTACTTAAAGCCTCGCAACCTCAGGGTTGTCCAGACTAATATACCACTTTCCTTAAGTACTAACATGCATATAAAAGAAATTAAATAGAAACATAATATGCAAAAGTTGTTTAATAGTTTCATTTTTGTTTATGCAATTTATTCATGCAAGCATAAGCAATCCTTTTTAGATGAGAGCATAGGGATGAACAGGGTTTGGAATTAAGGAAGTGTTGGGTTCTTTTCAAATAAACCCTACATCTTACCCACCCCTATTCAAAGCTATGCTAACATAAGAAAGAAAGGAAAGGCTACACTAAACATGACTTTATAATTCATCACATGCAAGCTAATAATTAAGATGTGAATAGAACACTTTTAGATTTTGTGTTTCATTTATAGGTTTTGAAAATACTTTAGATTTAGTAGTGATATTAGACACTCATATTTTACTTTAGCCAACACATGCACATTTGACATAAAGTCAATTTCATTTTAAAACTTTGAAAACATGAAATTATGGATGCATGAATCACATGGCATACAATTTAACATGTTGGGAAAGATCTAAAGCAATGTAATCATGGAAACAAAATCACTTAAATCCTAAAGACATTCTTAAAGGATAAGAAAATTTAGAATAAATCAAAGTGAATTTCAAAATGATTTCTATTTAGTTTAAAGTTTGATTTAATTTTGAAAAGGTGATATGAGTTTTCTATTTCTAACCCATTCCCACTTGTGTTTTATATTTTTGTTTAATTTTTAGATAATTAAATCCATTTTTAAACATTGATTAGATTAGGGTATGAATTAAGTGGCTTAATTAACCCCTTACCTTACACCATAGAAAAATTAACTAAGTAATTATAATGAGATGACATAAAATACACAAGGTATTTAAATTTGCAATGCACCTAGTAATGAAAGGCCTAATGCAATTTGGCTCACAATTAAAGTTAATTAAGCTAACGGTAGCTTAAGTACTTTTGAAACACCCCTTCACACTTATGAAAGGGATTTTAATTTCTTAATTAGACTTAGGCTATTAAACACATAAGCATCTACCCAAGGTAGATTAATTAAGTTTTGGAGCTTTTTAGAATTTTTGAAAATTATTTAAAGGGATAATTAATGAATTAACCCTTAATTAAGAGGGGATTAAAGAAAGAAAATGAGGTTTAGGGAATAGCTTAGGGGAAATGCCCCAAAATTATTCCATAAAATCTCTACTCACTCGATCTAACCTTAATCAAACTCAATCATAGGGTAAATCCTATAATCACACCTTAATTACCCTTAATTATATGAAGGGGGTAATTATGGAATGAAATAGAAATTTTCCCAATGAATGCCTCAATAAATCTCAAGAAAACAAGGGGAGGCAGAGGACATCCCCTAAAATGAACCCTAGAAGTTTGAGATCAATTTATGACTTAATTAGGGAATAATTAAGTAATTAGCATTCCCAAAGTAATCCAAATTCATAGAAAAGGGGAATTTAAAAATCATTAAAAATATTTTTAAGATATTCTAGATGAAATTATCTATCCATAGCATTTTTCTTATATATTTTTTATTTTTCTTGAAGGATTTATGATTTTTTGAAGTTCTCTAAGTAATTTATGAATTAATTAAGCATTTTATTAATCCTTAATTAATCTCTGGCTCATGGTGTGACGCATGGCGGCATTGGTCAGCACGCTTTACATGCGTCATGGTGAGCCTTTTACTTAAGCTATCAAATCAGGGGGACGATGGCCGCGCTTTTATCCTTAGCCATCCGATCAAAGATCGGATGGCTAAGGATACACCCATGGTTTATAAAATGGATAAAGGATTTTAAAACATGGGAATAATATCGGTCGTCCATCCAAAAGTGTAGATGGATGGACAGAGATTCATCCCTTCCAAGGCTTAGGAAGAATGAGATCGGTCCACCTTCTAAGCTATGATCTAAGCTTGAATGAGCTTGGATTAGGCTAAAATTTAGCCCACACCTTCATCATGCAATTACCAACACATCCAATAGCTAAGATCCTATGATATTAAAGTTCACTTCACAAAGGACCAACACCTATGAGAATTAAGCTTGGACTATCACTAACCTCATCGGAGGTGATCATCAGTGCTCGATTCCATTAGAGGAGCTTCGTCTGGTTGAGACGAAGCTTTGCTAAAGTTTTGAGACTTAAGGTTGAGTGTAGAGTTCTATAGACCAACTCCTCTTCACTCCCTTTGCAGCTTTGATGGAATTGAACTCCCCCTTGCCTCTAGAACTTCAGAGAAGGCTTGGGCCAATTTGACTTAGCTTCTAGATCAAGTGTGCAAGAGGAATTGGAAGGAGATTGAGTGGGGAGAAAATTCACTATTGGATCGAGCTCCCCTATTTTGCACTTTGTAAAATCAAAGAAAGTAAGATTCAAAACCTCTCTAAGGACTTTGGGAAAGCTCTGAGGTGGTTTCTAAGAGTTCCTAAGTTCCAATCGTGTATGAGTCAATTGAAATTCAGTGGATTAGGGGGAGTATATCTCCCCCTATGGAAATCGGATGGTCGATAATGAGCTTGCCATTTTGATCCAATTAACACTATGGGATGGGTTGTTTGGGTTGTTTGAAGTGTGCACATGGTCGGTTTGGCTGAGTGGAATCTTGCTCCATGTGCATCCAACTGAGTTTAGGGGTGAGTTTGAAAATTGAATTTCAAGCCTAAGGGTTGGGTTTGGTCCATGGGCAAATGGGTTGACCCAAACCCAATGGGTTGGGTGCACCACTCATCACTAGGTCCCTTTGAGCTTTTAGGAGAGCCTCAAATGATTGTGATGAGTGTATGACCAAAATACCCATGGGCTAGGCCAAAATTCGTTCTATATCCTAAGATTAAAATGGTCATTTTGCAATTTTTTCAATTTGGGTATGTTCTGTATGTTGAGAAAATAGGTTGGGCCAAGTTTCATTGGGTTTGGAATCCATTTGATAGGGTTTGCTCATGTTGACCCATTTAGGTCAAAGTGGGTCAACTTGGGTCAAGACCAATTGGTCAAATTGGGTCAAACCAAGGGTTGGGTCAAGTTCATATGACCATTTGAAATGTTTTGGCGCCTTTGGTTTGGTTCAATTTGGATTAGATTTTGTTTTAGCTCATATGACTCATTTAGGTCAAATGGGTCAAGTTGACCCATTTGACCCATTTGACCTATTCGGGTTAGGTCAAGGGTAGGTTTATGTTAGGTTGGTCATATGGAGTGGATTGGTATCTTTGTTTCCAATCAATTTGGGTTAGGTTCAATTTTGGCTCAACATGACCCCTTTAGGTCATGTTGGGTCTAATGTCAATTGGGCTAGGTTGGGTCTAGTTAGCCAATTGAGGCATTGGTCAAGTTCCAAAAGTGATTTGGAATGGACTTGACCCATTGGTTTCACTCAATTTGGCTTAGATCAAGTTTTGACACATTTTGGCCCTTTAGGTTTGATTTTTGATTTGGGTTTTGATTGTTTGATTGAGGATTGGATTTATATATGAGCTCATTATTGTAGGATTCATTGAACCATGAGAGAAAAAATCAAGTTTGGCTTGATTTGAAAGTGATTTGGCTAAGTTCAAGATTTTTTGGCTTGAAAGGCTTAGATTTGATATTGGATGGATTTGAGTTTAATTTTGGAGTTGATTTTGATTGTTTAAATTTATATTTCATTTATATATGTGAATATTGAGAATATAAATTGATCATGAGAAAATTTCAAGAATTTGAAAGGGTTTAATCATGATTTGGGTTAAATCCATTAAAGGGAATTTAAAGGATTTAAGGGAATTTTTAATTTTAAATTTAATTTTTGACTTGGATTTGATTAATTTATATTTATATTTCATTTATATATGGGAATATAAATGAGAATACAAATAAGTTTTGAGAAAATCCCATGAGTTTGAAAAGTTTTTATCAATGTTTAGGTTAAATCCATTAATGGGAAATTAAGGGATTTAAGGGAATTTCAAGCATTTTAAATTTGGAATTTTTATTTTTGGGTTTGATTTGATTGAGTTATATTTATATTTCATTTATATATGAGACTATAAATGAGATATAAATAGGTTTTGAGAAAATCCCATGAATTTGAAGAGCTTTGATTAAAGTTTGGAGTTCATTTTGGCTAAGTCCTTTAATTGAAAATTAAAGGGACTTTAGAAAATTTTCATGAATTATTTTGGAATTTTGAATTTGATTGGATTGATTTGAATTTATATTTCTTTTATAAAAGTGAATATAAATGAGAATATAAATGGATCATGAGAAAATCTCAAAAAATTGAAGGTTTGAATCATGATTTTGGCTAAGTCCTTAAGAAAGGGTTAATGACTTAAGAAATTTGAACTTAGAAATTTTTGATGGATTTTGATCATGGCTTTCAATCATGGCTTCAATCATGAATGTCAATCATGGAATTGAATCATGGAATTGATTTGAGTTTGGAGAAAACCAAATAGAATTGATTTGGAGTTTGACTTGAAAGAAGGAAAGTGAGGAATGGTTTAAGCTAAAGGATAGGAGATTTTCCTAACACTCCTAAGGCATGATCTATTTCTATGGCTAACTCTTCTAAGTCTTGTAGGGCAAGGGGAGTGTCCACCTAATCACTAGATTTGTCTTAAGACTAAGGAACTCTTAAAGTCTAAGAGAGGTCCTATGCCTAAGATGGAGGGGTTGAAAGCTCATTCTAAAAATGAGGTCAACACCCCCATAACAATGAATTCCTTGCTTAATTATAATTTAATTCATTTGTAATCCTGGTTGTATAAGGGTAGAGCTCGGCTACCCAAATTTGATATTTTTGGGTTTTGCGATGGTACTTGACCACAAAGACCTTTTATTCTTTTTGCGATTAGCTTTATAAATTGATTGATGATTTGTTTAGCTTTTGCATTAAATATCATGTTTTTCCTAGTTTCTTCCTTGCTTTATGTATGGCCTGGATGTGGATTAGGCTCTTTAGGAAAAAATAAATATTTTACTCAAATTAAAAATAAAGAACTCATAACCTCACCTAAAGCTTAAGTTTAAATCAAGATAAAAGAATTAACAACCCCTTAGCTGGATGAGCATTTCTTTTACAATATCATGCACAATAACATCTTATTTCACTCTTAGTTGGAGGGCTTCACCTTTGCCAGAGAAACTTGGCTTGACCTTTGAGAGCCATGGTGGAAACTCACCTCCTCCCTTCTTGCTGATTTTGGCCAATAACCTTATTTCTCATGCATTAGTCATATGAATCCTATTAGCCTGAGTCAAAATAATTGTCCAAAAATAATAATAAAATGAAATTTAAATTGTGTTAGATTTAGGTCATTTGAAGCATGCCTTTTACATGATATAGTATCTTTAGGGAGTGAGTTTAATGACTTAGTATCTTTCTAAATAAATAATAGCCTAGCTATCTTGCATAAGCATAAAGACTTGCCTACATTTCTTTAAAATCATAGGAGGAGTTAGTTGGCGACCACCCCAGTGGTTGTAAGTCCAAGGCAGTGGTTTGTCCTCTTGTGGAGGCAAACCAATTACCCATTTTCTCCTTAGATTTAGGTTGCATTCACCAAAGCTCCCTAGATTTTGATTACGGTTGCTTCTCCCCTTTGTGGGCTATAAGCATAAATCCTCACCTCTTAGGCAATTCTCTAGTCTTGTGTAAAGAATCATAAGTCCTAAATTTCTAATGAAAGATTCAACTTAAACAAACTAAATCAATTTCAAAAATGCAAAGCCCAACCATAAGATAGTTTGAGAAGCTCACTAGGTTTCATAGCATCGTGGGCATCTCCTACTTATCTTCCATTTTGGCTTTGATAATAACTCTTCCCCTCTTTGATCAATCCCATTTGATCTTCAAAAATAAACTAATCGATTGATAGTCTTTTCTTATTGAAATCTTTGAAGACAACGATCATTTACCTTAATCGAGGGTTTTCCTAAGGAATCCCCATTTATTAAGATGTAATTAACTATGGGAGATTGCCCCTATAAGGAACATAACGAACCCGATTTAAAATAAACCTTGCTTTTCTTTTCCATGCAAAGTAGGAGAAGAATCTCTGGTATATATGCAGACTCATAGTCCTTAGAAGTTTTTATTGAGGTGATTAGGTCCGTTAAAGGGTAGTGACTTCTATCTCTTGAGATAGTACACTATTTCTTTGATGATGTACTCAATCACATGAATAAGTACATTTGCAGATCTGCGTCGCATCCTAAAGATGAATTTCTATATGCTTGCCTCTTTCATTTCTCCCACTAGATTTGGCTCAGTAGAAATTTTTTTGACTCCAGGGATGGTTCTCTCTCCATCTTTGGTAAATGATCATTGTCTTTGAGTATCGATAGTGGGTTTGTACTTTGGTATGAATCTGAGACTATCCTTCTTTCCATTAGCACTTAGCTTATTTCATTCTTAAGTTGAGTTAGCCAACATCTTTAGGTTTTAGGACCACATTCCTTGTTGGTTTTAAAACCTCCGTTGGGTTCTCCAATGGGTGAAATGAAAAGATCTAAATAAAAAGAAAACATTTTAAAGACTTCCTCCTGATCATTTTTATGATAAGGAAATGTTCATTGTAAAATAACAAAGATAAAAATAAATCTTCCATAAGAACTTTCCTTTTCAAAGCACCTTTTCAGAAATACACTTAACAAAATATTTTTCACAAAATTTTATCACCCTCATTTAACAATTCCCATTTGTTACATATAGGGATTTTCAAAAATAAAACTAACAACATTTTCCAAAAGCACAAATGAATATCTTCTTTCAATTCACTTTGGTGAAGATTTCATTTTCAAAATAAAAAGAATAATCATCTTTCTAAAAATCAAAATCAAAATCATAAAGTTTTCAAAAGCACACATGAATCTTTCCATTCAATACACTCACACTTATTGAATGAAAGTTTCATTTGTAAACAAAATTAAACTTTTCAGAAAGCACACATGAACATCTTCATTTAATATACTCAAATTTAAATGAAGATTTCATTCCCAACTAAAAATAAATATCATTTAGGAAATCCCACTTGAACACATCTCACATATGTTTTAGGTTGGAATTCTTCTCTTTCAAAAAACAATAATCACACACAAAATAAGAATATCATATTTTAAAAATAAGATTGATCTCCATTCTACATACCTAAATTTGTTGAATGGAAGTCCTCTTTTTAAATATTAAAACTTCAACAATCATATTTCAAAAATTTTCAAAACTCATTTTGGAACTTCATTTAGCACATTCAAATTTGCTAAGTGAAGTTTCCAAATCTAAAATCAAAAAATCAACAATCATATTTCAAAATCTTGCAAAACACATTTGGAATGTCATTTAACATGCCCAAATTTGTTAAGTGAAGTCCCCAAATCCAAAAAACTTTTCAAACACACTTTGCAACTTCACTTAGCATACTCAAATTTGTTAAGTAAAGTTTCCAAATCTAAAATTAAAAATCAACAATCATACTTTCAAAATTCTAAACACATTTGGAACTTCATGTAACATACCCAAATTTGTTAAGTGAAGTCTCGAAGTTCAAAACTCAAAATCTTCAAAACACATTTGGAATTTCATTTAACATACCCAAATTTGTTAAGAGAAGTCTCCAAATTCAAAATCCAAATATTTTCTAAACACATTTGGAACCTCACTTAACATACCCAAATTTGTTAAGTGGAGTCTCCAAATCCCAAAATCAATTTTTTTTTTCAAACAACTTTTTGGAACTTCATTTAACATACCCAAATTTGTTAAGTGAAAGTCTCCAAATCCAAAATCTAAAAAATTTCAAACACCATTTGGAACCTCATTTAGCATACTCAAATTTGCTAAGTGAAGTCTCCAAAGTCAAAACCAAAATTCTCAAACACCTTTGGAACTTCTTTCCTTAGCATACCAAATTTGCTAAAGAGAAGTTTCCATTTTCAAAACCAAAATGAAATCAAAATTTTGAACACACCATTTGAAATTTCATTTAGCATACCTAAATTTGCTAAGTGAAATTTTCATTTTGCGAAACTAAGTGGGACTACATCTTTAACATACTAAATTTGCTAAAGTAAACTCTCCACTTTCAACCACATCAAAACAAATAAAACACTTAGGATTTCCTTAGCATGCCTAAATTTACTAAGGATCCTACCTTTTCAAAAATCAAAACATCTGAACAAAAATGAAACACTTAGGATTTTCTTAGCATACCTAAATTTGCTAAGAATCCTATTTTCAAAAAGCAAACAAAACACACCTGGGTTCTTCACATAGCATACCTAAATTTGCTAAGTTAGAACTCCAAATTTTCAAAATTAGAAAACAAAAATTTACAAAAAGAAACAATCACTTTCTTCAAACACTTCACTTAGCATACCTAAATTTACTAAGTAAGTGAAATTCCAAAATCAATCAAATAAAAATAAAATCAATTTGACCCTTACTTTAACATACCCAACTTTGTTAAAGGAAAGGGTCCTCAAATTCAAAAATTCAAATTCAAAATAAACATGAACTTATGGAAGCATCCTTATCAAAAATTTTGAATCCATATTTCAACATACTTGGATTCATATTCAAATTCCTCTTTCAATCTTTTGAACCCCACTTAATACTTCCAAGTTGTTGGATGTGGGTTCAATTTTCAAATTCAAAATTTAGAGATAGAAATATGATACAAATTCATTTCTCATTGCAAATTATTACAGTCACTGCAGTAGTAGTTCAATTTTAGTCTCTTATAGTTGTTGAAATGGCTGGTTCTCAGAAGTTTATTTTTACTTTCCCCCATGGTATGGATCTGGCTTTAGATTAAGGGTGTAAACGAGCCGATCTTGAGCAAGCTAAGGTGTTGTTCGTGTTCGGCTCGTTTATTTATTTTGTTGTTCGAAATTGGCTCATGTTCGAAATAGCTCGTTTATAGAGTGTTTGTGTTTGGCTCGAAAAATTGTTCGTGTTCATTTTAGGCTCATGTTCGGCTCGAAATTGGCTCGATTTTATATTTTAATAATAAATTTTTTTCTTAATTTTCATTTAAAATTAAAAAAGTTTGAAAAAGTTAAAAAATATTTATTTAATTGAATATTATACAGTAAAAAATTTGAGTAATATTGACAAAAATTGAAACTAAAATATATGCAAAATAGCGATATACAATCGAAAAAAAAGTTTACAATAAAAAATTTTATTTATACAATAAAAATAATTAAGTAATATTAGCAAAAATTAAGTAAAAATTTATTTAATTGAAACTAAAAGTTATACAATTACAATCAAAAATATTTATTTTTACTGAAAATTGAATACAGTTTAAACTGCTAACTCATATTATTACAATTTACAAATTTACAACTTATTAGAATAAATTCAACATAAAAATTTACATGATCATATACAAGTAACAATTTGATTCAATAAAAGCTAACAAAATAGTGATATTATAATTTCCAAATTCTAATTTCCATCCATAGCTTCAATCCTTCAAGTCTTCAAGCTTTCAGGACTCTAACCAACCTTAAATCTTCAAAATAATAATATGCACTTCATGTAAACAAAACTAACAAGAAAATATGAAATAAATATTATGAATGGGCTCAGAAAATTAAAATAAATAATCATTGATGCCGTCAATAACTTGGTGGCTGTGTGAATTTAAAACTTTCAAAAAATTGACAAAATAAAAGATTAATAATAGTAAGTGTAGGAAAAAAATTAAAATGAACATTGAATAAACTAAAATTAGAATGAGTCGGTAGGAAAAAATGTTAAAAAAATTATGTACATGATATAACAACAAAGAGAAATCACAAAAAATTAAATTGAATGTTTGAAAATACATACAGCCAACCATCATGCTAAGTTGCATCTCATACATCTATTTAGTTTTCCATCATAGCCCATTAATGTGTAATATCACAAGTGACATGAGTAAGTGTAGCATCTGTTGATCTTGCCATTTTAACTCTTAAGAATTAAGAATAAGCAAAACAATAGGCTACAGGCTATCATCAAAGCCGAAGACAGAAACCAAGCCAGCATCTGTTAAAAAAATTTTGTACATGATATAACAACAAAGAGAATTCACAAAAATTAAATTGAATGTTTGAAAATACATACAGCCAACCATCATGCTAAGTTGCATCTCATACATCTATTTAGTTTTCCATCATAGCCCATTAATGTGTAATATCACAAGCGACATGAGTAAGTGTAGCATCTGTTGATCTTACCATTTTAACTCTTAAGAATTAAGAATAAGCAAAACAATAGGCTATAGGCTATCATCAAAGCCGAAACAGCCCACACCCCCCACCTCCTAATTATAAAGCCGCAAAATGACAATAGCTCAATAGGAAACATCTAGAGCACAGATTCATCAAACCAAGAAAGAAAATATAAACCAACCAGACAAAGTCATCCAGATATCTCAAGACATATAGAAACCAAGAATCACCCAAGATAGCAGCCCACCAATCCCATAATGTCGACCAAGCAGTACCAATTATAAAGCCGATGTCAACAGAAACATTCTAGAGCACACAAGTACTCATCAAGGCAAGAAAGAAAATAAACCAAGATCCCCAAAGTCATCCTTAGATATCACCCAAGACATAGTCACAAAACCAAATGCCCCACACACACACACACACAATTATAGAGCCAGCCAAAATGTCAAGCAACAGGAAACAAGAAAGAGCACACAACAATGTCACAAAATAATCTCAAATAAGGTAGCCAACTATTAAGATGCCAAAAAATAATCTCAAATTGAATTGCTGAAACATACAGCAGCCAACTATAGTCCAAATTAAATAGCACAGATGTATGTCCAAATTAAACAGCACAACTATAAGTCCAAATTAAACAACACAAATATAAGTCCAAATTAAATAGTATAAATGAAAATTAGATTGGAAAGAGTAAATGTGAGATGATATATTGGTGCTTAGTACCCTTCTCCATTGCTAAACATTTTCTAGAAGTTTCACATAAAGATTCTCCTCCTCCATTAACTCTTGCTGAAATAAAAGTAGATAATGAGAGAATGAAATTTATCAGATATATTAAATAGATTTCTTTTACGTTGGAAAAGTATCAAAGGATTTTTTATGTTGGGCTGAACACCTCTAATTCAACTAGTCGTACAAACAAGTGCATTGACTTTTTTGGAGATAAAGAGCTCCTGTAATCATCAAGAACTCTACCACCATCACTAAATGCAGATTCGGATGCAACAGTGGTTATGGAAATTGCTAAAACATCCTTAGCCATTTTGGATAAAATTGGATACTTAAGAGTACTCATCTTCCACCATTCGAGAACATCAAATGACTCATTATTGCACAAGTATAATCCCTCCTCCAAATAAGTTTGCAAATCAGATTTTGATGGCTGAATTGAACCAGAAGAAACATTAAAATCAGCAAATCCTAACATACAATCAAAATTTGATGCAAAGGGCACATCAACTACTAGTTTTGAAGATCAACTAGAAATTGAAGAGCTTAAAGTACTACTATCTACTGAATATTGATTGTAGATTTCCCAAATAATATCCTCAACACTCTTAATCTTGGATTATACCTCAAAACTAGAGTATATTTTAGGAAATTTGAATGTAATGAATTTCATTTTCAAACGTGGATCAAGCACAACAACCACTAATATGAGTAAATTGCATTCTCCCTAGTATTTGTCAAATTTAATTTTCATAATAGTTGTCATTTGCTTGATGAATTCATCTGATGAACTGCATTCTTCAATAAGTAGTTTCTTTACATGCATGACAGTAGGTAGAAACATATTTGTAGTTGGATAAGAAGAACTTGAAATCATTGTTGTCACATTATGAAAAACACAAAGAAACCTTCTAATCTGCTCATAGTTAGAATCTCGAGCTGCATAATGAATGAACACATTCGTAAATAAAAGCAGACTCAAGCATTAAGTAAGTGGAGTTCCATCTTGTAGGAACATCAATGCATAATCCCTTTGAAGTGGGGATCCCTAACTGCTTTGCCACTTCAACCAACTTATGTAACCATGAAGGAGACTTTTTAAGGTATTTTATTATCTCCCTAATCTTATGTGTTATCTGTTGTACCTCTTTCAAACCATCTTGAACCATTATATTCAAGATGTGAGCACAACATCTAATATGAAAGAAATGACCCTAAAAATGTAACTTTCCTCTAGATTGAAAATTAATTCTTAAAGCATTTGCAGCAACATCATTATTACTAGCATTATCCAATATGATAGTAGACACCTTGTCCTATAAATTTCAATCTATTAAACAATCACATATTGCATCACAGATAAATGTACCGGTGTGTGGAGGATCAAGCTCAATAAAGTTGATGATTCACTTATGCAATTGCCAAGAATCATCAATATAGTGAATTGTTAAGCACATATAGCCCACTGTTTGATTTGAAGTCCAACAATCAGATGTCAAAGAAACTCTATGAATGCTCTTAAGAAATGTTTTTAATCTCTTTTTTTTTATTTCATATACTTTCATGCAATCACTCCTAATAGTGTTTCTAGACACCCTCTCATAATTGGGATTCAACACCTTCAATAGAATATTAAACCACATATGCTCAACAATCATAAATGGATACTCATGCACAATTATCATCTTTGCAATTATTTCTCTTATCTGAAGATGATCATAATTTGTGGGGTCATGTAATAATGGAATCTCAATTTTTGAATTGGCATCAAAATGCATAATTTTTTTTGCCTTTTGTCTGCCAATTCAACAACTTGTTTATTCTTGGCCTTGATTTTGTCACATTCTTTCACATGTCTCAATAGTTGTGAAGTTTATGGAATTTCCTGCGACAACATATGCATTGTAAAGAGGGTATAGTCTCTCCTTAAATAGAGAAGTGATTTCTATAAAATACTCCCATACTAAAGATATTTTCTTTCTACCTTTCCTAGATAAAACTTCTCCACTAGTAGTCTCAAGTACATTTGCCTCTGACTCAACATATTGTGAAGAAATGATTGGAATTTCATTACCACATTCAGCTCCTACAACTATATCATAACCACATGATGCAGACTGAGAATGATCCACATTAGACATGATAGCACACTAAATAAAAAAAGAAAATATGAGTTAAGACCACATACACTCTCCATACTAGGTGTTTATCATAACATGTAGGTGTTTAAATAAAAAAATAACAAACTGAAATGCTAATTTTATCTGATCTACTATCAGCACCAAATCAGCTCTATATATATATATGATCCAAACCTTAACTCATAACTTATCTTAATATATTCAATTCAATTATATCTCAATCTTGATCTAATAGTCTTAATACCTAGTTCCTACTAAGCAAAGTAATATCAGGGAAATTAAAAAACAATGAGAGAGCACCCCATTAATGCCCCCACATAAAATTGACATAAAGATAACCAACATTAAAGCTACTCAGCCATTCAAAAATTAATGCCCCACATAAAAATAACTAATAAAATAAAATAAATGCTCTTTGCTACTCGACCATTCAATACATCAATCGACATAATTGGACTTTCATTCATTAATTTTTTTAAAAAAAACACAAATCAACCACAAATTCAATCAACCATTCTTTCATTTTTGTCCATTCTTTTTTTTTATTTCTTCGCTTTCAATATAGGCACTAACATTGAAGACTCAAAACAAACAAAACTGTCGAACTAGAGAAAATTAGGGGGAACTCTAAACAGAAAGAAGAAGAAGAGTAAACTCATAAAGGAAATGAAAATGAACTTCAAATATTAAATATCAATCGATAAATATGTAAAGGTGCAACTGCAACATGTCAATAGAAATATTTCCAATCGAACTTCAAATATTAAATATCAGCCGATAAGGAGATGAAAATGCAGAGTAAACTCGCAAAAGAGCAAAATCCACAAACCCTGGCTAAACACAGTCAAACAAATAGATGAAACTTTTAGAGGAGCCAAACCCATAAACCCTAGAAATACAATTCTAGTTTGCATCTTAAAACCAGCATGATCATTACTAGAAATCCTGAGAAAAATAACTCCAGACTCATCATTGGAATCCCTAAAATGGAGCAAAAGAATAAAGAGAAGTAAAGATGAAGATATACAAACAAAGATGATCGAGGCTCTGAACTCTGAAGGTTTTAAGATGAGGGGTAGCACGGACCGCAGAGGAATGACCAAAACCAAAGCCTAGCGAGAGTCTCGAGTTGCGGTCGCTTGATCATGAATAGCGAGGAGATGAGAAGTTGAGAACTCAGAACTCAGTAGAGTCGTAGAGGAATAAAATATTAGGTTTATGAATCGAGGGATGAAGCACTAAATGTCGATCGAGTGGATGTGCTTAATCTTTAAAATGCATACGATGATATTAGCCATTGATTAAATTATTAACGGTTAACATTCAATTTAACTAAATTCAATTTTAAAATCTTTATTGAACTTAAATTTTAATTCAAAAAAATCTTATTAATTAACTAAATTAATTATATAACACAAAATATTAAAAATATATTATTTATATGATTATATTAATATATTTTATATAAAATTAAAAAATTATTTTAATAAATTCATTAATTTCGAGCTAATTCGAGCATAACATGAATAAACAATATATTGTTTGTGTTTGGCTCGTTTATAAATCAAGCTTGAAATATTTGTTCGTGTTCGGCTTGTTTAGTTAACGAACTAGCCGAATACGAACAATTTAATGAGCCGAACACGAGTTGTTCATGAACAACGAGCTTTTTTGATAGCCCTACTTTAGATCAAGCTGACTTCCCCCGTCTGGACCATACTCATCTAATTCACTTTGGTCGAGGATTTGAGGGAGCCAGGATTACTTGTGAGGGCACTCCCCTCACTATAGTTAGCAGGACCAAGGTGGCCGAGGTAAGGTCATCGATTGACTTACCCTTTGATTATGTCTCCTCACTGAAAAAGAAAGCTATGGCAGTACCACAGACTTTAGTCATAGCAGTGCCGGTAGTACCAGCCCGGATTGCAGTGTGCCCCAGGGTTTCTCAAGCTGCCCCAGTGAGGGCTACTACCATCTCATCTGTACCCTCCAAGGGTAAGGCTCCCCTGGTCTCAGGGCTTTCCTCCCTTACATTTAAGTATGGATCTAGCTCACACTCCTCCCATCCTACCCATACACAGCATAAGAATAAGAACCACATGATCAAGCAGTTTCATACCAAGATCTTCAGGGAACTAGAGGCAGCAGCCCAATCAGCTGTAAATGAGTTCCCCATTGTCACTTCACCACTGGTTACAGAAAACTAGTTCCATCCTCTCTCTGGATTAGATAGAGAGGATGTCAGGAGGATCCGTTCATCACCTCCTCCAGTGGTACATTTTAAGCCAACAATTTCCAGGAGCAGGAGGTCGTACGCCGGCCTCCGATCTATTTTATGCCATGTAGGCAGAGCATATGGACTCTCAGAGTCCAGGACATAGTTTGGTCTTTGATCTATCATCCCCCATAGTGTGGGGAAGTAGATTTTCTAGGAGAGGGCCTGTGAGGCCCATCCAGCCCACATTACTAGTAGGGAGAGGCAAAGGTTCATTGACGACTTACGCCTTCATTGATTTTCCATTATCACTACCCACGACCATGCGATAGTATCCTTCTCACTGGACTAGCCACCATAGGAGGCGGTTCTGTTCATAGATTGGTGTCTCCACCCCAGCTCTACCCATTGTCCCACCCGATTGTTGGCATCTCCTATTCCATCTGAGGCCATGAAGGCCACATCTAGGGAAAAGTGCACCCTGTTGGTGATCCGGCTATGACCAAGGGATTCTGCCCCTTCTACACCACCTATTATGGTAGGGCCAAGCTCTCCTGCTTGACCTTCTGCCCCAATGTTGGTGTGGAAGGAGTGGCAACCCCGAAGCATCATGGTCATCCCTTCACCAACTCCGCCCATACAATAGGATGTGGAGATGGTGATAGTGATTTCAAATATTCCAGATGATAGTCCAGCTGGACCAGTGGTAGTGGAACATCCTAGGTTTGATACCCCTCTCATAGCCAATAATAGTTAGGAGTGTCATTCATCCAGTGAGTACAGATCACACAGGATTGACTCTCTAGTGATAGGCGAGGTCCAGTGCCTCTCAGTGCATGATAGTGATCACACCGGTCAGCCTAAACTATTTATACCTGCTTAGATGGATCACTCTTTATATGAGATAGTTACACTTTATTTCATGAAGAAGAATGAGATCTTGGGGTACGACCTACAAGATGAAGATAAAGTCAGCTTCGATCCCAACGAAGATGAGTTGATGGGGGACTCAGTTGGAGTCTGCATGGTTGACAATATAAGATCTCTTCTTAGGGAACTACAAGCCATGGAAGGTGATGAGGTTAATCAGGAAGACACTGTAGAATCAACCCAGCACCTCTGACATCAGTTGAGGCAGAAGGATGAGTGGATTGATAGGATGACACGTCAGTTACAGGACTTGTTAGCAAGAGTGTCAGTGCTTCAGAAATAAGCCCATTTAGTTCATCCTACTACATTCGATGTCAATCAGCCTGAGTTAGTGCATGTCATGGACCAAGCCAAGACTCTACCTCCTATTGAGCAAGGTAGCACTAACATGTATAGGAAGGTAGTGGAAAGTACCTCCATACAAGAAAAGGATATAAAATCCATGGTTGAGCAGCAGGTGAAGGAAGCTTTGGCTCAAGCCTGGGGTGGATCATTGTTCCAAAGGGTAGACCCTACCCATAGAATTCAATGTTATCTAATACCCCAAGGGATTTGTGCCTCCTTCCTTCAAAAGATTTGATGGCAGTGGAAAAAGGCGACATAGCTCACTAGTGGTTGTCGGTGGCAAGGATGCTTTGCTTTTCTGCCTTTTCGTTAGTAGCCTAGTAGGTATTTCTTTTGATTGGTATGTTGAACTACCCAATGGTTTAGTAAAAACATTTGTTGAGTTAGATCAACTCTTCATCTAGAGATTTATGGGAGCTCAGCAAAGGGTTATTGTAGGTGATCTCATTGTAGCATAACAGCACCCCGGTGAGTCCCTTGCTGAATATATTCTTCGATGGTGCAACTTGAGTATGAAGTGTGAACTATAGTTATCTAAACATGCCATTGAGATCTCTTGAAGAATATCCATGGTCTGATCGCCTTCATGCATAAGGGCTTCACTATCAAGACATTAGAGAAACTAATCAACAAGGCAGCTAGTCTACAAGGAGAGGCCAAATAGTTGCCTTTTCAAGATCAGTTGCCTAAGCAGGAGCCGCAAAAGGTCTATGAGAAGAAGCCAGGAGCAGTAGCATTGGTTGATAAGGGGAAGCATCCAGCTAGAGATCAGTCAGAGACCACGACCTCAGCAGCCTCCACCTCCTTTGCCACCACCAAGGTAGCCATATCGGCCTCCACCGCAGCCTCCACAACCAGCACAGTCACCGCCACAGCCATACCACCACCACCAGCATCATGCATATCTGTCGCTAGGTAGCTATGGTCCACCTACTCTTTTAGATAATTTAAACAAACCTTATTCTTTTAAGAGGGAGGTAATCAGGAAAATCTTTAAGAATCTCTTAAAGAAACCTAATTTTCAACTACAGAACTGGGAGGAAGTAGGCAAAAGTTATGATCCAAACTTTTTCCCTTACCACCGAATGCTAGGCCACATTTTGGAGGATTGCTTCACATTCACAGACTGGCTTAACACAGTTTCAAGACTGATGTTGTAGTTATCCCAAAGGAATACCTTATGAAACAACCTTCCAATTCCATTAGAGTAATCCTTGGGGATACATATGATCCTACCAAAACCAAAGAAGGTTGGGATATTTCTCTATCCAAAACCTCTAAGAAGATCATTCAGAAGATCAAGAAGCTTCCTTGTAGGTGCCTGAGTCAGCTCAAACCATCAACACCAAGGAAGGTTTGCAAGTTGCCAGTGCTAACTCTAGAAAAGTGGGAACTCGGCGGCAATGGATAGCCCTTTAGCTCGACCATCGACCATGTCAAACCCAGTTGCGACTTCCACCAATGACTTCTTCCATTTCAGCTAGCTCTTATGTTTCTTCTTTGAGTAGAACTCTTGTATTAGTGGATGAGGGCATCAAATCCCTTACTCCACTCACTTTACTTGACTTCTACTTTGTACCTCCAAATAATTCCAAGAAATTAAAGAATAAAGCTAGTTTGAATTATATATGTGTCACTTCTGATGGGTTATCTTCTTCTATTCCTAATGATAACTCTTCAAGTCTAAATAACTATAACAATTTTGATCTTCCTCTTTCTAATTCAGAGTTGGACTTTCCAACTCTGAATACTACGAGTTCACCTCTTGAGATAGACTTGGAATTATCTGATTCTGAGGGTCCCATAGGAGAAGTTGTAGGTAAGCCTAAAGTGCAAGTAGAACCTTTCACCACCTTGCCTCATAAGATTACCAAAGTCAACCTCCGTAGTGGCAAGGTTCTACCTCCTAGGGCAGCACCTCTAGATAGAAATAAGTCTTTGGTATTGAAGATCGAAGCCCTTCCACAAGATGCTCTACCCTTGGATATGCTTGTGGAAGGCCAGAGGTGGACTGCAACATCCTTTCTCATCTAAGAAAGTTATCATCTAAGCTAAGCATATATGATGTCCTTGTCTTATCCAAATAGATGAGGGAATCACTAATCAAGGCTCACCTTGATCCTGAAATATGCTTAGCTCAGCTGATCACCATAAGTGAGGAAACACATTATGCAAAAGAAGCCCAAGAGATCACCTTCATAAATGAAGACCTTCATCTGGGGGACTTAGAGCACAACCGTCACCTCTACATCACAACCGACATAGATAGGTTTAGACTCGCCAGTCTCATGGATTCAGGTGCATCAGTGAACATTATGAGTCTAAAGACCCTTGCCTATTTAAAGATAGACATCTCCACACTCTGAGGAGACCAGATGATGTTGAGAGGATTCAATGATGAAGGTGAGCGGGCTTTAGGTTCTATAGTGTTGCCATTGGAGATAGCTAACTAGAAGATTGAAGCCAAGTTCTATATCATTGATTCAAATACTTCATTCACTGCTTTGCTTGGTAGGCCTTGCATACATTAGAACAAGATCATTCCATCCCCCCTTCATTAATGTATCAAGTTCAGAAAAGATGAAATTGAATACCATGTCAACGGAGATGAAAAGCCATTTTTAGTTAGAGAGGTTGAGATTTATGAGGATTCGACCTACTGTTTTTCTCAAAACACCCTTTCTCATGAACTTGAACAAAATTCAAATGCAAATACAAAAGAAAAATAAAAAGAAGCAAAAGAAAATATAAAAGAAAATGAAAAGAAAAATAAAATTCCAAGTAAAAAGAAAGGGGAATTGAAGAAGAAATAGATCCGCATATCACATTCCACCCACAGTTCATTGTCATATGGACATGTGGGTAGGATGGCTTAACCTCCACCAGGCAAAGGTAGAGGTAGAAATAGAGGCAGTTACAGAGGTGGGAGACCCCCTAGTTGGCCTTTAATAGAGGTCGTGTCCCAGTTCATATGAGTACCCTTACTATTCACATAGACTTAGAATCCATCTCGGAGGATGAGTTTAATGTGATTAGTATACCAGCTAACCCCCCTCAGTGGGTTCTATTGGAGGTGACTTTTGATCCAGATAGAGATGAAGACTAGGCCTCCAAGCAAAGTAAAGTAATCTGGTTTATGTGAAACTATTAGGCAGGAGTTGGGAACCTTAGCTCTTACCTCACTTACATCTCAGAAAGTTAAAGGTTTAGTAGTTAAGGAAGTCCCTAAGTCTTTCAGTTACATGAAGCAAAAGAAGTTCTTTTTGAGATCATCATCCTCAAGCCCTGAAGTTGATGTAGAGCTTGAGGAGGATTCTTTTAAATAATTAATGAAATTACCTTTTGACTTTTACTCGCCTTGTGTTCAAAATCTTATACATAAAGGTTTAGTTCCTCACACACGGTCCAAGCACAAGTCAGAGTACTTTGAGAAGTTGTGGAGTAATACAGGTAGGAAAGCATAATCAAGAGCAGGACTAGGATTCGGTACAGTGGGTCCGATCGATGATGAAGATTATTGTCTAGTTGTTACCAACCATTTGGAATCTGATAGTTTCTTCTAACACATCCCCAACCCTTATAAGAATGTGTGTTTAGAAACTTTAGAAGATCAAGATGATCTCCAAGTCAAAGTGGCACCGCTAGAATTTGAAGAGGAGAATCATTCAACAATAGACAAGCTTAAAGAAATCAACCTCAGGACAAAAGAAAATTCACGGCTGACATACATCAGTTCATTATTGAATGAAGAAGAAACCAATGACTTAGTTAGTCTATTGACTAAATTTAAAGACTTCTTGGCATGGAGTTATGAAGAGATGCCCATATTATCTCCTAACATAGCAGTCCACAAGCTATCAATAAACCCTAACCCTTATTAAGCAAGCTCCTAGATGCATGCGATTAGAAATTGAACAGCGTGTCATTTTTGAAGTCAAGAAACTGATCAATGCTGGTTTCATTAAGGAAGAAAAATATCCTACCTGGTTAGCTAGTGTCATCCCAATTAAGAAGAAGAATGGCCAAATTTGCATTTGCATCAATTTTAGGGACTTAAACAAGGCATGTCCTAAGATGAGTTTCCTCTTCATATACCAGAGTTAATGGTGGACATTGCTTCATCTCATGCAATCTTCTCTTTCATGGATGGGTCATCTGGCTATAACCAAATTAAGATGTCTCCTGAAGATGAAAGAAACATTACTTTTCAAAACCTGATTGAAATCTTCTATTATAGGGACACGCCTTTCGGCATACATACGGCCATGACTCAAATCTTCAACTCATCCATCATCGAGGTTACGCTTGATAATCTAATAGTCAAGAGTAGAGAAAAGGAAGACCATTGTTGACCTCACTTTTGGAGTGAGATCTCAACCCCATCCTCTTAGACTTAGGAATCTTCTATACACTAAGATTTCCTTAGTCATAAGACACATCTAGTGATTAGGTAAACACTTAACCTAAGCCTAGAGACTTAGAAGTGTTAATCATAAGATTAGGCTTTGCCTTAGGTCTTAACGAAGTTACCTATCTTATAGCCTAAACCCAATCTAGATACACTTTCTCAGATCAAATCGAGACTCAATTCTTAAACAAAATCTCAAATTCAAATTCAAATTCCAAATATAAATTCATATTTGACTCCAATTCCTAAGCCATATGAATCACATTCATAAGCTTAGCCAAAACCCCCTTTAGATCAAATCAAACTCAATTAATCTCTTTATAAATCAATTATTCTTTCATTTATATTCACAAATATAAATGAAATCCAAATTCAAATGATCAAACTATATCAAAAATCAAATCCAAACTCAATCTAAACCCTTTAAGCCAATTCTTTGGACTTAGCCAAATTATATCCAAATCAAGTCAAAACCAATGGATTTTCTCTTGAATCAATCATTCATTCAATCATTTATCCAAATACAAATAAAATCTACAATCATTAAACCCAATTCAAGTCAACCCAAGTTAAGCCTAATTTAGCCCTTTTGACTTAAAACTTTTAATTGAGCCAAAATCTATTGGACTCCAAATTGATTGTTGTTGAATTTATATTCTAATCTAAGGCTCATATATAAGTTCAACTAAACTCGAATCAAACCAAAACCAAACCAATTGACCCACTTAGGTCCATTTGACCCAAAGTGACCTAAAGGACCCATTTGAGCCAACTTCTAATCCAACCCAAACTGGATTGAACCAAGCTTACCAAAACCTTTCACCATGATTGTTGATCACCCTAGGATGATCAATTGCAATCAATTGGGATAAACCAAACCCAATTGGCCATTTGATCCAAATTGCCCAAATTGGCCTAAAGGATCAAATCAGGTCAAATCATGATCTAAAATTGATTTACAATGGCTCAAGTTCATTCCAAATTGATCATTGAACTTGACCAAAGCCATAATTAAACCCAATTTGATGCCCAATTGGTCAACTTGACCAACCTAGCCCAAATTGGCCTAAAGGGTCAATTTGGCCTAAATCCAAATTAAATTTAAATTAATTCAAACCAAAGACCACACTCATCTTCAATTAGCCAATTGAACATGAATCAACCCATAACCCAATCTAATTTGGCCAATTTTAGTCAAATGGGTCAATTTGACCCAATATGACCCATATGACCCAAATTGGGCTAAATCTCTTGAAACCAAGCCATGACCCATTCGAATCTGATCAAACCCCACCCAAACCCATTTGGGATCAGCCCAAAATTAACCCAACCCATTTAAATCCCTCATGGATCCTCCCCCACATAGGATTCCACCAAACATTTAATTCTCCCATCACATGCGCTTAACTCCTCCCCAACATTTGCATTCAATTGAGTGATCATATGGTAGAAGAGAGGACTTTGAAGAAAAATCCAAAGTCCCTAATCAATCATCCATCCCAACCACCCAAAGATGGCAATCAATTTGGAGCCAAAAAATTCATTGTATTTTCGCCATTATAAAAGGAGGGGAAATGAAGTTTTAGATCTCTTTTCCCACCACCATTCAGCCTCAAAAGCTCCCCAAAAAAAAAAAGGAACCCATCCTCTTTGAGCCATTTTGAGCTCAAAACACAAATATTTTTTTTCCGAGGCATGAAACATCGGAGAAGGACAAAGGAGGCAAGGTCAAAGATCATTCCAAAGCCTCATACCTAGAGTTCGCTCGATCTTCACCGCCACCAAAATCAACCCCGAGTAAAATTTGCCAAACTTTAGCATAGGATTTCTCACATTTTGTGTTAATTTTCTTGCAATCTTAGGAATTTCCCCAAGATAATCTTGTATTTTTATTTTAAATCATTCCAATTATAAAATAGAATTTTTTTCAGTGCAAATTGTTGCAAAAATGGGTCCATTTGGATAAGTTATGGCTTACAAACTCTCATTTTTCTCTATAAAAGCTCGAAAACATTTTCACCGGCGACATACCGTCGATCCTCATGTGGATCGGATACCTCAAATCATCCGATCATGGGCCTTTGGCTCCATAATGCGATCTTTGACGCCGTCACACGTGATCACCGTTTCTGACATCGCATCATCCGACCATCTGATAAATCGACGCCCAGTGAACTGGTCATTTTCCCTCAATGGTCAAGTGAGGCATATTTTTTTTATAAAAAAATTAATTTAAATCACCTAAAACTTCAAAAATTCATAGAAAATAAAATGCTTAAAAAAAAAAAACAATGGTTGTTGATTAGTCTTTCCTAGAGGAATCCAACAAATCCAAAATCCCCAAATTTTACTAAGTATTTTGAGCTTAATTTTAGTTTTAGTAAAAATCAAATTTTATTAATTAAACCAAAAATACATATCAGATTAAGTTGAAATTTTCAGGGAGTCAAAGCAAAGTAAAAATACACCTACCATAATAATTTCAAGTGAAAAACATTTCTATATTGGGAGAAATTAAAATTTAAATTTCAGATTGTCTATTTTAACAAAATAAATCAAATAAAAATTTAGAAATTTACAAAAATCTTCAAAATGGCTTAAATCACTTCAATTGACATCTAGGACCCTTAAGAAAATAATGTGATCTTTTGAATCTTAATGAACCCCAAACAAGCACTTAAGAGTAGAGTTTAATCAATTAAGGAGTTAATTAAAACATAATCTAAAAATAATTTAAATATCAAATCAAAAATAAAAAAAAATAGCACTTAAGCAATCATTAATCAAACCTCAAATAAAAATATCATTCTTAGAGAAATTAAATTAAATATGATTAAATCTATTTAAGTTAATAAAACTCAATTAAATGATTAAATCTTAAATCAAACTTAAAATTAAATAAATCTAGGAAACTTTAACATGGTCAAACTAATATAACTAAACCTACACTAAGCATAGAATTTTAATCATATGAAACTCCTTAATGAATATAAATAAATTGAAACTAATTAATCAAATTAAATAAAGATCAAATTAATTAATAAACCAATTCAACATAATCATTTGATAATAATTGAATTAAACCAAATAAAATTAAAGTAAACTTAATTAACATATGATTAAATCATATCTATTTGGAATAAGATAATTAATTAACCATTAAATATTTCAACCTAATAACTAAATCGAACATGTTAATGAAATCAAACAAACATAATAAGTGAATCAAATCAATAAAACTATAATCATAAATAATCAAACTTAATTGAAATGAAATAAATAATTAATTCACTTAATAACAATGATGGTAATAACAATAATCCTTTAATCAAATCAAACTTAAGTAAAACACTTAACTAAATCAAATCATTCACATGTGGGAAATTAAGTCATTAATATCTAATTAAATAAATTTAATTAATCTAATAATTTAAACTTTTAATTACCCTTAATCAAACTTAATTAATCAAACATCTAATTAATGCAAACTTAATAAATTAATCCATCATCTTAATTAATCAAATTAATTTAAATAAGTTACATTAAAGCTAACTCTAAAATTAAGCTTAAATCAAACCCCTAATTAAATTTAATAATCACACCCCTCAAGTAAAACAATTAAGTTAATCAAATTAATTATATTAAATCTAAGCTTAATCAAACATAATTAAGATGCAATTAAACACTAATTAAACATAAATCATTAAGTCATTAATCTTTAATTAAACAAACCCTTAACTTATTTAATAATTTAAAATTTTAATTACCCTTAATCAAACTTAATTAATCAAACATCTAATTAATGAAAACTTAATAAATTAATCCATCATCTTAATTAATAAATTAATTTAAATAAGTTACATTAAAGCTAACTCTAGAATTAAGCTTAAATCAAACCCCTAATTAAATTTAATAATCACACCCCTCAAGTAAACCAATTAAGTTAATCAAATTAATCATATTAAATCTAAGCTTAATCAAACATAATTAAGATGCAATTAAATACTAATCAAAACCTAAATTAAACCTAAATCATTAAGTCATTAATCTAATTAAACAAACCCTTAATTAATCTAATAATTTCAAAATTTAATTACCCTTAATCAAATTTAATTAATCAAACATCTAATTAATGCAAACTTAATAAATTAATCCATCATCTTAATAAACTAAATTAATTTTATAAATCACATTAAAATTAATCCAAATCAAACACTTAATTAATCTACTAATTTAATCACACCTATTAAAAAAACTAATTAAGTCAATTAAATTAATCATATTAAATTTAAGCTTAATCAAACATAAAACATAAAATACCTAATTAAACCTAAATTATTAAGTCATTAATTACATCATTAGTCTAAACAAATATGAAATCAAATTGAAAATTAAATAAACCTTTATAATTAACATAAATACACTTCTTAATTAAACTAATCACATTGAACCTAAGCAAACCCATAGACCAATAAAGCTAATCAAATCAAATTAAATTAAATTAAGAAAGACTCTCATCAATTTAATATGTAATCAAATCAAATCTCATTCAACCAACTTAAATAAGATAAATTAATCAACTATCCAATGTATGAAATCAAAATACAAACCAAACTTTGATGAACATGACAAATGGATGTGATTAAAAATAAAATCCTAATTACAAAGAATCAAACCCAATAAAATCAAAATAAAACCTCAAAATCTAATCCATCAAATAAAATGAACCGCAATCAAATTAAATAAACATAAAGTTAAGTCACATAACCATAATCAAAGAAAAGAATTAGATATTAATTTAAAAGGATATTGAATTATCAATATTTAATTAAATCAAAACATCTAATCTAAAATTAATCAACCAAAAACACATGAACTTAAACAAACTTAAACTTCATTAGATAATAAGGATATTGAATTATCAAGATGCAATTAAACTAAAACATCTAAATCAAAATCAATCAATCAAATACTTAAATAAATTCAAACTCTAAGCTCTAAATCAAATCGAATAAATCAAATCAAATAAATTACACAAATTCAAATGGGCTAATTAAGATACTTAAGGACCCTAGTTAGATTCCTTAAGAATTAGGATGTAGAATAGGGTGAGTTCCATCTACAAATGGAATTCATTCTACTCTTCATTCTTGAAAACCTAAACATCATTTTAACCAAATAAAAGTGAAATAAAAATAAAAAAAATCATTAAATCATTTAAATTGAAATCACCCAAAGGTAAAATTTAAACAAATTCAAACTAAATTGAAACTTAGACTAAAGAAGCCTAGTAAAGTCTTGCACACAAGCCTTAAGCACACACATTAGAATACTAAGTCACCACTTCTAGCTAAGTTAGGCTTTGTATGTATGATATTGTGTTTTATTTTGTGATGTAATGTTTTAGACTGTTAGGGTGTATATTTTCAGACTGGATGTTAGGTCATTATATTAATCATGTTTTCTAAAGTGCTTAAGGGCCAATAATAAAATATATAAATGCATGCAGTTGCTTAGCCCCTAAGCATAACTCATGTTAGGATGGCTTGGTTACCCATGTGTGGGTGCTAAGTCCAAATTATTCATATAATTATTGTATGGTGTGTTTAGCTAACATTTATTTTATGTGTAGCTAGATTTACTTTTTTATTTTTGATGTAATTTTGTATTAGGAATTAGGATTAGTATTATGGGGATTAGATGAGTAAAGGGCAAGGCTTAGTCCTTGCTTTGTGATGCTTTTGGAGCAAATCAAATCAAAAGAAAGAGAAGGAAGAAATGAAGAAAAGAAGACCCTCATAGCATGTATTATTTTTTGTAACTGTCAGAGGGTGAGCTCACTACCCATTTTTTTTTTTTTCTTTGGGGTGTATGGCAGAACTCGACCGCACTAGCCTTTTATTCTTTTATGGTAGTCTATAAAATTATTTGATGTTGTGTTTAGATTGTGCATTAGAATAGCATATTTTTCATAGTTTCTTTATGATTGATGCTTGAATGTGTGGCCTGGATGCGATAGGCTCTTAGGATGAAATTAATTTTTCTACCCCAATTAACAACTCATAACTAAAATTTTAAAATGACTCATAACCTCACATAAAAGCCTAGGAATTAAATCAAGATAATAAAATTTTAGCAACCCTTATTGGATGAATGAATGTATAATATCATGATGTCATTATTATTTCACTCTTGTTAAGAGGGGCTTCCATCTTGCTGAGAATGAAGGCTTAACTTAGAGAGCCTTTGGTGGAAGAACACCCCTTTCTCTTTATTTGGCCCATAATAAAATTCTCATGCATTTAGGCATAAAAGATCCCATAGCCTGTGTCAAAATAAAGAGTCCAAAAGAATCAAATAAGTTTGATAAAATTTGCATTATATTAAGTCATGAATTCATACCACTCATGTTCTAGTCTCTTAAGGAGTGAGTTTAAGGACTTAATCTCTTTCTAAATAAACAAAAGCCTAGCCATCTTGCAAAGCATAAGACTTGCCTATATGGATTTAAAGTGTAGAGGAGTTAGTGGTTCCACTCATGCGTAATAAGTCCAACCGGTGGTTTATTCTCTCTTATGGAGGTAAACCATATACTCATTTTCACCTTAGATTTAGGTTGAGTCTTTATTTTATACCAAGGCTCCTTAGTTTAGGAATCTGAGGTAGTTGTTTCCTTCAGGCTACAAGCATAAATCATCACCTCTTAGGCATTTACATAATCTTATGTTATGGAATTATAATCCTCAGCAATCTAATAAAATGTCAACTCAAATAATTAACTCTCTTCAAATTTCAAAAAATATAAAGCCCAATTATAGGGTAGATTGGAATGCTCACTAGGCTTCCTAGTATCATGAGCATTTCCTACTTTCCCTTTGGATTCCAAAATAAGTCTTCTCCTTGATCTATCCCATTTGATTTTCTAAAATAGCCAATCCTTTGATAGTCTTAACCTTGAAATCTTTGGAGACCCTAATTGTCTACTTTAATCAAGAGTATTCTTAAGAAATTCCCATATAATGTAATTAACTATGGGGGCTTGCCTCCATAGGGAACTTAACGAACCCGCTTAAAATAAACCCTATTTTACTTTTCCATGTAAAGTAAGGGAAAGATCTCTGGTATATTTGAAGACCCATCATGCTTAGGAGTCCTTATTAGGTGATTAGGTCCATTATAGGGTGATGATTTCCATCTTTTGAGATAGTACATCATTCCTTAATATCATTTCTGATCACTTCAATAAGTACCCCTAAGATCTGTGTGGTGTCCCACACCTCAAAAATAAACACCATGGATTTTTCTGTTTACTCCGCTGGGGAGAGTTCATCTCTCCATCTTTAGTAGACAATTATTATTTCCAAGCATCGATAATGGACTCATATTTTATATAGGTACGAGACTATCATTCTTTCTGTTGACACTTAGCTTATTTCATCCTTAAGCAAAGCTCACCAACATCCTTTAGGTTTTAAGACCTCACTCCGTGTAGGTCCTAAAATCCCTATTGTCCCCCAATAGGTGAAAATTAAAATTAATCAAAGCAAGGAGATGACCAAAATTAGAACCTCTTCACTATCTGAATGAGGTAAGGTTCATCCTATGAACAATAAGAAACTAAAACCCTTCTACAAAATGGCATGTCTTTCCAAAAGCACTTTTCAAATCCATATAATAAAATATCTTTAAATAAAAATTTATAAGAAATTTTCAAAAAAGGCACAAAACACATATAACCAAACCTCGCTCAACAAATCCTATGATTGTTACAAGGAGTTTCCTTTTTAAAAATCAAAATCAATAATTTTTAATGTATTTTTCAAATGCACATTTTCTTTGGAAATGGCTATCCCCATCCCACACACTCAAATTTGTCGGATGGAGATTCTATTTTTGAATTAAATTATAATATAAAATTGAAACTCCACTTAGCCTACTTCACATGTGCTAGAGTTGAAGTTTCCCCTCTTTTATAAAAGCAATAAACCATACACACACAAAAGAGAAGTCAAGACATATTTGAACCCCCCACTTGATATACCCAAATTTGTCAAATGGGAGTTCCCTTCCCTTGGAGAAGGTAGAGCAAATTGAATTCTATTTGCATTTGTCCGATAAAACTCCTTCTTGTCAAAGTCTTGACTTCAAAACATTGGGAGCTCATTTGACATGTCCAAGTATATCAAATGAGAACCCCTTTTGAAAATTATAAGAACAAATTTGAACTCCATTTAACATTCCTAAGTTTGTTAAATAAGTTCATTTTCATTCAAAAATTATAAACACATCTAACTTTCACTTAGCATACCAAATTTGTTAAGTGAGAGTTTTATTTTTAAAAATCATAAACAGATTTGACTTTCACTTAACATACCAAATTTGTTAAGTGAGAGTTTCATTTTCAAAATCATAAACACATTTGACTTTCACTTAACATACCAAATTTGTTAAGTGAGAGTTTCATTTTCAAAAATCACAAACACATTTAACTTTCACTTAACATACCAAATTTATTAAGTGAGAGTTTCATTTTCAAAAATCATAAACACATTTGACTTTCACTTAACATACCAAATTTGTTAAGTGAGAGTTTCATTTTCAAAAAAAAAAAATCATAAATACATTTGATTTTCACTTAACATACCAAATTTGTTAAGTGAGAGTTTCATTTTCAAAAAATCATAAACACATTTGACTTTCACTTAACATACCAAATATGTTAAGTGAGAGTTTCATTTTCAAAATCATAAATACATTTGACTTTTACTTAATATACCAAATATGTTAAGTGAGAGTTTCATTTTCAAAAATCATAAACACATTTGACTTTCACTTAACATACCAAATTTGTTAAGTGAAAGTTTCATTTTCAAAATCATAAACATATTTGACTTTCACTTAACATACCAAATTTGTTAAGTGAGGGTCTCTTTTCAACACACATTTGATCCTTATTTTAACATACCAAATTTGTTAAATAAGGATCCAATTTTTCATGTCAAACCACACTTGAGCTTTCACTTAACATACCAAATTTGTTAAGTGAGAGTCTCATTCTCAAAGAAAAATAAACATATCTCAAACACATTTGGGACTTTCATTTAACATACCAAATTTGTTAAGTGGAACTCCCATCTTCAAAGAAAAGTAAATTTATCTCACAATCACATTTAACTTTCACTTAACATACCAAAGTTGTTAAGTGAAAGTCTCATCATCAAACACATATCAAACACATGTGCATCTACTTAACATACCAAATTTGTTAAATAAGAAGCCCCATTTTCAAATCAAAATATCACACAATCAAATCTTCACAAGCAAAAATATTTCAAACACACAATCACAACCTCTTCTTAGCATACCCAAATTTGTTAAGTAGAGGTCTTTCAAACTATCAAATATTTTCAAACAAGATGCACAAAACACAAATATCTCCAAGAAAATCTCTCCTCAAATTTGAGAACTCCATCTAACTTACCTAAATTGGTTGAGTATGGTTCTAAATCGAAATCAAATGGCAAAGACTCTCCTCAATATCCAAATCTCTCCAATGAACCCCACTCAACACATTTGAATTATTGAGTATAGGTTCAAAACTCCAAACTTCTGTTACTTGTGTGGAATAAATATCAAGGTAGAAATCTGATATAAGTTATATTTCCACAAATGCAAACATACAGCTCAGTTTAGCCAGTATAATCTTTTCAGTTTTCACACATGGCAGCTCAAAAGTACGTGTTTACTTTTCCTTTTGGGATGGATTTGGCCTTGGATTGGGCCATCCTCCCGCAGACCAATTTTGCCCACCTCATTCATTTTGGCCAAGGTTTCGATGGGGCTAGGATCACTTATGAGGGGACCACCCTCACAACCGTCAGTAGAAGTGTGGTGTGGGCGTATCATCCGGGTTGAGATGTCATCCTTCGAGTTTCCCTCAAGAGGAAGGTTGGCGGTTCCACAGCTGCACAATGCACTAGTGGTTCCCCTTTCTAGACGGCTCACATTGGCTCCTTCCAAGGGGAAGGCTACTATATCTTCAGGGATAGTCTCCCCCACCTACGAGCTTGGGTCTAGTTCTCGTGTTTCCCCTCCTAGTAGGACTCGGTGCATGTCGATTCAGATCAAGAGGCATCATGACCATATAGCCAGCTGACTTCCCGCCTGTAGAAAGTTACCTAGTGTCTCCTCTTATCACGGAGAACAAGGTTCACCCCCTCTCTGGTTCCGATGGAGAGGAAGACATTAGGAGGATCTCAATTTCACCTATGCCCGCAGTTCATTTTGAGGCTCCTATCGGAAGAGAAGTATCTTGCCTCGATTCTATGCCGAGTTATGCCGGTGTCAATTGTCAATTTAATTTATTATCTCGTGAGAGGGGAGGCCCAAGTATCGATCTGATTACTAGCGAGAGAGACATGCACGAGATGTCCCGGCCGACCTGTGGACTTTCGATCGACGTGCTACCCACACCGATCATATTGATAGCATTCTACTGATGAGTACTACTCACCATATGAGAGAAGCTCCTGCCTAGGGAAAGCCGGTGTTGCCTCCACCACACCGATCCACTCCTCGCCCACCATCACCTGTTAAGTCCCACCATCCACCATGCCTACAAAGGCATAGAAGATAACATCCGGGAGAAGCCCCATTGGTGATCGACTATGGCCAAATGGTCCCACTTCATCTACTCCAGGGGTGAGGTGAGTTCCACTACCTCCTACTTCTTAGTGAAGAAGGAGTGGTGTGGTGGTGCACACCATAACCACCATCAAAGGTAGTGATTGCTGTAGCCGTAGAAGGGGAAGGGGATAGTTCTGTAGTCCCCATGGTAGTAGATCTCCCCAAGGACACCACTCCACCCATAAGCGAGCATGTCTCTTCCAGTAGTCATGACCCTCCTAGAGCTAGCACTCCAGTGATATGCAATGTTAAGTGCATCATCGTCAGTAAGAATAGCCCCTTCATCGATCAGTGATGAGTGTTTGTCCCTGCACGATTAGATCGCTCTTCAGATGAGATCATCACTCAATACTTCACTGAGAAGAAGGAACTCTTCGGGAGCGATTGCTCTGATGAAGAGGGTGTTAGGGCCAATTTTGATCCAGATAAGGATGATCTCTTGGAAGACTCAACAGAAGTCCATTTGGTCGACACTAAGGGTTCCCTCCTTAAAGATCAGCATAGCTAGGAGGGTGTTGTAGTTGAGGAAGAAGACACAGCTCATTCAACCCAACACCTTTCATCATAAGGCAGAGAGATGAGCATATCAGTAAGATGGAGAAAAGAATTGAAGACTTGTTAGTAGTAGTCCTAGCACTTCAAGGCCAAGCTCCATCAGTACAGCCTACTCCCTTAGAGGCCAACCACCCTAGGTTGTTGCATGATCACCCCAGTACATCTCCTTGGACCGGGATGGTATGCATAAAGGTCATGATAGTACCACCATGCTTGAAAGAGATATAAAATATGAAGTGAAGGAAAGCATTGGCACAAGCTGGTGGCTCATATATTTCAAAGGGTCATGTAGTCCAATATCCCAAGAGTTTTGTGCCACCATCCTTCAAGATCTTTGATGGCAGTGGAAACTCTCGGCAACATATAGCACACTTTAGAGCTGGCTATTGTAACACCAGAGGTAGTGATGCACTTCTCTTCTGACTCTTCATTAGAAGTCTATAGGGATTGCATTTGATTGGTATGCTGAAATGCCCAATGGTTCAGTGAAGACTTTTGCTGAGCTGGAGCACCTCTTCATCAAGAGGTTTGTTGGAGCCCAGCAAAGGGTAACTGTGGGCGACCTCGTTGTGGCACAACAAAATCCCAATGAGTCTCTTATTGATTATATTCTTAGGTGGCAAAACCTGAGTATGAAATGTGAACCACATGTGACATGCCATAAATTCTCAAGAATATTCATGGCGTCAATGCTCAAGGGATTTACAATCAAAACCTTTGAGAAGTTAATCAACAAGTGCTAGCCTACAAAGGGAAGCTAAATAGTTACCTTTTCAAGACCAATCATTCAAGCCCAAGCCACAGAAGACATTCGAGAAGAAGTTAGGGGTAGTAGTATCAGCAGACAAAGGGAAGCAGCCAGCCAGAGCTCAATATGAGAGACCTCGTGCACACCGGCCTCCATTACCACCTCCTCTACCACCACCTCAGCCAACATACCAACCACCATAGCTACCACAGCAGCCTCCTCTATAATATACTCAGCAGTGATACTCATATCCACCGTCAGGTAGCTATTACCCACCTACTCTTGCCGATAAATTGAATAAGCCATATTCATTCAAGAGGGAGGTAGTTAGGAAGATCTTTAAGAATCTCTTAAAGAAACTTAACTTTCAGTTACCTTAGAAAATCTTTAAGAATCTCTTAAAGAAACCTGACGTTCAGTTACCTAAGCCCAAGAGGCCGAAAGATGTAGGCAAGAGTGATGATCCTAACTATTTCCCCTACCACTACATGGTTAGTCATATCTTGGAGGATTGTGTCACCTTTAAGGACTTGATCATTATAGAGTGCTATTGTTATCCCCAAGGAATACTTGTTTGAACAACCCTCCAGCTCTATCAGAGTAATTCTTGGAGATACTTACGATCCTCTTAAGATAAAAGAAGGTTGGGATATTGCCTTATCCCAAACCTCTAAAAAAGTGGTCTCTAAGATCAAGAAGCTTTCTTTATAGGTGCCTGAAGTAACTCAAACCTCCAACAACCAGGAAGGTTTGCAAGTTGCCAAAGATAACTTGAAGAAAGTGTCAGAGCTACCTACCTTGACAGATAGTATAGACAACCACCGATGCAGTCAGCACTCCATCCACCATTGCAGCTACTACTTCTTCCTCCACTAGCTCCTCTTCTCCCAATAGGAGCATTGTATCAGTGAACAAGGGCACTATACCCCTTTCTCCACTTACTTTATTAGATTTCTATCATGTACCTCCATCTAAGAAGAAATCAATGAAGAAAGCTTCCACTTACATCTTGTCCACTTCTAATACTCTAAATTTTATTCCTCTCGAAAACTCTCCAAGTCTACAAAATAATAATGATAACTCTAGTTCTAATCATTCTTCTTGTGATTTAGAAATGGATTTCTCATTTCTAAATCACATGGGTTCACCTCTTGAGATTGATTTGGAGTCATCCGACTCCGATGATCCTATAGGAGAAGTGGTAGGTACACCTGATGAGAAGGTAGAACTTCCAACAAATTCATCATTCCAAGAGGTCATTGAAGTTAACCTTCGTAGTGGCAAAGTTCTACCTTCTAGGGTGGCACCTCAGGATAAGGGTAAGCAAATCATTGGTTTTAAAGAGCAGATAGCCCTCCACAAGATGCTCCACCCATGGATATGCTTGTGGAGGATCAAGCCAAGGTTAACTACAACATCCTAGCACATCTTAGAAAGTTGCCAGCTAAGTTAAGCATATATGATGCCCTTACCTTATCCAAAGAGATGAGGAATCTATAATCAAGGCTCTTCTTGATCCGGAGATATACTTAGCTCTGACCGAGAGGAGGAGGCTCGGTTGAGGACACTCTAGGATTATATTCAATGATGAAGACTTGCTTCTAAGATGACCAAGCACAACCCTCTTTACATTATAGTGGATATTAGAGATCAGATATCCATAGTCCTTGTTGACCAGGGTGCATTAGTGAATATTATGAGTCCAAAAATCTTTGCTTACTTGAGGGTTGGCATCTCCAAACTTTCAAAAGAGAGGATGATGTTGAGAGGATTCAATGAACAAGGCGAGAGGGCTTTAGGCTTTATAGTGTTGCCATTAGAAGTAGATGATTGGAAGACTACCACCAAGTTTCATATTATAGACTCAGATATATCTTATGGATACATGAGAATAATGTGGTTCCATCCTCTCTACATCAATGCATGAAGTTCATGAGGGGTGGGATTGAATACTACATCAAAGGAGATCTTAAGCCATTCACAGTTCATGAGGTCAGAATATATGAGGATGCAACCTACTATCTCCCTCAAAATCAACAAGTCTATTCTCGTAAACTTGGAGAAAGTTCAAAAATAAAATAAAAGAAAAGAAAAAAGAAAAAGAAAAAGAAAAAATGAAATGAGAAAGAAAATAAAAGGGAGCGAGAAATATACTTGGAGGAGAAAGTAGAGCCTGACATTAGATTCTACCCATAGTTCATTACTCCATTCGAATATATGGGTAGGATGACTCAACCTCCACCAGGTAGAGGAGGAGGCAGATCCAAAGACATGCCTAGAGACGGAAGACCTCCTTATTGGTCATCCAATAGGAGTTATGTCCATGCTACTAAGACTACACCTACTATCTATATAGACTTAGAATCTAGTTCAGATGATGAGTCATATATGATTAGTATGCTAGCTAGCACTTTCAAATAGTAAATCCCCATGCAAGTGATAGTTGAGCCAGACAGTGATGAAGACTGGGCTTCTAGGCAAAGCATAAGTGTATCCAAGTCTATATGTGAAATAGTATCAGTTGGGAACTTTAGCTCTAACCCCACTTTCCTCATAAAAAGTTGAGGGTTTAGTAGTTAAGGAAGCCCCTAAGTCCTCCATAAATGTAAAGGTGCATAAGTTCTTTCTTGGAGCATCATCCTCAAGTCAAGAAGCTAATGTAGAACTTTTGGATGATTCATACAAAGATTTTATAGAATTACCTTTTGATTGGTACTCGCATTGTGTTCTTAATTTAACAAAGAAAGGATTAATTCCACATGTTTGGTCTAAACATAGGTCAGATTACTTTAAAAGGTTATGGGACAATAAATGCAAACATTCACAATCAAGATCGGGACTAGGATTTGTCGGTGTCGATGATGATGATTTACATTAGTCATCACCATTTGGAATCTGATAGGTTCTTTTCAAATCATATTAACTCATATGAGGAGGTGTCCAAATGACTTTGAAGTCAAGAATGCACCACCAGAGTTTGAAGAGGAGATCAGATCAACTATCGACAAGCTCAAAAAAATCAACTTAGGAATTTAAGAAGATCCATGCCCAACATTCTCTCTATTGAATGAAAAAGAAACCAATGATTTAGTGAAGCTATTGAGTTTAAAGATTGATTTGCATGGAGTTATGAAGAGATGCCGGTCTATCTCTAACATAGCATAAATTAGTAGAACCTAATGATAACCCTATCAAGCGAGCTCCTAGATGCATGATTAGACATATTAAATAGGTCACTTCTGAAATTAAGAAATTGATCGATGTTGGCTTTATTAGGAAAGAAAAATATTCTACCTGGTTGCCCAGTGTCATCCTAGTTAAGAAAAAAAATGGCCAAATTCACATATATGTTGATTTTAGGGATCTAAATAAGGCATGCCCTAAGGATGAATTTTTATTTCCTATACCAGAATCAATGGTGGACATCGCCTCATATCATGCAGTATTCTCCTTTATGGATGGGTCATCTAGCTACAACCAAATTAAGATGGCCCTAGAGGATGAAACAAACACTGCCTTTTGAACCCTGATCGGAATCTATTATTATAAGATCATGCATTTTGGCCTTAAAAATGTCAGTGCCACATACCAATGGGCTATGACTTGAATCTTTGATGAACTCATTCATCATCAAGTTGAATGCTACATCGATGATCTCGTTACAAAGAAAAGGAAGACCATCTCTTTGACTTGAGAGTAGTTTTTGAATGATTAAGATAATACAACCTCAAAATGAACCCCCTGAAGTGTGCATTCGGAGTAGCTTCAAGAAAATTCCTTGGGTTTGTTGTCTAACACTGGGGAATTGAAATCAATCCGAAAAAGATCAAAGAGATATTAGAAATACCCCCCCTAAAAGCCTAACACAACTCAGGTCATTCCAAGGGCGGTTGGCATATCTAAGATGCTTCATTTCCAACATATCAGGAAGATGCCAACCATTCTCACTTGTCAAAAGGATGCCAAGTTCAAATGGGATGACAAGTGTCAACATGCTTTCAAGACATCAAGCAATATCGATGATGCCGATCTAGCGACCCTATCCGGGCAAGTTATATCTTCTGCATTAGATGACTCCCTTGGTGCTTTGTTGGCTCAAACCAACAATGAAGGGAAAGAGAATGCTCTCTATTATCTCAGTCATCGTCTAATCCCTGCTGAGGCAAACTATCCACTTATTGAAAAGCACTTCCTAGCTTTAATCTTTGCATCACAAAATCTACGACATTACATGCTTTCTCATAAGGTGAACTTGATCTCTAAAGTCAATCCACTACAATATCTCATGACACGACCTTATCTGGATGGTTGGTGCATTGGTCCATGATTTTGTCTGAGTTTGACATAACCTTTGTACCCCTTCATGCTATAAAAGGACAAGCACTTGTAGGTTTCTTAGCAGCATCCACTCCTTGTTGACTCTCCACTTAACGATGATCTCCCCGATGAACAAATCATGAACTTAGGGGGTACTAGTGCTCGCCACTAAGAGATGTACTTTGATGGTGCAGCTTCCACTCAAAGAGGAGAAGAACCATAATTTACTATCCGTGGAAGGCAGGGGTAGGAATAGTTCTCCTAACTTCAGACTGCGATGTGATGAGATTCTCATATCATCTGTCCAATCCATGCACCAACAACAAAGCTGAATATGAGGCTCTGATTATTGGTCTAGAGTTAGTCATTACACTATGTTTCCAGTATCAACATCTTTGGGGATTTAGTCATCAACCAAATTGATGGGTCTTACAAGATTCCTAAAGCCTGCTCCATCATTACCACAAGTATACTAAACCAGAGGTTACCATCTACAAGATTCCTCAAGGAGAGAATGCAGTAGCAGATGTATTAGCCAAGCTTGCCAAAGAGTTGGCATGTCCATAAGATGAGTCAATTCCAATAAGGGTCCAAAATTGACAAGTCTTATCCCTTATTGATGTTGAACTCATCGAGAGATCCTCTCTTGAAGGGGAGGTTGCCATTTCCAAAAAGGATGAGGAGTCAGATTGGAGGCAACAATTTATAGATTATTTAAATATAGGCAAATTACCTCAAGAGAAATCATTGGCACACCATGTGAAGTAGAGAGCCCTTTCCTATACTCTTGCAAGCGGCACCATGTACCAGCAGTCCTTTGATCATATATGGTTACGTTGCCTGGACAAACACGAAGCCCATAGGATCATGACCGAAGTACACTCAGGTTTATGCAAAGCACACCAATCTGGTCCGAAGATGAAATCCAAGATGAAGAGACTAGGATACTACCGGCCATCGATGATCACAGACTGCATGGACATGGCTAGGAGATGCCACTAATGTCAGGTACACGGTGTTGTCCTACATCAACCACCCAACATTTTACATCTTACATTGGCCTCTTGGCCATTTGAGTGTTGGGGTACTGACATTGTGGGTCCGATTGATCCTCCTTCTTCTAAGGGTCACCAATTCATCCTAGCTACCACCGACTACTTTTCCAAGTGGGTGGAGGCAATCCCACTTAGAGAGGTCACAACCCAGCATGTGCTCTAGGTTTTCAGGAACCATATCATACATAGGTTCAGGGTGCCTCGACTAATTATATTCGATAATAGTACTACATTCAAGAGCACTAAAATCAATAGCTTGGACCGAAGACATAGCATAGATTGGAGGTACTCTACCATCTATTACCCAAGGGAAATGGGTTAGCAGAAGCCTTCAATAAAACCCTCATTCAAATACTAAAGAAGACACTAGATGACAATAAATGATGATGGCATGAACAGTTGGTTGAAGCCTTATGGGCTTACCGCATCACATAGAACTCCAACTCAATCTACCCATTTCTCCTTAGTGTATGGGTCCAAAGCCGTTCTACCATTAGAAGTCCAACACCCATCACTAAGGATAGTTGTGGGTAGTAAAATCACAACAAAGCAGAATGCCAAGTTGCGATTGGAAGAGCTCGAAGGTTTGGAGGAGAGACGCCTATGGGCATGCCAAAACCTCGAGTTATACAAAGCCAAGATTATTCAAGCTCATAATAAGTTGGTCCGTCCTAGAGATTTTTAAGTAGGAGAGCTTATTTTAGTTCTAAGGAGGCCAATTGTTGCCCGACGAAAGATAGAAGGCAAGTTTGAACCCACTTGGCAAGGCTCTTATGCCATTGAGAAGGTCTACCAAGGAGGGTCTTATCAACTCATAAATTATAAAGGAAAGTGCATGATGCTTCCAATCAATGAGCTCTACCTAAAGAAATATTATCCATAAATCTTGTTTGAAAATAATTATTAAAAAACTTTTTTCATCTCAAATTTTGTTTCTTCTATGTTTGAACTATCTTTTGCTTGTGAATCCTCCATGATGTATTTAGGGTAGGTATAAGAAAACCCAAGAGGCATCCTATCCCTCCACATCACAAACATAAACTACAAAATGATCCTCCAGTGCTATTAGTATAGGTGTAAGAGAACTCAAGCGGCATCCTATTCCTTCTTTCACAACACAAATAAACATATATCTTTTGTCTAAGGCTACTTTGATGTGGGAGCAAGCCCCTTGTGGCACTCACTCATTAATCACTCTAGGTCAGGTCTACATGCTACTTCGCTAGTATGTCACCCCAGTGATCACTTGTTGGAGGATGTGAGTCCCTGTGCTTTCTTCCTAACTTGACCATTTCAAACCACTGAGTGCCTCATTAGAATGGTATATTTCACTGCCCAGCCTATTAGCTACCTCTTGTTGACTTTGCTTAAGGAGATGTGAGTCCCCATGCTTTCTTCTTGAACTAGCCATCATGCACTAACTAGGTTAAGTATATTTGAGGTTTAGGATAAGTCCCCTAGAGTCTCCTTTCCTCCTGACTACTTTAAGCTTGGGTCTAGTCCTTACACAGGACTCCTCATTAAGTAGTCGCCCTAGGTCGAATGGCCCCTATCGAGCCAAAGGCAGACTATCCCGGTGATCAGTTTCACCTTAGAGAGATGTAAGCCTACACGTCTTCTTTCTAGACTGATTATCGCAAACCAATGGGCACTTTAGGTTGATTGATGCTCATTATGCTGACAGCGACTCACCCGGTGGATACACCACTCTTGGCAGATGTGAGTCCCCGTGCTTTCTCCTTGAGTTGGCCACCGAATACCTATTTGATATATGACTAGCCATGTCATCTTCTCCAGGGTGTTGGATTAAGCCTTTAGTGGCCCCATCCCTTATGGTCATTCTATTTGGATCACGTCCTTTGCAACCCCATTTAGACACTACTGTTACGGATTGGACGTCCTTTTCCTAGTAGCCACCCCTGTGGTTGGAGAATTTGTTCAGTATATGCGTAGATTCACCCTTGGTTCAGTAAATCGTAGATAGGTCTAGACTGATATAAGCTCCTTCTCAGTTTGATCCCTCATAAAATAACAGGTCCACGTTAAAACAAACTAAACAAATAAACAAAATTAATTTTCTTGTGGATTAGGAATTCAAGCCCTAGTGGCCCCTTTCCCAAGAAGGCATCTTATCTTTAGGGCAGTGTTAACAAAACTCCCTATAAGAATTATCTGACTACTTTGATATGAGATAAGTCCCTGGGTTGGCACTCTCTCAGTAGTTGCCCTTAGTCATGTTCAACTTTTCATGCCACCAACGAGTTACCCCGATGGTCGTATTTTCTTTGAAAGACATAATTCTATTACGCATTCTTTCTAACACGACCATTGTAAACTGATGGGCAGCCCTAGGTCAGGCCCGATTTGTTGCGCAAGTGACCGATCACCCCAATGGTTCTTTATTTAGGAAGATGTGAGTCCCCGTGCTTTCTTCCTAACTTGACCATTATAAACCGAAAGGCACCCCTTAGGTTGGTTAGTTCTACCTAATGGCTAGACTATTCTTTTGGATTTGTAAATCTAACATAAGTCTAGGTTGATATTAGCTCCTTCTTAGTAGATCCATCGCACACCGACAGGGTCTATCTAAAATTAAACTAATTACGACTATTCTTGAGTTGATATGAGTCCATAGTGGCATTCATTCAAATAGTCACCCTAGGTCAGGATTAATCTATTGCGCCATCAATAGATCACCCCAATGACTGATCCCTACTTTGAAAGATGTAAGTCTGCTACGCTTTCTTCCTAGTATCGTTGTTGCACACCGAAAGGCAACCCTTAGGCTGGATAGTTCTACCTTGTGGGTGGTAGAGTACCCCTTTAGACTTATAAATCTAAGACAAGTCAAGGCCGACATAGCTCTTTCTCAGTGGGTCCATCACACGCCAATGGGGTCCACAATATAACATACCAAATTAAATTCAAATCAACTCAATATAAATCAAATTAATCATTAGGACTACTCTTAAGTTGAGGTAAGACCCCCAACGACACTCACATAGTAGTCACCTTAGGTAGGGTCTGATCTGTTGTGCCATCAACAGATCACCCCAATGGTTAATCCCTACTTTGGAAGATGTAAGCCTGCTCTAGTTTCTTCCTAGTATAGTCATTGCACACCGAAAGGCAACCCTTAGGTCAGATAGTCCTACCTTATGGCTGGTAGACTGCCCCATTAAATTTATAAATCTGAGATAGGTCAAGGCCGACATATCCCCTTCCCAGTTGGTCCATCGCATGCCGACAGGGTCCACAACATAACACACCAAATTAAATTAAATCAATTCAAATCAAATCAATATAAATCAAATTAATCATCAGGACTACTCTTGAGTTGAGGTAAGACCCCCAACAGCGCTCACTTAGTAGTCGCCTTAGGTAGGGTCCAATTTGTTGCGCCATCGATAGATCACCCCAACAGCTAACCCCTACTTGGGAAGATGTAAGTCTGTTATGCCTTCTTCCTAGTACAGTTGTCGCACACCAAAAGGCAACCCCTTAGGTTAGATAGTCCCACCTTATGGTAGACTACCCCTTTGGACTAATAAATCTAAGATAGGCCAAGGCCCCCATGGCTCCTTCTTAGTGTGGTCCATCGTACACCGACAGGGTCCATAATAAAAAAAATTCAAAACCAACCTCCCTAGTGGATTCAAATTAAACATATCGAACAAACCAAATTTCTCTCCAGCAGGGCGCAAATCAAATTGGCCTCCCTAGTAGAGCTCAGATTTTTATCAAACAAATTCAATTGAGTGTACATCCCCAAGGATATGCCCTCAATCTAGAACCCTTCCCCCTAGTGGAGACATAATAAATTAAACCAACCTCTCTAGTGGAGTCTAATCAAATAAATCAAAGAAATCCAATCAAATTCTTATCCCTAGTGGATAGCTTAAACTTGTTTCCTGAGTGGAAGGTTCATGTACTCAATCCCTAGCAGATACACACCAAAACAAATCATACTCATAATCAAACTTAGATCCATATCCCATAGCGGATAACTTGAACTTGCTTCCCAAGTGGAAGGTTCATGTACTCAACCCCTAGCAGATTCCTTCTTGCTCTCTTATGCCCTTGGCATAAAGAGAGCTACATCACACTAAGATCATGATTCTATCTACCTTTTGGGTATAGGTATAGATCACTTTCATTATTTGTTGCAATCTTTTGGATGTTGTTGATCATTTTGATCAATGCTAATACATGCGGAGTGCCTTATGAGTTACACCACACCTATTGGGGGTCCTTTTGTTGACCTCACTTTTGGAGTAAGCTCTCAACCCCATCCTCTTAGACTTAGGAATCTTCTAGACACTAAGATTTCCTTAATCATAAGACACATCTAGTGATTAGGTGAACACTTAACCTAAGCCTAGAGACTTAGAAGTGTTAATCATAATATTAGGCTTTGCCTCATATCTTAAGGAAGTTACCTATTCTATAGCCTAAACCCAATCTAGATACACTTTATCAAATCAAACCTAGACTCAATTCTCAAACCAAATCTCAAATTCAAATTCAAATTCCAAATATAAATTCAAATTTGACTCTAAATGATTGAAACCCAAAATTAAATTCAAATCCTAAAACCCTTCCTAAGCCATATGAACCACATTCACAAGCTTAGCCAAAACTCCCTTTATCAAATCAAACTCAATTGATCCCTTTATAAATAAATTATTCCTTCATTTATATTTACAAATATAAATGAAATCTAAATTCAAATAACCAAAATTATATCAAAAATTAAATACAAAGTCAAACTAATGTGAGTCACTATAGCACCCAAGAGAATTAATATACTAAAAATTTTAAAACTTAAATCTTAAATTTTAAGCTTTAGTAGAAAATTAATTTTTGATACAATTATTAATGCAGCAAAAATAAAAGTACAATAAAGTAAAAAGATAACACACAATTTTACGGTTTCAAATCAAACCAAACTACGCCCACAAGCCACCCTAGCTAAGAATCCACTAAATGCAAAAAATAGCTTACAAATAGTATTCTCCTATTACGGGATGAGTATAACCCCTACAATAATATGTACTCTCCTATGAAGGGGTGATTACAACCACAATATAAATTTTATAGCATAAAAAGAAAATTACAAAATAATAAATTATGAAAAAATAAATTTCTCACAAATATACCAAGCTATCCAATTCAAAAAATGATCTCACAACTTACAAATGATCATTTAAAAAATTTTGGCAAGATAAAATGCTCACTTAATATTGATAAGAAATAATAAAATAAAAATCTTAAAGTGATCTTACTAAGATGTTTATGTTATTACAATTTGTAGACTAATATAAAATTATTTCAAAATAAATTCACAATATTTTTTTTACAATAAAATAAATTTCAGCAAGGAATAATTTATTTTATTTTAACCAAAAATATTCTTTCAATTAAAGCTAATGATCACAAAATACTTAAATAAAATGAGTATATGATAGATCTAAGCTAGTAAAATTTTAATTCAAGAGAGATCTAAATATGAAAATAATTTTAGCATAATAATTTAATTTAAAATGCTTAAAATATACTTCTAAAATAGATCTAAGAATAAATTATCTTTCAAAATGAAATTAATGAAGAAATATTTCAAAAAAACCAAAAGAAATTTGTAGGAAGTTAAAAATTTCAACAAGTTGAAATAGATCCTACAAACTATCACAAGAGTTTTTCACAAAAAGATGATTGAGAAACTTTGATGTGAAAAACAATATCCAAAGACCAATCCCCCCAAAACTATAAATTGAAAAGAATAAATAGATGGTGAAAATAGCATGAACAACTAAAAAGGATTAAGATCAAGAAAATAACTCAAGTAATTTGAGAAAGATTGCTTAGTTGAAGATGTTGAAGCTTCCAAACCAAGGATTTGATCTCGCAATATTTGGAGAATACTTGGAAAAAAATCTAAGAAATTTTCTCTTAGATTTGCTGGAGGGATTTTGAATTTGAAATGAGGAATGCTTTCATGAAGAGAATGAGGACTATTTATAGGCAAGAAGGTCATTTTGAATTATTTCAAAAAAATATATTATTCTAACCTCATTCTACCATGTGATAATTTAATATTCAATAAAAATATAATTTATATTAAATAAATATTAAATTAAAGTAGCCAAAATTCGGCTATTCACTTGGACAAGTAAAAAATAATCAAATATGGCTCTTAATATATTCAAAGCATGTAGCATGTAGCATGCATTCATTATTAAAATCAGGTAATGTTTGAAAAGTCATAATAAATTCATTTTGAATCAAACTTGGGTCATGTGATCTATCAAATTAAAGGAAAAAATCAAGGAATTCGGAGATGAAATCGATATAAATTCCTTGATTATAAAATGACTAAAATACAAAATTTCATATATTTTTGTTAATTTTGACATGTGACATTTAAATATTATGATATAATTTATATATAATCATACATATGTTAGTTATCATATAACCCTCAAAGTAAATTAAAATATTCAATTATATTAAGTAAATAAAATACTTAGACTTAATAGTCATTATCATTTATTATTTTGTCAATTCAAATGCTATGTATGAAACATATAATTTAATGTTAATTAGATAGAGATTTACATAAATTAACCTCATTAAAATAATTTATTAAGTTGTGAGCAAATTGATTCATGCCAATGAATAAAAGCATATAACATAAAATATTATATTTTGAGTTTCACATTATCCAATTTGATCTATCTTTCATTCTTCTACTCTAACAATTTCCTCAAACATATTATGAGATGTATTAGATATGTAATTAGCAATTGATATATCTAAAATATATAAAAACATTCATTAGAACATCCAAACATTCATTTGTTATCATCAAAATTGATCGGATTGAACATGAGGCCCATTAAGCCAACATCTAAACCATTTAAGCCAATTCTTTGGACTTAGCCAAATTATATCCAAATCAAGTAAAAACTAATGGATTTTCTCTTGAATCAATCATTCATTTGATCATTTATCCAAATATAAATAAAACCTACAATCATCAAACCAAATTCAAGTTAACCCAAGTCAAGCCTAACTTAGCCCTTTTGACTTAAAACTTTTAATTGAGCCAAAATCTATTGGACTTCAAATTGATTTTTGTTGAGTTTATATTCTAATCTAGAGCTCATATATAAGTTCAACTAAACTGAATCAAACCAAACCAAACCAAACCCACTTAGGTCCACTTGACAAAGTGACCTGAAGGACCCATTTGAGCTAACTTCTAATCCAACCAAAAATGGATTGAATCAAGCTCACCAAAACCTTCCATCATGATTTTTGATCACCCTAGGATGATCAATTGCAATCAATTGGGCCAAACTAAACCCAATTGGCCATTTGATCCAAATTGACTCAAATTGGCCTAAAGAACCAAATCGGGTCAAATCATGATCTAACCTAAATTAATTGCAACCAATGGCTCAAGTTTATTCCAATTTGATTATTAAACTTAACCAAAGCATAATTAAACCTAATTTGATCAATCAAGCCCAATTGGTCAACTTGACCCAACCTAGCCCAAATTGGCCTAAAGGGTCAATTTGGTCTAAATCCAAATTAAACTAAAATTAATTCAAACTAAAGACCACATTTGAACATGAATCAACCCATAACCGAAGCTAATTTGGTCAAATGGGTCAATTTGACCCAATATGACCCATATGACCCAAATTGGGCCAAATCCCTTGAAACCAAGCCATGACCCATTGGACTCTGATTAAACCCAACCCAAACCCATTTGAGATCAGCCCAAAATCAACCCAACCCATTTAAATCCCTCGTGGATCCTTCCCCACATAGGATTCCACCCAACCTCATTTAATTCTCCCCATCACATGCACTTAACTCCTCCCCAACATTTGCATTCAATTGAGATAATCATATGGCAGCAAGAGAGGACTTTGGAGCAAAATCCAAAGTCCTCAATCAATCTATCATCCATCCCAACCACCCCAAGCAAGATGACAATCAATTTGGAGCCAAAAAATTATAAAAAAAGATTGCATTTTCGGCCATTATAAAAGGAGGGGAAAATGAAACTTTAGATCTCTTGCTCCCACCACCATTCAAAAGCTCTCCAAAAAAAAAGGAACCCATCCCCACCTCTTTGAGCCATTTTAAGCTCAAAACACAAATATTTTCTTTTCGGAGGACGGTAAACATTGGAGAAGGCGACGTTCTGAAAAGAGGTAAGGGTCAAAGATCATTTCAAAGCTTCCTCACATACCTAGGAGTTCGCTCGGATCTTTACCGCCATCAAAAATCATCCTCGGCGAGGTAAATTTCGCCAAACTTTAGCCGGCCTTAGGATTTATCGCATTTTATATTAATTTTCTTGCAATCTTAGGAATTTTCCCTAGATAATCCTACATTTTTACTTTAAATCATTTCAATTAGAAAATAGAATTTTTTTTTATGTGAATCGACGTGAAAATGGGTCCATTTGGATAAGTTTTGGCTTAGAAACCCTCATTTTTCCATTAAAAGCCTGATAATATTATTCATTGTCCGGGGGGCTACATCCGCCGTCTGATCCAGTGGTTGGTGGGATCAAACGGCTCAGATCACGTGGATCACACAATCTGGGCCTTCGAATCACCTGATGCGATCTGGACCATCCTATCACGTGGTTTGAGATCGGACGGCTTAGATCATGCACCGATTGCGCGATCTTGGCCTCTGGATCACTCGATCCGATCTGTGATCGGATGCTCCAGAGCGAGCTGCGGGTCATTTTCCCTTCCCACCCAATGACTAACGCCGCCGCATATTTCTTTTTATAAAAAAAATAATTTAAATCACCTAAAACTTCAAAAATTCATAAAAAAACAAAATACTTAACCAAAAATTACAAATAAGAGCTCATTGGATTCGCCTTTCTGAGAGGAATCCAACACACCCAAAATCCTAAATTTTACTAATTATTTTGAGCTTAATTTGAGTTTTAGTGAAAATCAAATTTCATTAATTAAACCAAAAATATATATCATATTAAGTTGAACTTTTCAGTGATTATAACTAAAGTTAAAACACACCGACCATAAAAATTTAAAGTGAAACTTTTGATTGGGAGAAATTAACTTTTGAAGTTGATTGTCTATTTTAACAAAATAAATCAAATAAAAATTCAGAAATTTACAAAAATCTTCAAAATGGCTTAAATCACTTCAATTGATATCTAAGACTCTTAAGAAAATAATGTGATCTTCTGAATCTTAATAAACTCCAAACAAACACTTAAGAGTAGAGTTTAATCAATTAAGGAGTTAATTAAAACATAATCTAAAAATAATTTAAATATCAAATCAAAATTCAAAAATGAAATTGCACTTAAGCAATCATTAATCAAACCTCAAATCAGAAAAATATCATTCTTAGAGAAAATTAAATTAAAAATGATTAAACCTATTTAAGTTAATAAAACTCAATTAAATGATTAAATCTTAAATCAAACTTAAAGTTAAACAAATCTAGGAAACTTTAACATGGGTCAAACTAATATAACTAAACCTACACTAAGAATGGAATTTAATCATATGAAACTCCTTAATGAATATAAATAAACTGAAAATAATTAATCATTAAATAAACTAAAGATCAAATTGATTAATAAACTAATTCAACATAATCATTTGATAATAATCGAATAAACCAAATAAAATTAAAGTAAACTTAATTAACGTATGATTAAATCACATCCATTTAGAATAAGATAATTAATTAATCATTAAATATTTCAACCTAATAACTAAATCAAACATGTTAATGAAATCAAACAAACATAATAAGTGAATCAAATCAATAAAACTATAATCATAAATAATCAAACTTAATTGAAATGAAATAAATAATTAATTCACTTAATAATAATGATGGTAATAACAATGATCCTTTAATTAAATCAAACTTAAGTAAAACACTTAACTAAATCAAATCATTCACATGTGAGAAATTAAGTCATTAATCTCTAATTAAACAAACCCTTAATTAATCTAATAATTTAAAATTTTAATTACCCTTAATCAAACTTAATTAATCAAACATCTAATTAATGCAAACTTAATAAATTAATCCATCATCTTAATTAATCAAATTAATTTAAATAAGTTACATTAAAGCTAACTCTAAAATTAAGCTTAAATCAAACCCCAATTAAATTTAATAACCACACATCAAACCAATTAAGTTTAATCAAATTAATCATATTAAATATAAGCTTAATCAAACATAATTAAGATGCAAAAATACTAATCAAAACTAAATTAAACCTAAATCATTAAGTCATTAATCTCAAGTAAACAAACCCTTAATTAATCTAATAATTTAAAATTTTAATTACTTAATCAAACTTAATTAATCAAACATCTAATTAATGCAAACTTAATAAATTAATCCATCATCTTAATTAATCAAATTAATTTAAATAAGTTACATTAAAGCTAACTCTAAAATTAAGCTTAAATCAAACCCTTAATTAAATTTAATAATCACACCCTCAAGTAAACCAATTAAGTTAATCAAATTAATCATATTAAATCTAAGCTTAATCAAACTTAATTAAGATGTAATTAAATACTAATCAAAACCTAAACTAAACCTAAATCATTGAGTTATTAATCTCTAATTAAATAAACCCTTAATTAATCTTATAATTTAAAAATTTTAATTACCCTTAATCAAACTTAATTAATCAAACATCTAATTAATGCAAACTTAATAAATTAATCCATCATCTTAATAAACTAAATTAATTTTATAAATCACATTAAAATTAATCCAAATCAAACACTTAATTAATATACTAATTAATTTAATCATACCTATTAAATAAACTAATTAAATCAATTAAATTAATCATATTAAACTTAAGCTTAATCAAACATAAAACACAATTAAATACTAATCAAAACCTAAATTAAACCTAAATTATTAACTCATTAATTATATCATTAGTCAAAACAAATATGAAATCAAATTGAAAATTAAATAAACCTTTACAATTAACATAAATACACTTCTTAATTAGACTAATCACATAATCACACTGAACCTAAGAAAACCCATAGACCAATAATGCTAATCAAATCAAATTAAATCAAATTAAATTAAATTAAGAAAGACTCTCATCAATTTAATATGTAATCAAATCAAATCTCATTCAACCTACTTAAATAAGATAAACTAATCAACTATCAAATGTATGAAATCAAAATACAAACCAAACTTTGATGAACATGATAAATGGATGTGATTAAAAATAAAATCCTAATTATAAAGAATCAAACTCAATTAAAATCAAAATAATATCTCAATAAATATAATCTAATCAAACTACAAATAAATGAACTGCAATCAAATTGAATAAACATAAAGTTATGTCACATAACCATAATCAAAGAAAAGAATTAGATATTAATTTAAAAGGATATTGAATTATCAAGATTTAATTAAATTGAAACATCTAATCTAAAATTAATCAACCAAAAATACATGAACTTAAACAAACTTAATCTTCATTAGATATTAAGGATATTGAATTATTAAGATGCAATTAAATTAAAACATATAAATCAAAATCAATCAATCAAATACTTAAAATAAATTTAAATTCTAAGCTCTAAATCAATGAATAAATCAAATCAAATAAATTACACAAATTCAAATGGGTTAATTAAGATACTTAAGGACCTTAGGTTCCTTAGAATTAGGATGTAGAATAGGGTGAGTTCCATCTACAAATGGAATTCATTCTACTCTTCATTCTTGAAAACCTAAACATCATTTTAACCAAATAAAAGTGAAATAAAAAAATAAAAAATAAATCATTAAATCATTTAAATTGAAATCACCCAATGGTAAAATTTAAACAAATTCAAACTCCAAATTGAAACTTAGACTAAAGAAGCCTAATAAAGTCTTGCCACACAAGCCTTAAGCACACACAATAGAATACTAAGTCACCACTTCTAATGCTAAGTTAGGGCGTTGTATGTATGATGTTGTATTTTATTTTATGATGTAATATTTTAGATTGGATGTTAGGGTGTATGTTTCGTAGACTGGATGTTAGGCCATTATTAGCCTAATCATGTTTTTTACAGGGGGTTGTGCTTAAGGGGCGTAATAAAAATATAAATATGTTTGTTGTGAAGGTTGCTTAGCCCTTAAGCATAACTCATGTTAGGATAGGTGGGCTTGGTTACCCATGTGTGGGGTGCTAAGTCCAAATTATTCATATAATTGCTTGGGTTGTATGGTGTGTTTAGCTAATATTTGTTTGCAGGTGTAGCTAAATCTACTTTTTCTATTTTTGATGTAATTTTGCATTTGAAATTAGGATTAGTATTATGGGAGATTAGGATGAGCAGTGGCCATAAGGCTTAGTCCCTGGGGTGCTTTGTGATGCCTTTGTAGATAATCAAATCAAAAGAAAGAGAAGAAAGAAATGAAGAAAAGAAGACCCCATTTCATGTATTATTTTTTGTAATCCGGTTGTAGGGTAGAGCTACTACCCATCTTTTTTTCTTTGGTGTACTGAAAAACGATCGTCGCCTTTTATTCTTTTACGGTAGTCTATAAAATTGTTTGATGTTGTGTTTAGATTGCGCATTAGAACAACATGCTTTTCATAGTTTCTTTATGATTGATGCTTGAATGTGTGGTCTGGATGCGGTAGGCTCTTAGAAAAATTAATTTTTCTACCCCAATTAACAACTCATAACCTCACATAAAATCCTAAGAATTAAATCAAGGTAATAAAATTTTTAGCAACCCCTTAACTGGATGAATGAATGTATAATATCATGCATATCATATTATTTCACTCTTGTTAAGAGTGAGATTCCATCTTTGCCAAAGAATGAAGGCCTAACTTGTGAGAGCCTTCGGTGGAAGAACACCCCTTTCTCTCTTAATTTAGCCCATAATCAAATTCTCATGCATTTAGGCATACAAAATCCCATAGCCTGTGTCAAACCAAAGAGTCCAAAAGAATCAAATAAATTTGATAAAATTTGCATTATATTAAGTCATTAATTCATACCACTCATGGTCTAGTCTCTTAGGGAGTGAGTTTAATGACTTAGTCTCATTTTAAAAAAACAATCTAGCCATCTTACAAACCATAAGACTTGCCTACATGGATTTAAAGTGTAGAGGAGTTACGTTGCCACTCATGCAATAAGTCCTCGGATGGTTTATTCTCTCTTGTGGAGGTAAACCATATACCCATTTTCTCCTTAGATATAGGTCATACCTTTATTTTATACCAAGGCTCCTTAATTTAGGAATCTAAGGTAGCTATTTTCTTCGGGCTACAAGCATAAATTCTCACCTCTTAGGTATTTCCACAATCTTATGTTGTGGAATTATAAGCCCTAGCAATCTAATAAAATGTCAACTCAAATTATTAACACTCTTCAAATTTCAAAAAATATAAAGCCTAATTATATGATAGATTGGAATGCTCACTAGGCTTCCTAGTATCATGAGCATTTCCTACTTTCTCCCTTTGGATTCCAAAAATAATTCTACTTGATCTATCCCATTTGATTTTCTAAAATAGCTAATCTTTTGATAGTCTTAACCTTGAAATCTTTGGAGACCCTAATTATCTACTTTAATCAAGAGTATTCTTAAAGAATTCTCATTCCTTAGGATGCAATTCACTATGGGGGCTTGCCTCCATAGGGAACTTAATGAACCCAGCTTAAAATAAACCCTACTTTACTTTTCCAAGTAAAGTAGGGAAAAGATCTCTGGTATATTCAAAGATCCATCATGCCTTAGGAGTCCTTATTAGGTGATTAAGTCCATTATAGGGTGATAATTTCCATCTTTTGAGATAGTACATCATTCCTTAATATCATACCTGATCACTTCAATAAGTATCTTAAGATCATGGTGACCCACCACATCTCAAAAATAAACACCACAACTACCTCTTTAACTTGAGAGTAGTTTTCGAATGGTTAAGGTAATATAACCTCAAAATGAATCCCCTGAAGTGTGCATTCAGAGTTGCTTCAAGGAAATTTCTTGGGTTTGTTGTTCGACACTGGGGAATAGAAATAGATCCTGAAAGGATTAAAGCTATCTTAGAAATGCTACCTTCTAAGAGTTTAACTCAACTCAGATCCTTTCAAGGACAACATAAGATTCTTTATCTCAAACCTATCGAAGATATGCAAGCCATTCTCAGCACTTGTCAAAATGGATGTTAAGTTTAAGTGGGATGACAAGTGCCAATATGCCTTCAAAGGCATAAAAGAGTACTTGGTGAAGCCGTCAGTTCTAGCTGCCCCTATCCCGGGCATGCCACTCATCCTTTACACTGCTGCATTGGATGACTCTCTCAGCGCTCTATTGGACCAAGCCAATGATGAAGGGAAGGAAAGCACACTCTACTACCTCAATCATCATCTAATTCCTGCTGAAGCAAACTATCCACCTATTGAGAAACATTGCCTAGCTTTGATCTTTGCATATCATATGCTACGGCACTACATGCTTTCTCATAAGGTGAACTTGATCTCTCAAATCAATCCACTACAGTATCTCATGACATGGCTAACGCTATTCAGACATTTGGCTCATTGGTCCATGATTCTCTCGTAATTTGATATCACATTTGTACCCCTTTGTGCGATAAAAGGACATGCACTAGCGATTTCTTAGCAACGCACTCACTTCTGGCTGATTCTCCGCTTAGTGATGATATCTCCGATGAACAAATCATGAACTTAGGGGAGGTCGAACTCGATGGGTGATGTATTTTGATGGTGCAGCTTCTTTTCATAAAGAGGAAGCACCATGATCTATTCTCCTAGGAAAGGCAGGGAATAGTTCTCCTAACTCCAAACCATGATGTGATGAGATTCTCATACTATCTTTCCAACCCCTGCACCAACAACGAAGTTGAGTATGAGGCTTTGATTGCCGAGTTAGCCATCACTATCAATGTCAAGAGCATCAACATCTTTGGGATTCTTGGTCATCAACCAGATTATCGGGACCTACAAGGTTCTCAAACCCAAGCTTCATCATTACTACGAGTATACCATGAAGTTGTTGGCCCAAATTCCTGAAGTAATTATCTACAAGGTTCCCCAAGCAGAGAACATAGTAGCAGATGCCTTGGCCAAACTTGCCAAAGAATTAGCATGTCCGAAAGATAAGTCCATTTCAATATGGGTCCAAAATAGACAAGTCCTATCCCTTTTTGATTCTGAACTCATCGAGAGACTTTCTCTTGAAGAGAAGGTTGTCATTGCCAAAATGGACAAGGAGTTGGATTGGAGGCAACCGTTCATAGATTACTTGAACATTGGCAAACTATCTCAAGAAAAGTCACAAGCCCATCAGGTGAAACAGAGAGCTCTCTCCTACACTCTTGTTGATGGCACCCTATACCATCGGTCCTTTGACCAAATGTGGTTACACTATTTAGACAAACATGAAGCCCGTGGCATTGTAACCGAGGTACACTCATATCTATGTGGAGCACATCACTCAAGATGAATAATGAAGATCGCTTAACTTGGATACTATCAGTAGGAGATGTCATCGCGTACACGCAGGTTCTCCACCAACCACCCAACATTCTACACCCTACTTTGGCCTCATGGCCATTTGAGTATTGGGGTACCAACATTGTGAGTCTGATCTATCCTCCTTCTTCTATGGGGCATCGATTCATCTTAGCTGCCACCGACTACTTTTCCAAGTGGGGGGAAGTCATCCCACTCAGAGAGGTCACAACTTAGCATGTGCTTCAATTTTTCAAGAACCATATCATATATAGGTTCAAGGTGCCTTGATGAATTATATCCGATAATGGTACTGCATTCAAAAGCATGAAGATCAATAGCTTCACTAAAAGACATGGTATAGATTGGAGATACTCCATAATCTACTACCCTAGAGCAAATGGCTTAGTAGAAGCATTCAACAAAACTCTCATCCAGATACTAAATAATACTCTTGATGATAACAAACGATAGTGGAACAAGCAGTTAGTTGAAGCCTTGTGGGCCTACTGCACCACATACCCTCTAACTCAATCTACCCCATTTTCCTTAGTGTATGGGTCTGAAGTCATTCTTCCTTTAGAAGTTCAACTCCTGTCACTAAGGATAGCATTGGGTAACAAGATCAGTACAGAGCAGAATGCAAAGTTGCAGTTAGAAGAGCTCAAAGGTTTGGAGGTGAGTTGCCTACGAGCGTGCAAAAACTTTGAGTTGTACAAAGCCAAAATAATTCAAGCTCACAACAAGCTAGTCTGTCCTAAGTCTTTTCGAGTAGAACTTGTGTTAGTCCTAAGGAGACCAATTGTTGCCCATCGAAAGATGGGAGGTAAGTTTGAACCCACTTGGGAAGGCCCCTATATCATATAGATGGCCTACCAAGGAGGATCTTATCAGCTTATTGATTATAAAGGGGAACACCCGATGCTTCTAATTAATGGGATATATATAAAGAATTATTACCCATGAAACAAATCATGTTTGAAAATAATCATTAATAAAAAGAACAAAATCATATCTTCTCTTCTTTCTAAAGCATTGTTTGCTTGTCTTACAAATCTGCCATGATGTGTTTAGGTAGGTGTAAGAGCCCCCTAGTGGCATCCTATCCCTCTTTCACAACACAAACACAATCTCCCCGACACTATTAGAATAGGTGTAAGAGAACTCGAGAGGCATCCTATTTTGATTAGCATAATTAAGATAGGTGTGAGAGAACCCAAGCAGCATCTGGGAATCTTGTTTGCCATCCATGGCACCATTTCATTAAATCCCCTAGTGTGTTTAAGGTAGGTGTAAGAGTCCCCCAGAGGCACCCTATTCCTTTTAACACAAGCATAACAACAAACACAAATCTTTTATCTCGAGCTACTTTAATGTGGGAGCAAGCCCCTTGTGGCACTCACTCATTAGCTGCTCTAGGTCAGGTCCACATACTACCTCGTAAGTATGTCACCCCATTGGTCATTTGTTTAGAATATGTGAGTCCCCATGCTTTCTTCCTAACTTAACCATTGTAAACCAATGAGCTCCTTGTTTGTATAGTAGTCTTCACTGCCCAGCCAGTAAGCTACCTCATGATTGACTTAGCTTAAGATGATGTGAGTCCCCGTGTTTTCTTCCCATCATGTTCTAACTAGGTCGAGTATATTTGAGGTTTATGATAAGTCCCCCAGAGGCTCCTTTCTTCTTGACTAATTTTGAGTTGATCTAAGTCTCCTAGTGGCATTTACTAAGTAGTCGCCCTAGGTCGGATATCACCTGTTGAGCTGAAGATAGACTATCCCAGCAATCAGTTCCACTATAGGAGGATGTGATTCCCCGAGCTTTCTTTCTAGGTTGATTATTGCAAACTGACGGACACCTTAGGTTGGTTGATGTTTGCTATGCTGACAGCAACTCACCCGGTGAGTACACCACTCTTGGCAGATATGAGTCCCCATGCTTTTTCCTTGAGTTGGACATTGAATACCTATTGGATATATGACTAGTCATGTCATCTTCTCTAGGGTGTTAGATTAATCCCATAGCGACCCTATCCTTTGTGGGCACTCTATTTGGATTAAGTCCTTTAAGACTTTTACACTACCCGGGTTACTTTTGGATTGGACAGTTCCCCTTTCCTAGTAGCCACCCCTGTGGTTGGAGAATTTGTTCAGCGGATGCACAGATTCTCCCTTGGTTCAGTAAATCTAAGATAAGACTAGGCTGATGTAAGCTCCTTCTCAGTTTAATCCCTGGCAAACTAACAGGGACCATGCTAAAATGAACTAACCAAATTAAATAAACAAATAAAATTAATTTGCTTGTGGATTAGGAATTCAAGACCCCAAATGGCCCCTTTTTCCAAGTAGGCATCCTATCTTTAGGGCAGTGTTAATAGAACTCCCTATAGGAATTTCCTGACTACCTGAGTTGAGATAAATCCCCGGGTTGGTACTCACTCCATAGTCGCCCTTAGGTCAGGTTTGATTTGTTGCCTAAAGCAACCAATCACCCTAGTGGCCTTTTTTAGTGGAAGATGTGAGTCCCCAAGCTTTCTTCCCTTCAATTGATCATTACAAACTGAAGGCACTCCTTTGGTCAAATAGTTCTCCCATCGTCCGGGTAGCTACTTCCTTTGGTTCAGTAAATCTGAGATAGGTCTAGGCTGATATAAGCTCCTTCTCAGTTTGATCCATCGCAAACTAATAGAATCCATCAAAATAAACTAAAACTAAAATTAATCTTGACTATCTTTGAGCTGATTTAAGTCCTCCAATGGCATTCACTCAATAGTTAGCCCTATGTGGAGTTCGATTGGTTGCTTCACCCCATTGGTTCCTTATTGTGGAAGATGAGAGTCCTCGCGCTTTCTTCCTAACTTGACCATTGTATACCAAAAGCCATTTCCCCTTTGGTTGGATAGTCCTACCTTTTAGTTGGTAGACTACTCCCTTTGGATTGGAAAATCTGAGTTTGGTCTAGCTTCCATGGACTTTCGGTCAGTTCATCGATAATGGGATCCATCATAATCAAAATAAATAAATCTAAAAATGAAATTAATCTTGACTATCTTTGAGCTGATTTAAGTCCCCCAATGGCATTCACTCAATAGTTAGCCCTAGGTCAGGTTCAATTTGTTGCCCAAAGAAACCAATCACCCAAGTGGTTCCTTGTTGTGAAAGATGTGAGTCCTCGTACTTTCTTCCTAACTTGACCATTGTATACCAAAAGGCATTTACCCATTGGTTGGATAGTCCTACCTTGTGGTTGGTAGACTACTCCCTTTGGATTAGAAAATCTGAGTTAGGTCTAGGCTTCTGTGCCCCTACTCAGTGCAGTTCATCACAAACTAATGGGATCCATCATAATCAAAATAAATAAATCTAAAAATGAAATTAATCTTGACTATCTTTGAGCTGATTTAAGTCCCCTAGTGGCATTCACTCAATAGTCAGCCCTAGGTCGGGTTCAATTTGTTGCCCAAAGCAACCAATCACCCTAGTGGTTCCTTATTATGGAAGATGTGAGTCCTCACTCATTCTTCCTAACTTGACCATTATATACCAAAAGGCATTTCCCCTTTGGTTGGATAGTCCTACCTTATGGTTGGTAGACTACTCCCTTTAGATTGGAAAATCTGAGTTAGGCCTAGGCTTCCATGGCCCTTACTCTGTAGTTCATCACAAACTAATGGAATCCATCATAATCAAAATAAAAAAAATCTGAAAATGAAATTAATCTTGACTATCTTTGAGTTGATCTAAGTCCCCCAACGAAATTCACTCAATAGTTAGCCCTAGGTTGGGTTCAATCTATTGTCTTGCCAATAGATTATCCCGTAACTGGTCTATACTTTGGAGGATGTAAGTCTACTACACTTTCTTCCTAGTACTATTTCATAAGAAAGGCATCCTTTGGTTGGCTAGTCTACTATGTGCATAGTAAACCACTTTGGATTGAATCGGTTTGGTCTTGGCCTCCATGGCTCCTACTTAGTGCAACCCATCGCAAACCAATAGGGTTCATCTCAAAATTCAAACCTAACAAAAAATTTAAACAAGTTCAACCCTCTCCCCAATGAGAATCAAATCAAACCTTTCATCCCCTTGTGGATGACTTGAACCTACTTCCCTAGTGGAAGGTTCACACTATATCCCTTAGTGGATTTTTCCCTCACTCTATCCCTTAGTGGATTTTTCCCTCTCTCTTATGTCTTGGACATAAGTAGAGTCACATTACACTAAGCTCTAGATTCTTTCTTTTCCTTGGGTTAAGGATAGATTATTTCTATTAGTGCTTGTGATCTCTGTTGTTGATCATTTTTAACATACGTGTGGTGTTCCATGTCAGCCACACCACACCTATTGGGTACTCTTTGCTGACCTCATTTTTAGAATGAGCTCTCAGCCCCTCCATCTTAGACATAAGACTTCTCTTAGTATTTAAGAGTTCTTTAGTCTTAAGACACATCTAGTTATTAAGGGACACTCAACCTAGCCCTAAAGACTTAGAAGAGTTAGCCATAGGAATAGGTCATGTCTTAGGGGTGTTAGAAAAATTGTCTACCCTTAGCTTAAACCATTCCTCACTTTCCTACCTTCAAGTCAAACTCCAAATCAATCTCAATTGATTTTCTCCAAATTCAAATCAACTTCATATGATTGAAATCTATGATTGAAATCTGATTGAAACCCATGATCAAAATTCCTAAGTCCAAATTTTTCCTAAGTCCTTAATCTTCCCTTAAGGACTTAACCAAAATCATGATCTAAACCAATTCAAATATTTAAGATTTTTTGATAATTCATTTATATTCTCATTTATATTCTCATATATAAATGAAATATAAATTCAAACCAATCAAACCAAACTCAAAATTCCAAATCAATTCATGAAAATTTCCTAAGTTCCTTAATTCTCTATTAATGAGCTTAGCCAAAATCAACTCTAAACCAATTCAAACTCATGGGATTTTCTCAAAACTCATTTATATTCTCATTTATATTCATATATATAAATGAAATATAAATATGAATCAATCAAATCAAAACCTCAAATTAAATTCCCAACCTAAAAATTTCCAAAGTCCCTTAATTTTCCATTAAATGACTTATCCAAAATCTTGATCAAATCATCTCAAATTCATGGAATTTTCTCTTAACTCATTTATATTCTCATTTATATTCACATATATAAATGAAATATAAATATAAATCAGTCAAACAAAATTCAAAAAATCAAACTCCAAACTCCAAAATTTTCATATATCCTTTAAATCCTTCTTAATGGACTTAGCCCAAATCATGATTAAACCCCTTCAAATATTTGAAATTTTATGTTGATCCATTTATATTCTCATTTATATTCACATATATAAATGAAATATAAATACAAACAATCAAAAACAATTTTAAAAATCAAACTCAAATTCACTCAAAATCCAATCTAAGCCTTTCAAGTCAAAATCTTGAACTTAGTCAAATCAATTTCAAATCAAGCCAATCTCTTGGTTTTTTTCTCATAATTAAATCAAACCTACAATCATGAGTCCAAATATAAATACAAACTTCAATCACTAAACCAAAATCCAATTCCAAAATCAAACCCTAAATTCTTTCATATTCTTCCTTTGAATATGAAATTATCAAATGGATCAAAACTCATTTGACTTCAAACCACTTATAAATGGATTTATATTTCAATCATAAGTCTATATACAAGATCAATCAAGCTCAAATCAAGCTTTGACCAAGCCATTTGACCCACTTAGGCTCACTTGACCCAAAGTGACCTAAAACCCTTATGAGCCAAATTTTGTCTTAACCAAATTGGATTGAACCAAACTCATATATGCCTCTCATCATGATCAACAATCATCATGGGATGATCAATCAATCAAATTGGGTCAAACCAAGTCAAACCTGGGTTGACCAAGTTAACACTTAGCATATGAAACCTAACATAGCCAAATTCACCATAGGCCAAATTGATTGAAACCATTGATCTAAGTTCACTCATGACCTATGTTTGAACTTTTCGAATAACATTTGAGCCTAACCTTGATTGGCCACTTGACCCAAGTTGACCCAACTTGACCTAAAAGTCAAAATGTGTCAAAACTTGATCTAAGCCAAATTGATCCAAACCAATGGGTCAAGTTCATTCCAAATCACTTTGAACTTGACCAAGCCTCAATTGGCCAACTAGACCTACCTGATTGACCTTAGACCCAACATGACTTAAAGGGGTAATGTTGAGCTAAATTTGAACTTAACCAAAATTGATTGGAAACAAAGATACCAATCCACTCCATATGACTAACCAAACCTAAACCTGCCCTTGACCTAACCCAAATAGGTCCAATAGGTCAACTTGACCCACTTGACCTAAATGAAGTCATCTGAGCCAAATTTAAACCTAACTCAAATTGAATCAAACTAAAGCCACCAAAACATTTCAAATAGTCATATGAGCTTGACCCAACCCTTAGTTTGACCCAATTTGACCAATTGGTCAACTTGACCCAAGTTGACCCATTTTGACCTAAATGGGTCAACATGAGCCAAACCTTATCAAATGAATTCCAAATCTCATGAAACTTGGCCAAACCTAGTTTCTCCACATACCCAACATATCCAAATTAAAAAATCAGCAAAATGACCATTCTACCCCTAGACCATAGAACAAATTTTGGACTAATCTATAGATAATTTTCTCATACCCTCTTCATATCCACTTGATGCTTTCCTAGTAGCTCAAGGGGACCTAATGAAGAGTGGAGCACCAAACCCAATGGGTTTGGTTCAGCCCAATTGGCCCCAAGGCCAAACCTGACTCAATGGGTCAAAATGGCTAATTCAAAATCCATCTCCCACTCAAATTCAAGCACATGGGAGGTTGGCATTCCACTCAAGGCCTCAAACTAACCATGTGCAAATATCTAACTGAACAGCCCTCCCATTATGTATAATTGGATCAAAATGGAAAATACGCTTGCGACTGCCCGATCCTACAAGGGGGAGATATACTCCCCCTAATTGAATTCAAATCCATCAATCACCAATTCGATTGAACCTAGGGAAGTCAGAGAAGCAATTCCTCAACCTCCCCAAGCTTCCTATAGTGAAATCAAACTTCATCTTCTCGGGTTTGAACAGTGTGAAAACTGGGGAGCTCACTTGAACACTTAACTTTCTCCACACTAAAAACCATCTCAATTCCTCTTGCACACTTCTTCTAAGGACCAATCCGAGCTCACCCAATCTTTCATTGGAGTTCCCATAGCAAGGAGAGGAGCAATTGGATCAAAGCCGCAAGGATCTTCAAGTGGTATTGGTCCATAGAGCAAGCCACTCAATCCCAAGGCTAGAAATTTCAACAGGGCTTCGTCTCCACTAGACAAAGCTACCTCATTAATTTTGAGCATTGGTGAGGTATGAAATTTTTTAACCACCTATCATAGAAGATGTTGGTCCTTTGTGAAGAGAATTTTCAATTCAAGCAAATCCCACTATTGGATGTGCCGCTCATTGCCTTTAGATGGTGTGGGTTAAGTTTGTTTGAATCTGAGCTCAATCGAGCTCGGATCTTCCCCTAGATCATGGACAATCTCTATTTATCTAAGGGGAAGAACTGGGGAGATCTCAGCCATCCATCCATTATGGATGGATGGCCAAGATTATTCCCACATTTAGAATTTCTTATATCCTTTTTAAAATTGCAGGGAGAGATCGGACGGCAGAGATCAAAGCACATCTACCATCAAGCCACCTTTTGATTTGACATTTTAAGTAAATGGCTCACTATGCAACGTGTGTAAAGTGCTAACATACGCGTGCAAGTGAAACAGAGGATTAGTTAGGGATCTTTAATTAATTTTAATTAATTTAAGGATCTTCTAAAATTTATATCTCTCTCAATAGAACTCATAAAAATATGAAATAAAATCTTATGGAAAGATAATTCAACTTAAAATATTTTAAAATTAATTTCAATAGGTTTTGAATTATAATTTTCTATAATTTTGGGTTTTATTGGAAACTTTATTTTGTTAATTACCTTTTAATTAAGCCTCTGATTAATCCCAAACTTCTTGGGTATATTTTACAAGATGACTTCTACCTCCCCTAATTTTTTTGGGATTTATTGAAGGCTTAATTAGAAGAATTGCATATGGATTTCTTAATTACTCCCTTATTCTAATTAAGGATAATTAGGGTGTGATTAGTGGTTTTAATCCATGATTAGGGTTGATTAAGGTCAGATCTAGTAGATAGGAGGTTTATGGAATAATTTTGGGGTATTTTTCCTAAGCTATTCCCTAAACCCCTTTTCTCTCCTTAATCTTCTCTTAATTAAGGGTTAATTTATCAATTATCCTCTTAATTAATTTTTAAAAATTCTAAAAACTTCTAGAACTTAATTAATCTACTTTGGGTAGATGCTTTGGTGTTTAATAACCTAAGTTCAATTAATAAAATCAAAACCCAATTCATATGTGTGAAAGGTTGTTTTGAAATTACTTAAGCTAAACCCCTTAGCTTAATTAACTATTAATTATGAGTCAAATTGCATTAGGCCTTTTTCTTATTAAGTGCATTGCAAATTTAAATTCCTTGTGAGTTCTTATGTCATCTCATTGGCTCATAATTATTTGATTAATTATTCTAAGGTGGTGTAGGCAAGGGTTAATTAAGTTACTTAATTCATACCTTAGCCTAATTAATACATAAAAATGGATCTAATTATCCAAAAATTAAACAAAAATATAGAAACACATGTGGGAATAGGTTAGGAGCAGCAAACTCATCTCACATTTTCAAAATTCAATCAAAATTCAAACTAAACAAAAATCATATTGAATACACTTTGATTTTATTTAACCTTTCTTATTCCATAAGAATGTCTTTAGGATTTAATTAAAGTGAATTTATTTACATGCTTTAATTTCTTTGAATCTTTCCCCAACATGTTAAATTTGTATGTCATGGGGTTTCATGCATTCATATTTTTCAAATTCAAGTTTAAAATGAAATAGTTTACTTTATGTCAAATTTGCATGTGTTAGCTAAAGTAGAAATATGAATGGCTATTATCACTACTAAATTCATACTTTTTTCAAAACATATAAATCAAATATCAAATCTAAAAGTATGCTTATATTTTAATTATGAGCTTGCATGTGAAAGATTATAAAGGTATGCTTAGCATAGATTTTCCTTCTCTTTTAAGTTAGCATAGTTTTGAATAGGAGTTGGTAAGATGTAGGGTTCATTTGAAAAGAACCTAACACTTACCTAATTTCATATCCTATACATCCCTATGCTATCACCTAAGAAGGCCTACCTATACTTTCATACATAAATTACATAAATAAAATGAATCCATTAATACAACTTTTGCATTTTTCTTTTCCATTTCATTTCTTTTAATTTCTTTTATACACATGTTTATATTTAAGGAAAGTGGTATATTAATCTAGAAAACCCTGAGGCTATGAGGCTTTAAGTAGGCCTAAGTAGGTCTTGTACCTTATACCTCTAGTTAACAATGGCACTGTACTCAATTATGCCTTTCTTACTTTCATGTGTGTATGGAAAAATTTGGATAAGGAAACCCTTTTCTACTTAAGAAAAATCATGCATATTCAACTTCTAAATTTCCTTAAATGAATTACTTAGCATGCATCATAAAGTGTGTTAAATGTTCTCATTTGTATATATAGATATGCTTAGGACTCATTCATGTGCATGTTATACATGTTGGGAAAGAAATAAAGTAATGTGTGTTATGTGAATTTTGATTCATTTTATTTAATCTTAAAATGCCTTTCTTTTTGACTGGGTTTGTTTAGAGTTTATCTAAACTTAGGATTAATTAAAAGATTTAATCAAAACATTCACCTAAATAAAACTAATATGTGAATATACTTTAAAATTACTTAGGTTAGGGAAGGAAAGAGAAGTCTCCTTCTGTTTTTTCTCTTAATAACTTAGTAATTAATTGTAGGATTCACTTGAACCAAACCAAAACATGAAATAAAATCAACCCAAAATAACTAAACAATTTAAATGAAACCCTCCTCTAAGTTAAACATATTTTTACACTTAGAAAATTTGAACCTAAAGCCATAGCTAAGCATACCACACAAACCTTCAAAACACACACATTAGCCTAAGTCACCACTAGCTTTAGGTTAGTCGGCATGGTTTGATGTTTTGTTTTATTTTATGATTTATATTTTAGACTGGATGTTAGGGTGTATGGTCGTAGAATGAATGGTAGGACGCTCTTAGTCTAACTATTATTTTCTATAGGGGATTGTGCTTAAGGGGCGTTATCATAAATAAAAATATAAATTCTTTTTCTTGCAAGTGCTTTATATCCCTAAGCATAATCCAATAGGTCAGGTGGACTTAGTCACCCATGTGTGGGGTGATAAGTCCAATATGCATGATTGAGATTTGTGTGGTTTATTTTAACTAATCTCTATTTTGCAGGTGTTAATTAGATTTCCATTCTTTTCCTTTTCATGTAAATTTATACAATTAGGATTTTGGGATGATTGTCATGGGGATTAGGATGGGCATTGTTCATAAGATCCTATCTTATATATCATGTGAAGCCTTGAAGAATCTACCTAAAGATTAATAAAAGAAGAAAGAAGAAAAGAAGAAGAAAGAAGAAATGAAGCTTGAAGACCCCCATAACAATAAATTCCTTACTTAATTATAATTTAATTCATTTATAATCCGAGTTCTATAAGGGTAGAGCTCGGCTACCCAAATTTGATATTTTCGAGAATGTGTGGTGGTACTAGACCATAACAACCTTTTATTCTTTTTGCGATTAGCTTTATAAATTGATTAATGATTTGTTTAACTTTTTGCATTAAGTGGCATGCTTTTTCTAGTTTCTTCCTTGCTTTATGTATGGCTTGGATGTGGATTAGGCTCTTTAGGAAAAAATAAATCTTTTACCTAACTTAACAACTCAAATTAAAAATAAAGAACTCATAACCTCACCTAAAGCTTAGGTTTAAAATCAAGATAAAAGAATTAGTAACCCCTTAGCTAGATGAGCATTTCTTTTACAATATCATGCACAACATCATCTTATTTCACTTTTGATTGGAGGGCTTCCACCTTTGTCAAAGAAACTTGGCTTGACCTTTGAGAGCCATGGTGGAAACTCACCTCCTCCCTTCTCACTGATTTTGGCCAATAACCTTATTTCCCATGCATTAGTCATATGAATCCTATCATCCTCAGCTAAATAATTGTCCAAAAATAAAAATAAAATAAAATTTGAATTGCATTAGATTTAGGTCATTTGAAGCATGCCTTTTACATGATCTAGTCTCTTTAGAGAGTGAGTTTAAGGACTTAGTCTCTTCCTAAATAAATAATAGCCTAGCTATCTTGCATAAGCATAAATACTTGCCTACATGTATTTAAAATCATAGGAGTTAGTTGGCGGCCACTCCTAGGTGGTTGTAAGTCCAAGCTGTCTAATGGTCTGTCCACTCTTGTGAAGGTAAACTAATTACCCATTTTTGCCTTAGATTTAGGTTATGCTTTTGGCCCTCGCCAAAGCTCCCTAGATTTAAGTTCTAAGATTTCTTCTCCCCTTTGTGGTCTATAAGCATAAATCCCCACCTCTTAGGCATTTCTTTAGTCTTGTGTTAAGGAATCATAAGTCATAAATTTATAATGAAAGATTCAACTTAAAAAAACTATCAAAAAATGCAAAGCCCAATAGGATAGTTTGAGATGTTGAGTTTCCTAGCAGAAGTATCTCCTACTTATCTTTCATTTTGGCTTCGATAATAAAGCCCAGGGGTGTAAGGTACAAGACCTACTTAGGGCTACTTAAAGCCTCACAACCCCAGAGTTGTCCAGACTAATATATCATTGATCTTAAATACATGTGCATGTACAAAAGGAAATGCATGGAAAGAGAATCATGCAAAAAGTTTATGTTTGTTTGATTTTGGTTTAATTGTTTAGTTTACATGTGTGATGTGGAGTTACTTCTTAAGTTATGACATAGGAGTGTATAGAATGAATTTAGGCTAGTGTTATGTCCTTTTCAAATGGACTATACACTTGGTAAATCCTATGCAAACCTATGTTAAGAGAGAGAAGGAAATCACATAACACATTTTATACTATTCACTTGCAAGTTTATAAGTAGTTATAAATAGCATACTTTTCATTTATAATATTTGATTTCTAAGTTTTGAAAATAGTTTTGAATTTTAATAGTGATAATAGCCATTCATATTCTTACTTTAGCCAAAACATGCAATTTGACATAAATGAAAAATAACATTTTAATTTTATTTTTAAAAGATATGAATGCATGATTTTTATGTGACATATGCATTTAGCATGTTACGAAAGAAATAAAGTGATGCAAACATGTAATTTCATTCATTCTAATTAATTCTTAAAGATAATCTTATGGAATAAGATTATTTAAAGTGAATTAAAATTGGTTTAAGGAAAGTTTATTTTGTTTTGAGTTTGATTTGAATTTTAGGAAATGTGAGAAGGTTTGTTGGTCCTAACCCATTCCACATGTGTATGTTATTTTAAATTTTTAGGTGATTAGATTGGTTTTATGCTTTGGTTAGGTTAAGGTGTAGATTAAGTTTATTAATTACCCCTTACCTACACCACTTTAACATATTTAACCAAATAATTATGAACCAATGTATGACATAAAATGACAAGGAATTTAAATCCGCAATTCACCTAAGAAAGAAAGGGGCTTAATGCATTTGGCTCACAATTAATGATTAATTTAGCTAAAGAGCTTAATTTAGGTACTTTCATAACCCTTCCCCACACATATTGGTTGGATTTGATTTCCTTAAGCTACTTAAGTTATTGAACACCTAAGTATCTACCCAAGAAGGATTTATTGAGTTCTAGAATATTTTGAAAGTTTTATCAAGTTAATTAAGTAGGTCATTAGTGGATTAGCCCTTAATTAAATTTAGATTATGGAAGGAAAGGGGTTTAGGGAACGACTTGGGGAAAATATTCCAAACCCATTCAATAAACCTCCACTTTACTTAAACAAAGTTTAATTAACTTAATCAAGGGATTAAACCACTATTCACATGCTTAATTAAGCTTAATTACATTTAAGTGAGTGATTAAAGATTCATTAAATGATTTTCTTAATTAAGCCATCAATAAATTCCAAGAAACTTATGGGAGACAGAGGTCATCCCACTAAATAAATTTGAGAAATTTGGAATCAATTAATGAAGTAAATAGGGAGTAATTAGGGTTATTAAGTTTTAATAAAATTAAGGAAAATTCATTTTCAAAATCAATTGAAAATATTTTTAATGAATTCCCCTCTGAATTATCTTCACAATGCATTTTATTTTGTATTTTTTGATTTTTTTACATTTAGTTATGTATTTTTGAAGATTTAATGATTAAAACTTAATTAAATCCTAATTAATTAACTAATCATGTCGGCGCCATGTGGACCGCTGACGCGGCATGCGCTTTCCACGTGGTGTAATGGGATTTACTATTTAAGTAATCACATCCAATGTCGTGTCAGCCGGCGGTGCTATGCGCTTTCTCCTCGACCATCCGATCAAAGATCGAACGATCGGGATTAAACCTACAATTCTTAAGGGATAAATCGAGGGATTTTATATGGATTAATCAGGACCATCCATCCAAAATGCATGGATGGATAGTCCATGATCCGCCGAAGCTCGACTATGGAGAGCAACTCTTAGGCTTGATCGCTCGATTGAGCTTGGATTAAGCTCAAATTTTACCCACACCATTTAGGAGTAAGCACAAGTTGATCCAATGGCCAATTTTACTAGGGATGAAAATTCTCTTCACCAAAGACCAAGAATTCCTATACCAAAGCTCGATTTTGATCCATACCTTGGTATACACACCGCATTAACCAGGGTAGTTTCCTCTAGCAGAGATAAAGCCCATTGGATGAGCAATACGTAACCGATGCTCAATTGGCTGTCCTCCCAGGCTTGCGACTTTGGTGCCACCTCCATGTCTTGGAACATTTGCAGAAGCTTTGGATCAAGATTGAGTTCCTTGGGGTGCTTGCAAAAAATTGGCTTGATATTGGGTATTGAGCAAAGTGGAATTTCCCTTAAGCTCCCCTATTTTTGGCTTAAGGAAACCAAGAAGAAAAGAATTCAAATGAGCCTTGGAGATCATGGAGAAGCTTGAGAATGCTTGCTCTGAGTTTCCTTAGGTCAAACGAGTGTGAGAGAGTTAGAATGAAGTGAAATGAGCGGGAGTATATCTCCCCCCACCAAGGATCGGACGGCCGAGAGGTGTTTAGCCATTTTGATCAAATTCACCTCATGGAGTGGATTGGTTAGGCCGTTTAGGGTGGCATGTGATTTGATTTTGGAAGAGAGAGGTAGTGGAGAAGTTTCCATGTGCAAAATAAGGTGGAGGAGTGATTATCTTGTGCTCATTTCCAAGTGGGTGGTCAGTTTGGCCATTGGGTTGGGTTTGGCTGACCCAAACATATTGGGTCATGTGCACCACACCCACTAGTGTCCACTTGGTCCACTTTGCAGTGGCCATGGAAAGGATATGACCAAATTCTAAGTGGAATTGGCCATAGGTTACCCACTTGACCTAGAGGGTAAAATAGTCATTTAGATTTGATTTTACTTAGGCATTTAGAATAGTTTGAAATTTGGTCCAAATTTCAAAAGAATTTGAGTTGATTTGAAGTCATTTGGCTCATGTTGATTATTTAAGTCAAAATGAATCAACATGGGTCCTGACCAATTGGTCAATTCAAACCAAGGGTTGGGTCAACTACATATGACTATTTGAAATGTGTTGGCATCATTGGTTTGGTTCAATTTGGTTTATATTTGATTTTGGTTCATTTGATTTTATTTAGGTCAAATGGGTCAAGTTGACCTATTTGACCCATTTGACCAAATTGGGTTAGGTTATGGGATGGTTTAGGTTTGGTTGGTCATTTGAAATATGTTGCAAGCTTTGGTTTCAATCAATTTTGGTTTGATTTGATTTTGGCTCAATGACCTTTTAGTCAAGTTGATTCATAATTGTTAAGGTTGGTCTAATTGTTGAGACTTTGGTCAAGTTCAATAAGTAGTTTTGAATGAATTTGACCATTGGTTGTAATCAATTTGACTTAGATCGATTTGACATATTTTGACTTTTTTAGATCAAGTTGGGTCAACTTGGGTCAAGTAACCCATTGAGCTAGGTTAGCTCAAATGATGACTTGGTCAAACATTGATCATGAATTAGTTTTGATCAATGGTTTCAATCAATTTAGCCTATGGTGGATTTTGGCTAATTTAGGTTTCATTTTGGCTAAGTGTTGATTTGGTTTGACCCAATTTGAGTGATTGATCATTGTGGTGTTTATTTTTGAGATGTGGGACACCATGTAGATCTTAGGATACTTATTGAAGTGATCGGGTATGATGTTAAGATGATGTACTATCGAAGATAGAAATGACAATATAATGGACTGTCACTAATAAGGACTCCTAAAATATGATGGGTCTTCGAATATACCAGAGATATTTCCCCTACTTTACATGGAAAAGTAAAGTAGGCTTTATTCTAAGTTGGGTTCGTTAAGTTCCCTATGGAGGAAAGCTCTCATAGTTAGTTTTATCCTAAGGAACAGGAGTTCCTAAAGAATACTCTTGATTAAAGTAGGCAATTAGGGTCTCCAAAGATTTCAAGGTTAAGACTATCAAAGGATTGGCTATTTTAGAAAATCAAATGGGATAGATCAAGGAGAAGACTTATTTTTTGAATCCATAGGGAGAAAGTAGGAAATGCTCATGATACCAGGAAGCCTAGTGCGCATTCTAATCTATCCTATAATTGGGCTTTATATTTTTGAAATTGAAGAGTTAATTATTTGAGTTGACATTTTATTAGATTGCCAAGGCTTATAATTTCACAACATAAGATTGTGGAAATGCCTAAGAGGTGAGGATTTATGCCTATAGCCCCAAAGGGAAATAGCAACCTCAGATCCTAAACTATGGAGCTTCGGCGAGGGCCAAAGCATGACCTAAATCTAAGGCAAAAATGGGTATATGATTCACCTCCACAAGAATAACCAGCTGGACTTATTACCTAGAGTCGACCCTAACTCCTCATATACTTTAAATCCATGTAGGCAAGTCTTATGCTTTGCAAGATGATTAGGTTGTTATTTATTTAGAAAGGAGACTAAGTCCTTAAACTCACTCCCTAAGAGACTAGAACATGAGTGGTATGAATTCATGACTTAATCTAATGCAAATTTTATCAAATTTATTTGATTCTTTTGAACTCTTTATTTTGACACAGGCTATGGGATTTTGTATGCCTAAATGCATGAGATTATGAGCCAAATCAATAGAAAGGGGTGTTCTTCCATCAAAGGCTCTCATAGGTTAAGCCTTCATTCTCGATGGAAGCCCCTCTTCAAGAGTGGAATAATATGACATGCATGATATTATACACTGATTCATCCAGCTAAGGGGTTGCTAAAAATTTTATTATCTTGATTTAATTCCTACGCTTTTATGTGAGGTTATGGGTTATTTTAAAATTTTAGTTGAGTTGTTAGTGGGATAGAAAAATTAATTTTATCCTAAGAGCTTACCACATCCAGGTCACACATTCAAGCATCAATCATAAAGAAACTATGAAAAGCATGTTGTTCTAATGTGCAATATAAACACAACATCAAACAATTTTATAGACTACCATAAAAGAATAAAAGGCCAATGCGATCGTGTTCCGTTATACACCCCGAAAAGAAAGAAAAATGGGTAGCCCAGCTCTACCCTTATACAACCTGGATTACAAAAATAATATATATGCTATGGGGGTCTTCTATTCTTCATTTCTTCATTCTCTTTCTTTTGATTTGATTTGCTCCAAAGGCATCATAGGGCACCCTAGGATTAATTGCCCTTGCTCATCTAATCCCCATAACACTAATCTAATTCCTAATGCAAAATTACATCAAAATAGGAAAAGTAAATCATTACACACAAAAATAAATGTTAGCTAAACACACCATACAATCAAGTAGTTATATGAATAATTTGGACTTAGCACCCCATACATGGGTAACCAAGCCCACCTATCCTAATGTGAGTTATGCTTATGGGCTAAGCAACCTGCACAGCAAACACATTTATATTTTTGTTATAGCGGCCCCTTAAGCACAACCCCCTATAAAAAATATGATTAGGCTAATAACAACCTAACATCCAGTCTATGAAACATACACCCTAACATCCAGTCTAAAATATTACATCACAAAAAAACACAACATCATACACTTGCCCTAACTTAGCACTAGAGGTGACTAGTATTAATCAATGCTTAAGGCTTGTGTGGCAAGACTTTACTAGGCTTCTTTAGTTTAAGTTTCAATTTGGAGTTTGAATTTGTTTAAATTTTACCTTTGGGTGATTTCAATTTAAATGATTTAATGATTTATTTTTCATTTTTATTTCACTTTTATTTGGTTAAAATGATGTTTAGGTTTTCAAGAATGAAGAGTAGGATGAATTCCATTTGTAGATGGAACTCACCTATTACATCCTAATTCTAAAGAATCGACTAAGGTCCTTAAGTATCTTAATTAGCCCATTTGAATTTGTGTAATTTATTTGATTTGATTTTGATTTAATTTAGAGCTTAGAATTTGATTGGTTTAAGTATTTGATTGTTTGATTTTGATTAGATGTTTTAGTTTGATTGCATCTTGATAATTCAATATCCTTAATATCTAATGAAATTTAAGTTTGTTTAAGTTCATGTGTTTTTGGTTGATTAATTTTAGATTAGATGTTTTGGTTTAATTAAATCTTGATAATTCAAAATCCTTGATCTAATGAAGTTTAAGTTCGTTTTTTCATATGGTTTTGATTGATTTAATTTGTTAATTTCATTTATCTGATTTAATCTTTATTTTCTTTTGATTGGTTTAATTGAGTTTTATTCTTTTTTTTTTTTTTTTTTATTTTTGTTCATTTATTTGTTTATTTTTGTTTAATTTGATTATTTTGATTTAGATTCTGACCATTTTTTAAACCATTTGTTTGGTTGATTTTATTTGTTTAAAGATTTGGTTTGTTTTTGATTTTTATGCTATTAGTTGATTAGTTTATCTTGCCGTTAAGATTATTACATTGTGATTGATTTGAACATTGCCCTATTATTGGCATGGTTGTGTGGATTTAATTTGATTTTATTAGCTTTATTATTCTATGGGTTTTCTTAGGTTCAATGGGATTATGTGATTAGTTTAATTTATGTTAATTATAAAGATTTATTTAATTTTCAATTTGATATTTGTTTAAGTTAATGATGTAATTAATGGCTTAATTTAGGTTTTGATTAGTATTTAATTGCATTTATGTTCGATTAAGTTTAGGTTTAATATAATTAATTTAATTAACTTAATTAGTTTATTTAAGAGGTATGATTAATTATTAAATTAAATAAAGATTTGTTTAATTTTTAATTTGATTTCATATTTATTTAGGTTAATGATGTAATTAGTAAGTTTAAATTAGGATTAGCATTTAATTGCATTTTTTTATGTTTGATTAAGCTTAAGTTTAATATGATTAATTTAATTGACTTAATTAGTTTATTTAATGTGTGATTAAATTAATTAGATTAATTAAGTATTTGATTTGAATTAATTTTTATGTGATTTATAAAATTAATTTGATTTATTAAGATGATGGATTAATTTATTAAGTTAGTTTATTTAATTGGATTAGCTTAAGGGTAATTAGTTTAATTAAGGAGTGTGTTTAAGTTAATTATTAAATTAAATAAATATTTATTTAATTCTTAATGATGAATTAATGACTTAATGATTTGGGATTAATTTCGGTTCTGATTAGTATTTAATTGCATTTTGATCATGTTTGATTAAGCTTAGGTTTAATATGATTAATTTGATTAACTTAATTAGTTTACTTGAGAGGTGTGATTAATTATTAATTTTAATTATGGGTTTGATTTAAGCTTACTTTTATAGTTAGTTTTAATGTAACTTATTTAAATTAATTTGATTAATTAAGATGATGGATTAATTCATTAAGTTTGCATTAATTAGATGTTTGATTAATTAAGTTTCATTAAGGGTAATTAAAATTTTAAATTATTAGATTAATTAAGGGTTTGTTTAATTAGAGATTAATGACTTAATTTCTCACATGTGAGTGATTTGATTTAGTTAAGTGTTTTACTTAAGTTTGATTTGATTAAGGGGTTATTGTTATTAAGTGAATTAATTATTTATTTCATTTCAATTAAGTTTGATTATTTATGATTAGAGTTTTATTGATTTAACTCGCTTATTATGTTTGTTTGATTTCATTAACATGGTTGATTTATTTATTAAGTTCAAATATTTAATGGTTAATTAATTATCTTATTCAAAATGGATGTGATTTAATCATATGTTAATTAAGTTTACTTTAATTTTATTTGGTTTAATTTGATTAATATCAAATGATTATGTTGAATTGGTTTATTAATCAATTTGATTTTTTAGTTTATTTAATGATTACTTAGTTTTAGTTGATTCATGCTCATTAAGGCATTTTATATGATTAAGATTCCATGCTTAGTGTAGGTTTAGTTATACGGTTTCACCCATGTTAAAGTTTCGTAGATTTATTTAATTTTAAGTTTGATTCAAGATTTAATCATTTAATTGAGTTTTATTAGCTCAAATCATACTTAATTTAATTTCCTCTACGGATGATATTTTTTTGATTTGAGATTTGATTAATGATTGCTTAAGTGTTATTTCATTTCTGATTTTGATTTCATATTTAAATTATTTTTAAATTATGTTTTAATTAACTCCTTAATTGATTAAACTCTACTCTTAAGTGTTTGTTTGGGGTTCATTAGGATTCATAAGATCACATTATTTTCTTAAGAGTCCTAGATGACAATTGAAGTGATTTAAGCTATTTTGAAGATTTTTTTTAAAATTTCTGAATTTTTATTTGATTTATTTTATTAAAATGGACAATCTGAACTTCAAAATTTAATTTCTCCCAATTGCAATTACTTGAAATTTTTATGGTAAGTGTGTTTTACCTTTAATTTCAATCCATGAGAATTTCAACTTAATCTGACAAATATTTTTGGTTTAATTAATAAAATTTGACTTTTACTAAAACTTAAATTAAGCTGAAAATACTTAGTAAAATTTCATAATTTTAGATTTGTTGGATTTCTCTCAGAAAGACAAATCCAATGATCCTTTGTTTGTAGTTTTTGGCTAAATATTTTATTTTTTTATGAATTTTGAAGTTCCAAGTGATTTAAATAAAAAATTTTAAAAAAAAAAGAAAAGAAAATACGGCGGTGCTGACGTCAGCCATTGGGCGGGAAGGGAAAATGACCTGTGGCTCATCCTGGACCATCCAATCACACATCGAATCGAGATCGTGATCGATCGAGGCCGATCAGAAGCCGCCGATCGTCCGACCGATCGCGTGACGGGATCCATCGCATCGCGATCCAAAGACCCGGATCGCGATCCATGCACATTCATTCGATCACGAACCATGATGATGGTCTACGCATCGATCCGAAGGCCCGATCGCACGCATCCGATGATCATGCAAACCGCCGATCGGATGATCCGTGATCGCATCGTGATTTGAAGGCGATCGCGTGATCTGTGATCCGAAGTCCAATCGCAACCGGGATTGGACGCGGTTAGCTTCGCGATGAGCGAGCTTTTAAAGGAAATAAATGAAGGTTTCTAAGCCAAAACTTGTCCAAATAGACCCATTTTTGCATCAATTCGCACCGAAAAAATTCTATTTCTTAATTGGGATGATTTAAAGTAAAAATGCGGGATTATCTAGGGAAAATTCCTAAAATTGCAAGAAAATTAACACAAAATGCAAAATCCTAAAGTCTTTGGTAAAAATTTACCTCAGATGGTTTTCGGTGAAGATCCAGAACTCCTAGTATTTAAGGAAGCTTTGGAGTGATCTTTAACCCTTGCTCCTCTCGACGCTTCTTCTCCGATGTCACCATCAACCGAAGAGCAATTATTTGTGTTTTGAGCTCAAAAATGGCTCAAAGAGGTGGGGGATGGGTTCCTATTTGCTCTGGGGAGCTTTTGGGGCTTAATGGTGAGCAAATCATCTCCTCCTTTATATGGCGAAAATCTAATATTTTTTGATTTTTTGGCTCCAAATTGATTGTCATCTTGCTTGGGGTGGTTGATGGATGATAGATTGAGGACTTTGGATTTTTGCTCCAAAGTCTTCTCTTGTCATATGATCAGCTCTATTCAATGCAAATATTGGGGAGGAGTTAAGTACATGTGATTGGGGAGAATTAAATGAGGTTGGGTGGAATCCTATGTGGGGGAAGATCCATGAGGGGTTTAAATAGGTTGGGTTTATTTTGGGCTGATCCCAAATGGTTGGGTTTGATCAGCCCCCAATGGGTCTTGGCTTGGTTTCAAGGATTTGGCCCAATTTGGGTCATATGGGTCATGTTGGGTCAAATTGACCCATTTGACCAAAATTGACCAAATTAGCTTGGTTATAGATTGATTCATGTTCAATTGGCTAATTGGAGATGAATGTGGTCTTGGTTTGAACTAATTTGGATTTAATTTGATTTAGCCAAATTGACCCTTTAGGTAATTTGGCTAGGTCAAGTTGACCAATTGGGCTCAATTGATCAAATTGGGTTTAATTATGGCTTTGGTCAATTTCAATAATCAAATTGGAATGAACTTGATCCATTGGTTGCAATCAATTTGGGTTAGATCATGATTTGACCCGATTTAGTTTTAGACCAATTTGGGTCAATTTACATCAAATGGCCAATTAGGCTTAGTTTGGCCCAATTGTGCAATTGATCATCCTGGTGATCAACAATCATGGTAGAAGGTTTTGGTGAGCATGGTTCAATCCAATTTGGTTGGATTGAAGTTGGCTCAAATGGGTCCTTTAGGTCACTTTGGGTCAAGTGGACCTAAGGGTCAGTTTAGTTTTGGTTGATTCTTTAGTTGAACTTATATATGAGCCCTAGATTGAAATATAAATTCAATTTGGAGTCCAATGGGTTTTGGCTCAATTGAAAGTTTTAAGTCAAAAGGGCTAAGTTAGCTTTGACTGACTTGAATTTGGTTTGATTATTGTAGGATTTATTTATATTTGGATAAATGATCGAATGAATGATTGATTCGAGAGAAAATCCATTGGTTTTGACTTGATTTGGATATACTTTGGCTAAGTCCAAAGAATTGGCTTAAAGGGCTTAGATTGAGTTTGGATTTGATTTTTGATATAGTTTTGGTCATTTGAATTCAGATTTCATTTATATTTGTGAATATAAATGAAGGAATAATTGATTTATAAAGAGATCAATTGAGTTTTGATTTGGTCTAAGGGAGTTTTGGCTAAGCTTATGAATATGGTTCATATGGCTTAGGAAGGGTCTTAGGATTTGAATTTGATTTTGGGTTTCAATCATTTGGAGTCAAATTTTGAAATTAGATTTGGAATTTGAATTTGAATTTGAGATTTGGTTTGAGAATTGAGTCTAGGTTTGATTTGAGAAAATGTGTATCTAGGTTGGTTTTAGGTTATGGGATAGGTAATTTCCTTAAGCCCCGAGGTATAACCTAATCTTATGATTAACACTTCTAAGTCTTAGGTTAAGTGTTCACCTAAGCACAAGAAGTGTCTTATGACTAAGGAGTTCTTAGTATCTAAGAGACCCTAAGTCTAAGGAGAGGAGTTTAAGAGCTCACTCCAAAAGTGAGGTCAACAATCATCTCATGATGATTGTTGCTCATAATGAGCTTAAGTGGGCTTAGTTCAATCAATTTTTTGGATTAGAATTTGATTTGGTTCATAAGAGTACTTTAGGCCACTTTGTGAGTGAAGTGAGAAGTGTGTCAATTAGATCAAGGCTTGATTCAAGTTTGGTTGAACTCATATATGGACTTATGATTGAAATATAAATCTATTTGCAAGTGATTTGAGTCAAATGGGTTTTGATTCATTTGACAATTTCAAGTTCAAAGGGTGAACATGAGTTTGACTTGGGTTTGATTTTTTGGATTTAGTTTTGGTTTGATGATTGAAGTTTATATTTATATTTGGATTCATGATTGAAGGATTGATTGAATCATAAAGAAAAATCAAGGGTTTGGCTTGATTTGAGTTTGGCTAAGTTCAAGAATTTGACTTGAAAGGCTAAAGAATTTTGGTTGAATTTGGATTTGAGTTTTGAATTTAGTTTTGGTTATTTGAATTTATATTTCATTTATATTTGTGAATATAAATGATAATATAAATGGGTTATGAGAACATTTCTTGAATTTGAGTTAATTTAGATTTGATTTGAGCTAAGTCCATAAGATGGAATCAAAGGGACTTAGAAATATTTTTGAACTTGGAATTGAGTTTTGGATTTATTTTTGGTTATTTGAATTTATGTTTCATTCATATTTGTGAATATAAATAAGAATATAAATGGGTTATGAGAAAATTTCTTGAGTTTTAATTGATTTAGATTTGATTTGAGCTCAGTCCATAAGATGGAATCAAAGGGACTTAAGAAAGATTTTTGAACATTGAATTGAGTTTTGGATTTAGTTTTGGTTATTTGAATTTATATTTCATTTATATTTGTGAATATAAATGAGAATATAAATGGATTATGAAAATTTCTTGAGTTTGAATTGATTTAGATTTGATTTGAGCTAAGTCCATAAGATGGGATCAAAGTGACTTAGGAAAGATTTTAGAATTTGGAATTCAATCATTGGTTTCTATCATTTGTAATTGATTCATGATTTGAAAATTTTCATTGGAATTGATTTTAGGTTTATTTTGGTATTGAAGTTGATTTAAGTTCAAGGTTGATTTGAATTTGAGTTTGACTTGAAGAAAGAAGTTGGGATTTGGTTCAAAAGCTAGGGTAGGAAAATTTTTTTAACACCCAAGGCATGACCTATTAATGGCTCTTCTAAGTCTAGGGTTAGGTTAAGTGTTCACCTAATCACTAGAAGTATCTTAAGAAGGAAACTCTTAGTGTCTATGAGAAACCTATGGAGAGGTTGAGAGCTTATTCTAAAAATGAGGTCAACAATGTAGCGACCCACAAACTAGCAATAGAACCTAATGCTAACCCTATCAAGCTTAGATGCATGCGATTAAAGAATTGAACAGGTCACTTCTAAAAGAAAGCAGTCGATGTCGACTTTATCAAGGAAGAAAAATATCAGTTGGCTGTCATCCAGTTAAGAAAAAAGAATGGCCAAATTATATACATCGTCAATTTTAGGGATCGAATAAGGCATGTCTAAGGATGAATTTTCACACGAGCTAATAGTGGACATTACCTCATCTCAGTATTCTTTTTTATGGATGGGTCATCAGCTACAAACAAATCAAGATGGCCTTGAGGATGAAAGAAACACTATTTTTTGAACCGATCGAATCTATTATAAGCCTTTGACCTTAAAATCTTTTACATACCGGTAGGCCATGACTCATATTTTTAAACTCATTAATCATCAAGTTGAATGCTATGTTGATGATCTTAGTAGTCAAATGAAAAAGAAGACCATCTCTTGACTTGAGAGTAGTTTTCAAGCGGTTAAGATAATTTAACCTCAAAATGAATCTCTCACGAAGTGTGTATTTGGAGAAGCTTGGGAAATTCCTTGGATTTTTTTTATCCGACAGAGAATAGAGATGCTGAGAGAAGATCAAGATCTTACTTAAATACAACAAAGTCTAACTCCTTCGAGATCATTTCAAGGCGGTTGGCATATCTAAGATGCTTTATATCCAACTTATCAAGAAGATGCCGACCATTCTCAGTCAAAAGGACACCAAGTTCAAGTGGGATGACAAATTGCGACATGCCTTGAAGACATCAAGCACTACGATGATGTCATTTGTTCTAGCCTATCAGCAAACCATTGATCCTCTGCGCCATCGCATTAGATGACTCCCTTAGTTCTTTGCTGGCTCAAACCAATGATGAAGGAAAAGAAAATGCTCTCTACTACCTTAATCATCATCTAATTCCTCCTGAGGTAAACTACCTACTTATTGAGAAACACTACCTAGCTTTAATCTTTGCATTCCAAAAGCTACGGCACTACATGCTTTCTCACAAGGTGAATCTAATCTCTAGAATCAATCCACTATAATATCTTATGACATGGCCAAAGTTATTTGGATGGCATGATGGTCCATGATTTTGTCAGTTTGACATCATTCATACCCCTCGCGGCGTGAAAGGACATGCACTAGCGATTTCTTAGCAAAGACACCCACTTCCTAATTCTTTGCTTAGTGATGACCTCCCTGATGAACAAATTATGAACTTAGGGGATACTAGCATTCATCATTGGGAGATGTATTTTGATGGTGTAGCTTCCTCTAAAAAAGGAGAAGAACCATAATCTACTCTTCAAGGAAAGGCAGAGGTAGAAATAATCCTCCTAACTCTGGATCGCGATGTGATGAGATTCTCATATCATCTGTCCAATGCATGCTCCAACAACGAAGCTGAATATGAGACTTTAATTATTGATTTTTAGTTAGTCATTACACTATGCGTCCATTGCATCAACATCTTCGGGATTCTCAGCTCGTCATCAACCAAATTGTTGGGTCCTACAAAGTTCTGAAGCCTAAACTTCATCATTACCACAAGTACACTATAGAGTTGTTGGCTCAAATCCCAGAGGTCGCTATCTACAAGATTCTTCGATGAGATAATACTATAGCAGATGCATTGGCCAAGCTTGCCAAGGAGTTGGCATGCCCAAAAGATGAGTACATTCTAATAAGGGTCCAAAATAGACAAGTTTTATCCCTTATTAATGCTGAACTCATCAAGAGACTCTCTCTTGAAGGGGAGATTTTTGTTGCCAAAGAGGATGATGAGTCAGATTGGAGGCAATCATTTATGGATTACCTAAACACAAGCAAACTACCTCAAGAGAAGTCGTTAGCCCATCGTGAAAAGAGCTCTCTCCATGCCCTCGTGGGTGGCACCTTGGTGTGGTCTTTCGATCATATATGGTTATGTTGTTTAGCCAAACATGAAGCCCGTAAGATTGTGACCGAGGTACATTCAGGCTTATGCGAAGCTCACCAGTCCGATCTAAAGATGAAAGCCAAGATCAAAAGATGAGGATACTACTGGCCTTCGATGATTACAAACTGCATGGGCGTAGCTAGGAGATGCCACTAATGTCAGGTGCACAGTGTGGTCCTGCATCAACCACCCAACAATCTACATCCTACTTTAGCATCATGGCCATTTGAGTGTTAGGGCACTAACATAGTGGGTCCGATTGATCCTTCTTCACCAGTTCATTCTAGCTGTTACCGACTATTTTTCCAAGTGGGCAGAGGCAATCCCATTTAGAGAGATCATAGCTCAGCATGTGCTCCAATGTTTTAGGAACCATATCATATATATGTTTGAGGTACCTCGATGAATTATATTTGATAATGGTATTGCATTCAAGAGAAACAAAATTAATAACTTTGCTCAGAGACACAACATAGATTGGAGATATTCCACCATCTACTAACCAAGGGAAAATGGTCAAGCAGAAGCATTCAACAAAACTCTCATCCAAATATTGAAGAAGATGCTTTACGACAACAAGCGATAATGGCATGAGCAGTTGGTTGAAGCCTTGTGGGCCTACCGCACCACATACAGAACTCCAACTCAATCTAGCTCATTCTAAGTGTATCCAAAGCGTTTCTACCATTAAGTCCAACTCCCATCACTAAGGATAGTGGGTAGTAAAATCACAAAGAGAATGCCGCGTTGGAAGAGCTCAAGGTTTGAAGGAGAGAAGCATGCTAGAACCTCAAGTTATACAAAGCCAAAATGATTCAAACTCACAATAAGTTGGTCCATCCTAGAGATTTTAAGTAGAGAGCTTATTTGGGCTTCTAAGAAGACTAATTTGCCCGTCAAAAGATGGGAGGCAAGTTTGAACCCACTTGGGAAGGCCCTTTTGCCATATAGAAGGCCTACCAAGGAGGATCTTATCAACTCATAAATTATAAGGGAGAGCGCCATATGCTTCCAATCAACGGGTTCTACCTAAAAAAATATTATCCATAAGTCTTTTTTGAAAATAATCATCAATAAAACTTCTTTTTATATCAAATTCCACCTCTTATGTGTTAGAAATATCTTTACTTGAATCTCCCATGGCGGTTTTAGATGTAAGAGAACCCAAGCAACATCCTATCCCTCCACAACACAAATACAAACAATCCTCCAGTGCTACTAAGTTAGGTGTAAGAGAGAGGCATCCTATTTTGACTAGCACAACTAAGTTAGGTATAAGAGAACCCAAGTGGCATCCTTTCTTGGTGGAGTCACATTTGTACGTGCTTAAGATAGGTGTAAGAGAACCCAAGTGACATCCTATTCCTTTTTTCACATCAAAAATAAATGAATATCTTCTACTTTGAGCTACTTTAATGTGGGAGCAAGCCCCCCATAGCACTCACTCATTAGTTTCTCTGGGCTGATATATCTTGTTAGTATGTCACCCCTGGTCATTTGTCCGATGTGATTCCGCTTTTCCCCCGACTTGATCACTGTAAACCAATGAGCACCTTGTTAGTTTGGTAAGTCTTATCGTGCAGCCAGTAAGCTACCTTATGTTGACTTTATTTAAAAGGATGTAAGCCTACATGCTTTCTTCTTGAACTAGCCATCATGTACTAATTAGGTCGAGTATATTTTGAGGGTTAGGGTAAGTCCCCTGGTTTCTCCTTTCCTCCTGACTACTTCAAGCTTGAGTTTAGTCCTTACACAAGACTCCTCGCAGTAGTCGCCCTAGGTCGGATAGCTGCCGAGAAGAGACTACATCAGTGATCCCCACTTTGGAGAGATGTAAGTCTACACGCCTTCTCTAACGATCAAATCGACGCACCTTAGTTGGTTGTTTATGCCATGTCGAGACCCACGATGGATACACCACTCTTGGTAGATGTGAGTCTCCACACTTTCTCCTAGAGTTGGCCACCAAATACTGTGCTTTTTATAGGATCGCCCCCAACAAAGACCTCCCCTGGGCACTCTATTTGGATCACATCCTTAGACCCCATCTAGACACTACTTGTTACTCTTGGATTAGACAATCTCCTTTCAAGTAACCACCCTGTGGTTGGAGAATTTGTTCAAATGGATATTCTACCTTGGTCCAAGTAAGTCCGAGATAGACTAGCGATATAAGCTCCTTCTCGAGGTCCTCAAACCAATAGGATCCACGCAAACATAAAATAAATAAAATATATCTTTGCTTGTGGATTAGGAATTCAAGCCCCTAGTGGCACCTTTTCCAAGCAGGCATCCTATCTTTAGACAAGGTCAAAGAAACTCTATAGGAATTGCCCCGACTACTTTGAGTTGAGATAAGTCTCTGTTGGCTTCTCTCTCAAGAATAGTGCCCAGTCGTTCAACTTATCGTGTCACCAATGAGTCACCCCGATGATCGTCTTTGCTTTGAAATATATAAGTATATTACGTTCTTTAGCGACCATTGTAAACCGGAGCCTTAGGTTGGGGATTTATTCATGCGATGATCACCCCAATGGTTCCTTATTTTATGAAAATGAGTCCCCATGCTTTCTTCCTAACTTGACCATTGCAAAAGGCACCCTTTGGTTGGTTAGTTCTACCTCACGGTAGACTATCCCTTTGGATTTCTAAATCTAAGATAGGTCTAGGGTGATATTAGCCTCTTCTTAGTGGATCCATTGCAAACCGATGGGATCCATCAAATTAAAACAAATTTAATTCAATCAAATAACATTATCTTGACTATTTCCAAGTTGATATAAGTCCCCCAGAGGCATTCATTCAGTAGTCACCCTAGGTTGGGTCTGATTTATTGTATTCAACATCACCCTGGGGTTGTCCCTCACTTTTGGAGATGTAAGTCGTGCTTTCTCCCTAACACTACCATTGTACACCGAAAGGCAACCCCTTAGGTCAAAAAGTTTTACCATGTGGTCGGTGGACTACCCCTTTGGATTGGTAAATCTGAGATAGACCAAGGCCGACATAGCCCCTTCTCAGTTCAATCCATCGCAAGCTGACAGGGTCCATCTCGAAATCCAAAACTTAAATAAACAATCAATCAATTTCTCCCCGATGAGACATCAACCATCCCGACTTCCCCAGTGGAGTCAATTAAATGTAATTCAAACTTGCATTCCCCAGTGAGTGCACCCTTAAAAAGAAATT
>CM038214.1:137456204-137635835 GCA_021442155.1 Cymbidium sinense
GGTTCAGTTACGTATTGCTTTATATAGAACATAGAAGCACTCATGCAACATTCAAAATGTTTGAAAATATAATGAAGTATCTAATCATGAAATCGATAAAGTCTTGAGAAAAATATAACATTAATGTTTTGTACTTCAATTTAAATTTTTTAGGTATAACTAAAATTTCTTCATTATGTGTTATGAGAAGCATGGATTATACTTATTACATACACAATAAGGTACATAAATCAAATCTTTTCTTAATGAATTTAATTCCATCCCTAATGATTTCAAATATATAAATGTGAATACTAAAATTTATCATGGTACAAATGGATGATCCATGGACAAGATGAGGCACAATAAGAAAGGAATGTTGGAAATATCTTCATGGAATAATATATTATGTTAAGGGGTAGGGAGGAGAGAAAATAACATGAAAATAATATAATGTGTCTCAAATATTATAATATATATTCACTATGTAATAATTGAAAAGGATTTTATCCTATGAGAAAAAATATAAGGAATATTTATTTCTATTTGCAAATATAGAGATTCATAAGATTCATGAGTTCTTAATTTAATATGAACAAACATATATATCATAAAATTTAAAATATTCAAATGTTTTATATTTGTTGAGCTCTCAATTTTCTCATCATAAGTCTAGGATTGTTATAGACACTAAGAATTTCTTAGTTTTAAGACACTTATAGTGATTAGGTGAACACTTAATCTAACCCTAGAGACTTAGAATGGTTAGCCATAGGAATAGGATGTGCCTTAGGGGTTTAAGAAGACTTGCCTGCCCCATAGCCCAAACCTAATCCTTGCTTTCTTCTTCCAAACCAAACCTCAAATTCAAATTTAAATTTAAAATCAAATCCAACTATCAAATGATTGAAATTCCTCACTAAATTCAAACTCTGAATTCCTCCCTAGCCCTTTGATTTTATCTTATGGACTTAGCCTTAACCAAACCTAATTGATTTTCTCAAATCAAATTCAAATTTCAGAATCAATTCAAACTCCAAATGTTTGAAACCCATGATTAAATTCAAATTCCAAAATCCTTCCTTAAGCCATATGGACCACCTTCATATGCTTGGCTAAAACTCCTTCAAACTAACAAGCTTGGTTGATTTCTTTATAAATCAATTATTCCTTAATTTATATTCACAAATATAAATAAAATCTAAATTCAAACAATTCAAATCAAATTAAAACAAATCAAACCAAATCAAAACCCAAGTTAGCCCTTTTGACCTACATCCCTAAGCTTAATCAAATTTGCTTCCAAATCACTCTAAACTCAAGTGATTTTCTCATAACTCATTTATATTCACAAATATAAATAAAATATAAATTCAAATGACCAAAACAAAACTCAATCAAATTAAATTCTCAATTTTAGCCCTTTTAGCCAAACTTTTGAACTTGGCTACATGACATCTAAATCAACTCAAAACTCATGGATTTCTTCATGATTCAATCATTGATCCAAATATAAATATAAACGATCATAATCAAACCAAATCAAAGTCAACCCAATTCAATCCCAAGTTAACCCTTTTGACTTAAAATTATCATATGAATCAAAACCCATTTGGCTCCAAATCAATTGCAATTGGATTTATATTTCAATCTTAAGCATATATGTGGGTTCAACTAAACTTGAATCAAACCTTGATCAAGCCAATTGACCCATTTAGGCTTACTTGACCTAAAGTGACATAAAGACCCTTTTTAATCAAATTTTAATCGAACCCAAATTGGATTGAACTAAGCCCATCCAAACCTCAATCATGATCAACAATCATCATGGGGTGATCAGCCACCTTGAATTGGGTTAAATCAAATCAAACTTAGTATTTGACTAAGTAAACATTTAGCCTAAATGAAATTCAAACTAGCCAAAATTCATCATATGCTAAATTGATTGAAACTATTGATCCAAACTCATTCATAATCAATGATTGAACATAACCAAGCCATCAATTGAGCCAAACCAAGCCTAATTGGCCACTTGACTTAAGTTGACCTAAAAAGTTAAAATGGGTCAAATCATGATTTCAATGGCTCAAATTCATTCCAAACACTTATTGAATTCGACCAAAGGCATGATTGAGCCCAAGTTGATCATTTAGTCAACTTGACCCAACCTAGTGCAAATTGACCTAAAAGGTCAAATTGATCAAAATTTAAATTAATTTCAAATTAGACCAAACTACACAATTTTCAATCAACCAATTGAACTTATCTCAACACCTAACCCAACCCAATTTGATCAAATTGGTCAAATTGGTTAACTTGACCAATTTGAATCTTTTGAATCCAATTGAGTCAAAACCAAACCTAGGCCAAACCAATCCAAATTAATTGAACCAAAACATTCCAAATCATCATATCAACCCAAGCTTTGGTTTGACCCAATTTGACCAATTGGTCAATCCAACCCAACCTAGCCCAAATGAAGCCAAACCACTCCAAATTAACTTATGGGACCCTAGGACTTAGTCAAATTTGACCCAAGCATGTCCCATTTTATTTTCAAATTAGCCCATAAGCCAAGTGGGCCTCACCAAGGGGATGAACTATCAAATCATAGGATTTAAACCTTAAAATCATTAGATCCAAGCTAAAGTCAACTTGCCCATCCCCATGGCAGCTCATTTGCACCCCATGGAACCTTCTCCTGACCCACCTAGCTAACCTAACTAACCCTAGGTCGGCTAATGACCTTTGGGAGGTGAGTTGAGTTGACTTACCTCCAACTCAAATCGAGCACCCATTGGATTAAGACCATGGCATGCTTGCACATTGGGTCACCATCATTCCCCTCATCCCTGGCGTGCCTCCCTGACTTGATGGAGACAAGTCCGACGACGATCGTATGAGTCGCAAAACGTGCGCACGTTGCCATCTCAATGATGGGAAATTAAGGGGTATATCCCCTTAACACAATTTTGTAGCACACTTGCATCGTGAGCCCTCCCAAGTGAATTATGCCCCTCAGAGTGTTTGTAGGGATCCCCAAGCCCTCTCCATTGCCCATTCTCGAGCAAGGCAAAATAGGGCATCCCAATCCCGAGCAATACTCCCCATTTCAAAATAAAACTTCAATTACTTACCACGCCATCACCATACCCAAGCCAACCAAACCAATTCCCAAGCTCCCAAGTTGCTGATGTGAGTTCGACGAAAGCCTTGCGTGTGTGGATTGGTCAACCAAGCCTCCCACACCAAATCAAGCTCAAAGCTCCTCAACAGGGTCTCACCTAAACTAGGTGAAGCTACCTCCGGTGTTGCACTGCCGAACATTAGCTCCGGTGAGGTAATTTTTTAAAACCATAGTTATAGGGAAAAGTGGGTTGGTCCTTTGTGAAGAAAATTCAAATTTCATGCAAAATTGACCATTGGATGTGTGTGTCTCCCTTCCTCAAAGGTGTGAAAGAATTTGGAGATAATTCGAGCTTGGGTGAGCTCGGATCGAGGGAAGATGAACGACATCCGTCATCGCCATGACAGATAGATCATGAGCCGTCCATCTTGCGTGATTGAGATGAACTGCTCTGATCAAATCCCGCGATAAAGCCCTCGATTCCCCTCCTACACCGCAGATCGAATCACAACCGTCTGATCTTAGATCGACCCACAGAGAAAGCTCGTCCGCCGCCGGTTGAGTTAGCACACGGATGTGACTACTTAAATAGCTAATCACATCTCTCCACGTGGAAAGTGCACCGGTCACCGCCAATGAGATCAACGGATTAAGATTTAATTTCGCAGTTCAAAAATTCATAACTGACCTCTAGACAATATTGAGTGAAGAGAGAGTGTGATTTATGCGTCGGTGTAATTTCAGAAGACAGATGAAATAGTAGATAAGACACTACCCAAAGATTTCATCCTCATTTGGTGAGAACGTTAGATCTAGTTTCAGGTTTCCTATAGGCGCAAGCCCCCATAGTTAACTACCCCTCCTAACAAGTGAGAGAGAACTTTCGATTAAGGCTAGTCATTATGTCACTCGATGCGTAGCATATAGTAGCAACATATGGAGTTTAAGATTTATATTTATGAAATTCATCATTTTAGCTTAAACCGGATGGTTGGGGAATGATGATGTGCCCAATCTAAATCTCATGGTTTCAATCTCTGCGTCCCATACTTAGTCGAGGTAGAATTCAACCGATAAAGGATCCTTATCGTGAACACACATGGATTACGTCATCCAAGAAATCCTTGTAGACCTGGGTGGTGTTTGTTTAAGGAGACAAGCTTAAGTCTACCTTAGCTGATAAATGACTGTTTGCCCTATCAAGTATACCATATGATTCACAACTCAAAGGGCAGAGCCATTAGGGAGCATACATATATGTGATCGTAATATAATGAGCCTAGGCCAAACCATCGATTAGAGGACTCGTCATAACTTCATCATCCATGGAGCCAAGCTACACGAAGAGACACGCCTCCTTACTACAAGAGATTGATTGATAGTAAATATAGTAGAACACTTGATTTGATCCTTTTGTAAGCTAGAATTTTCTTAATTTGTCACTCCTGACAAACAATTATGGAAGGTGTATAGATTGAGTTTTGCTTTATGCTTTTAATGATAGAGTTTCATTTAAATAGTTTTTAGATTGATATTTAATTTGAGTTGAATTTGATTTGAAAAAATTGATTAATTTGAATTTATTTAAGAGCTTTAGATCATGTCAACTCTGTTTAGCTCCTAACAGAGGATCAGATCTACTATCATATGACAGAATTAGCTTCTCTGATATTTTACTAAGTTGAAATTCTTATAATAGATTTTAGATTTTGTTAACCCGGACCCAGACCTAAGACTAAACCGGGAAGCAACCCGCACAACATCCTCAGACATTTGAATTTAAGCATTCAACATAGTGTCGGGTCCCATGCGGGTGTATTTGAGAATGCCCTAATTAACGTTTTTTGTTCGCTTGTACGATGTGTTGCGAATCCGGTGGCGTAGAAGATGCCATAGATTTTATGTTACAATTTGGAATAGCACATCGCGATTCATATTTGCTTCTTTTGTATTTGGGCTTTAAAGAATTCATATCTATTTCTTATGATTATTGACAAGCCTTTAAATTTATTGCATACTTCTAATGAATTGACTTCTCTCAATTTGATTGAAGTGAATTGTGAGAAAGTCTATTATTCATTAGAAAATTTGTTGCACTTAATAATGACTCATTAAGCTATTGTAAGCATCAGAGTTTAGTCATGGATTATTTCAATTGACTTAATATATGATATGGCTCCACCATTATTTTAGAATCAATACTTATGATTAGTGCTTGTTGATGAACCACTTAATCAACCTCATTAATTTTGGATGCACATTTAAGCTTCTTATAGACTTGATTGTTAAACTATGTACTTATAGAAAATATTTTATTTATCTCAAAGTGAATTAGAAAGTAATCATAATGATCAACTCTCTTTTTATGCTTGTTAACAAGACATTTAAACTCATTTCTAACCTCCTACAAAACTTTTCCTCTCCTTCGAGTCATTTGAAATGAATCATTATAGAGTTTAGTATTCATAAGAATGACTTGTTCCTATCCAACAGTGAGTTATTTGGCTTAATATAAGTTCTCCTTTCAAATTTAACACGTATACTTATATTTATTTTATGCCTTTGTAACTTCACATTTGTTATGCTCAAAATTTTGATTTAAGTCTTTTATTTAATTCCATTTAAACTCTTTGATTATCTCTTTTTTCATTTTATTTTCTAAGTAAAAAAAAATTGATGAAATTTGAGCCTCCTCCATCCTCACGTAGGGGATGCATTGAGTGTTTTGCCTTTCTGATACACTAATGAGCATGAGTGGTTTTTTACCACAAATAATTTTATTTTATCACTCTAATGAGTGTGATGCCTTTAAACCTGGAAGAAGATAAGTATATATATATATATATATATATTCATTTTTTTTCTAAGTCCGTAAATTTGACTTAAATTCGTAGGGGAGTGACATCTAACATATGTTCTTACTGCATACCTAAGGAGCATAGCGAGCGGTGTCTTGTTACACTGCAGCTAATTTTTTATCTCATCGCCCTAATTAGCACGACGAGGCCTTCGAACCTGCAAAGAAACAAAAGCATATATACATCCACATCACACATGTTCTGACTTATTTTTTCTATGCGTTGCAATGATCGACAAAGAGACGGGGTTGGAGATGGAAATCAAGAGAAAAACTCACATAATGATGATGTTCTTCTCCGATTATGGAAAAAATAAAGGTCGGGAAGGGAGATGGAAAGGGAAATGCCGGAAACCAAGAGAAGAACCCGCCTAATGACGGTGTTCTTCTCCGGTGCAAAAGGAATTGGAAATGTAATGGAAAGGGCGTTGCTGGAAACTGAGAGAAGAATCCACTTAATGATGGTGTTCTTCTCCGGTTGCGGTGAAATGAAATTAGAATTTTGGATTGAGTAAAATGAGGGAAAATCAGGGAAAGAGGAAGGAAGAAATGAGGGAAATTTCAAGGAATTTTCAGATTGGTTATGAAATTTTGGTTTTGTGGAAATGAGGGGAGAAATGAAATGGAGAAGGAAGAAGAAGAAAGGAAGAAAGAAAAAGAAAGAACAAGGAGAAAGAAGAAGACCAACCTTGCTTGTGGTTGGAGAGAAGAGAAAAACGAGAGAGGGAGCTTCCCTTTTTCGGTTTGGACTAGAGGAGGAAATGGGAGAAAACCTGCGTGCCCTCTTTTCAATTTGGTTTGAAGGGAAGAAGGAAGTGGGAAAGATTGTGTGTGAATGGGAGGGAGCGGTTGTTCGAACGTGGAGAGGAGAGGGAGATTCGAGCGATTCCGTGTGTGGAGGGAGGCCGAGCGAGTTCAAACGGGGAGCTTCCTTCGGCTGTGAGGAGAAAATCGAGCGAGCATGAAGAGGAAACAGTCACACCTTCTGGATAAGGAGAGGTCGAGAGATGAGTGAGGTTTATTAGAGTGGAATTTAGGATAATTCTAGGATTTAGGTTAGGATTAAGGTTTATTTAATTTCTTTAAACACTTAATCGCTCTTAAAATGAATTTTATGTCGATAGAATCACATAGTTTATATATATATATATATATATATATATATATATATATATATATATATATATATATATATATATATATATATATATATAGCTCATTCCGATGTTCTGGATATATATCAATATTAGCTCATTCCGATGTTCTGGATATATATCAATCTTAGCTCATTCGATGTTACGAGAACCGCTTGCAACGGAGCTTTTTGATTCAAGGCGGCGTCAAGTTGAGTCAATTTTAACTCAAAATGTGTGTTGCCGCTTTCGACCGTTCGAAATTCATGCAGACTTGATCGAATTAAGGGCGAATAGTCTTATTTGATAGATTTTGACGTTTTGAGGCTAACGACGTAATCAATTTTACGAATGGAGGTCATTTGATTTGCGTCGGTGCCTCCTGATCTCGATATGCGTGTAGACATATTGACGACTTGATCGCTTGATTGATTGATCATCAAGTTAGCAATATTTATATTCGACTATTTCTCAACATGATGACAAAGTTTATTCGATCAGGTCATTTGACCATTTTGATGATGTCCAATGCATTTAATCCTCGATTTACATGTTGTCACTTCTGATCGTTCAAAATTTGCACATACTCATCCGAATTGAGCGTGGAATTCTCATTTGGTAGTTTTCAATATTTCAAAGCTAACGACATGATCAATTTCATGAACGGAGGTCATTTACACGCCTTTCTTTTCCGATATACGCGTTTGTGATATCGATAGCTCGATCGCCGATCGATCGCTGATTATGCAATATTTATATATTCTAATCATGATTCTCAATGCAAACGACAAAGTCCGTTCATCGATCGTAGGTCTTTTCAATCATTTTTGGTGATATCCAATGCATTTTGAGCCTCAATTTGCGCATTGTTTCTTCCGAAGTCCGTCGAATTCGACTTGTAGGCTTGACTCGACTTATGACACGTATATGGAGGTTAACAAATGCCCCCCAACAAATGTGATTCATGCATGAAGCGAGTCACATTTGTTGAAAATTGGTTGACCCTTTGGGCTGGCCATAGAACTTAGATTATTTCAAGTTCTATTGCAATAGCTTACAGAGCTTTGATAGGATTTGTCATTAGTATGATGCCTTATTTTGGACATGCTAAGTGACGGGGTTGACCTATTTGTCAAAATTGACTTCTCGAATAGATAAGAGTTCTTACACCATATACTCTCTGCTTCAATGGCTTTGCTGAAGATATATTTCTTTTTTCATTGATTTGAGTTTCCTCCAACCCTAGCTTTGTGCTTGGTTGGGTGTGATGGAGGAATTGATTTATTTGTTTTGATGAAGTGCTCTACTATGGAATTGGTTTATCTATGCTTGGTCGGATTTGAAATTACTTCTGTCCTAGCTTTAAGCTTGACGGACTTGATGAAGGATTGACCTGATTTGTCCACATTAACTTGTCAGGAAGTGAATGTATGCCATGAATCTTATGCTTGCTGCTTTGACAGATTCATTGAAGGGCGCATAAATGCCCGACCTTCCGACTTATACTAGGTCTTTGTTGAGTTATCAATCTAGCAATGTGTGCTTTAATAGACTGAATAATCATAAAATTCCTTTTGTTCGGCCATCGGCTTTGTATGAACTATGGAATTGCTTCCTCGGTCCTGTGCTTTCTGCTTTGACGGACTTGATGAGGAGATTGGTTTTGATCTGCGCTTTGAGCTTGATCATCATTTGAGAATATTGAGATATCACCTGCAATAAATAGATTGATTTGAGGCAACCCCAATTGAGAGTTCTCGATTGATCTATCGATCAAGTATAAAGGTCTCTTGGATCCTGATTGCTTGTAATTACTAAGCTGGATCTGGTTTAATATTGAACAGTTATCATCATTGGACTGACGAACATGAGCTCTTTTATTGTGGCATTTTCTTACGGCTTGTTGAGTGAGGAGAGTGTTAGCAACTCGGCCACATTTGGGCTTGTTGAGTTACCTTTAGAACCTACTCGAGTCTTCAACTTAAGTTGTGATCGGTAGGTGATTTGGTCATCAGACTAATGAACGGGGCTCTCGAAATTTTCTTTGTGAGTGAGGAGAGCGCCGAACTCCATTTTATGGGTTTGTTGAGTTCGACCTTTAGAACCCATCTGTTTAGACTGGATGTAGAGGTTGATGTTTTTTCTGACTCAATTGATTGAAGCTTCCAAAATTGGGAGTTCTTCTGACTTCATCTTCAGAATTTGGCAAATATAAGTGATAAATTTTTGATATTTAGGATTATCTTTTCATGCATAGAAATAGATTCTTTTTGTTACTACAAGAACCTACAACTTAACAAGAATAATGGTATATTCAAGGATTTCAATAAAGCTCGATGTCAACCAATCAATATATTCGAGGATATTGTCTTATAACACGACGTCAACTCAAATAAACTTAACAGAAATTTAAAAATGCCCCTGTCTTGCAGTGGGGATTTTAAAACACATTCAGAAGAACTTTTAAGATAAAAATTTGTAAATACATTAATATTTGAATTGATATGCTCTTAAGAGGGTTTTAACATACAATATTGATTTCATATATATATAGAAATCTAAAATGCCCCTTGTGTAACAGAAAATTTTCAAAAATCTTTTTTTCATCTAGAGTGAGTATATTTATTTAAGAATCTTGGCATGAAGCATGATGTAATTACTAGATATACTAAAAAATGCCCGCCTTGCAGAGGATTTCTATTGTACATTGTGAATATATTCATGTGTAATACTTTTTCAAGTAACGGCCATTGATTGGTGGCATTGGTCTTTAATCTTTTAAGTCAATCAGTTGATATGTCCTTCCTTGATACACTTTGTTAATGACAAAAGAGCCCTCCCAGGCTCAAATTTGCCAGAATTTTGATTAGAAAAAATTAGTCTTCTCGACCGTGATCAATTTCCTTATTTGGAATGTTCGAGGCCACACGTATGGTCAAAAGCCCGACATCTTTGCTTGATAAACCTTCGATTTTGAGTTTGCAATCTAATTTCATCAAGCTCGTCAAGTTCCTCCATTCTCAAATGAGCATTTTGATCTTCAGTTAGATTATATTGGATGGCTACTCGAAGTGAAGGAAACTCAACTTTGAGCAAAAAAACTTTTTCAGTTCCAAATACCAATGAGTAAGGAGTGGCTTTAGTCGGCATCTTGTAGGTAGATCGATATGCCCATAGTGTCTCTATCAGTTTGGTATATCATTCTCTTTTATTTTTAGTAAGGATCTTCTTGAACAGTTTGACCAATATCTTGTTGAAGGCTTCGCTAAGCCATTTACTCTTGGATTGTATATTGAATAGTATCGTCAGTCAATTTTATGTCGATCAATGAATCTATAAATCTTTGCATTTTTAAAAGCTGTGTCATTATCAAAAATTATTCTATGCGGCACCCCAAATATATAGACTACATTATGTGTAAAGAAGTTGATCACTCGGTCAGCAGTGACTTCTTTAAATGGGGTGGCTTTAGCCCACTTAGAGAAATAATCATTTGATGCTAGGATGAAGCGTTGTCCAGCTGACGATGGTGGATCAATTGGTCCAATTATGCCTGCACCTACATTCAAATTGCCAAGATGCTATTGTTGGGTGTAGTGGATTTGGAGGTTGATGGATTATATTTTCATGCATGATATCTCTTAGCATGATTAATACATTCTCTCACCATAGATGATCAATAATAGCCCATCATTTTGATCTTTACTGCCATCTTGACGACTGATGTGCACCACAAAGTCTTTCATGAACTTCAATCATCACTTTGGTGCTTTCATCTGTATTTTGGCATCGTAGCCACATTTGTTCAAGGATCTACGATATAGCGTGTTGTTGACAAAAGTATAGTGCAACATTCTCTTCTCGATTTGAGCTGCCTGTGATTTATTATTTGGTAATTTGCCTTTTTTAAAGTAGTCGATGAAGGGTTGCCTCCAGTCATGTGTCTCTTCTACTATAAAAACTTCTCATTGCTTTTCTGAAGCAATGTCAGGCTTAGCTCTTATTAGTACAACTTCTTGTTGATTTTGGGGAGTATGAGGATCAACCTGAGTCACATTATGTCAGATTTGATAACCCTTCTACCTGCGGGGATTGATACTTTCCTCTAGAGCTCGTCGAGTAAATATGCCGATCATGATATAATCACCATTCATACTTGCCATTTCCTTAGCTAACTTTGCTAAGAAATCGCTTTATTATTCTGGATCGAGACTTCGAGTTAGTTATATTTGGTATATGCTTCATAAGCTCGAGAACTCGCTTGTGATAGAAAGCTAACTCAAGCTTGTTGATTTTATAGATACCAAGTACTTGATTTATAATAAGCTAAGAATCACCGAAAATATGCAAGTTTTGAATGCCTATGAAAATAGCTTCTTCAAGATCTGCCACTAATGCTTCATACTAGACTTCATTATTAGTTCTTGGTTCGGTCAACCCATATGATCGTCTCATTATCCCCCTTTTGGTGTTATGAAGACGATGCCGATTCCTGCTCTTGCCCTTGGGAAATTTAGAAGTTTGACTTGTTTGATCGATGAGGCTCTATCAAAGTACATTTCCTAAATTTGTGATTTTTTTCTTTCATGAATGAGCATAATTTTCTCATCAGGCAAATCATTGTTAAGAAAAGAGTCTGTAGGGATGGGATGTGCACCAAGAAAATCTAAGACTTTTCTCTTCAATGCTTTCTGCGAAATGAATGTAATATCAAATTGTAGAAGCAATACTGCCCATCTTGTTAAGCGACCTGTCAACGCTAGTCTTGTCATCAAGTACTTCAGCGAATCGATCCTTGAGATGAGGGTAATCTTATGAGATAACATATAGTGACAAAGCTTTTAGATTGCAAAGATCAATGCCAAATAATGTTTATCTATGAGAGAGTATCTCATTTCTACTCCTATAAATCTCTGACTGATATAATAAAGAGCATTCTCTTTGCTTTTTTTATTTTGTTATGATAATGATGCTCTAAAGGACTCTTCTAATGTAGCTGTGTATAGAATGAGGGGCTTCCCAAGAGTAGGCTCTGGAAGGATTGGTGGATTTAATAGGTAGCTTTTAATGCTATTGAAGGCTTCTTGACACTCCTTGTCTCATTTGAATGGAGCATACTTCTCCATCAACCTTGCAAATGGTTGACAACATCCTGATAGGTTTGATATAAATTGATGGATGAATGCAAGCTGTCCTTGTATAGAATGAAGCTGATGCAAACTCTTTGGTGGAGGCATCTCCACAATTGCCTTGATTTTAGTAGGATCAATTTCAATTTCTCTGTGACATACAATATACCCAAAAAATTTTCTAGAGGATACCCCGAATGTACATTTTAGAGGATTTATCTTGAGATCATATTTTTGATTCTCTCCAATACAATTCTCAAGTCTTCAAAGTGATTTTCACGATTTAAGCTCTTCACCACCAAATCACCAACATAACATTCCACCTCCTGGTGAATCAACTCATCAAAAATACGTGTCTTGGCTCTTTGGTATGTAGCTCCAGCATTTTTTAAATCAAATGGCATGACTGTGTAGCAATATATACCAATTATTGTTCTGAATGATGTATGCATTTCATCTTTAGGTGCCATCTTGATTTGATTATATCCTGATGATCCATCCACAAATGAGAATATGTCGTAGTTTGAAGTATTGTTCACTAGTAATTCTGATATTGGAAGCGAAAAGTCATCTTTTGGACACGCCTTATTTAGGTCATGGAAATCAATGCAGAGATAGATTTGGCCATTCTTCTTCATAACCAGGACAATGTTGGCTATCTAATTTGCATACTTCTCCTCCTGGATGAAGCCTGCTTCGATTAGCTTCTTAGTTTTTGCAAATACCTATTCTTCAATCTCCAATCTCATTCACCGAGGTGCTTGCTTAACATACATCGCATCTGGTTTAATAGCTTATTTATGAACTGCTACTTCAGGGGATAAGCCTAGCTTTTTAAGAATATGTTCAGACGAAGCAATCCCTGACTTCACAAAGTAATATTTTTGGCTCTTCAACTTTCTCATTAGGAGGGCATTAAAAGTTGGTGATCATCCTCCTAGGTTGATGTCTTTGAGTTCATCCATAATAACTATTTTTCCACCATCTTCGAGTTCTTCAAGTGCATGCTTGGCTTCTACTTCTTCATCGTTTGTGAGAAGAATTTCATGGAGATCATCTTCTTCATCATTATTTGTTTCGATCTCAGCGTCTATTATATTATAACAAGCTTTATTTTGATGAGATTTGTGGATGAACCCAAGAACTTTCGTGATAAATTTATCACTTCTTCGTGATGCCTGAGGACTTCTTTGGCTCCACATCATGTTAAAAATTTGAGTTCTATGTTTAGTAGTTCTAATATGAATTTCAAGCTTATGCATCATTCTTCATAATTTTTGTGGATAGTATATTGGTATTCTTGTTGGCACCATCTCATTAGAATTTTCGTGTTGAGTAGGCTGCTCAAAATTGTGAGGCTGAGGCTCTTCATATTTGTAAAATAGAGTTCCTGTTCCGCCACTCTCAGTCAACGACGACACATAGAAAGTTATCAATTCTTCAATATTATGAGCCTCTTGGAGTAATTTCTTTTACACAGGAATGGGTATAATTTTGAAGGAGCCCTTCTTGATGTAATTATCGAACTCTATTTTATAAGTAGATTCAAAATCATACCGAATCGTAATCACTTATTTCATATTTTCTCTTTTCTTGAAAGTTTATAAGTTCCCTTAGGTTTGACAGGAACATCTTCTTGTGTGTCACTTTCCAAACGAGGAATTGATTTTCTTGATTTAGGTGTAGAATCAAGTGCTTTATGGAGAATCGACATTGCCTTCTTTCTTCGTGTTTGCTTCTGCTCTTTTACTTTGTGAAGTTGCTTTTTAGTTCCTGAAGTGGATGCTATCGCCTCAAGAGGCTTTGTAAGTTTATCTCTCCCAAGATGTTGGATATCAAGTGATAATCCTCTTAATACCTTTAGACTCATAAGATTGGTAGAAGAACTTTGATCAATTAATATTCGGCTGATCGAGATGCCATCACTCTATGCAGTAACATATAGATGATGATTGTGATCTGCCATTCCTAACATAAGATCTTCTTCAAAAAATATGATTTCTGAGAGATCTTGAGTTTGTAATGATTCAGTCATGCATTTTTTAGCAAAATAAGCTTCATAACTCTCCGGATCTTTGAGAGCTTGTATCAAAGTTTCTAAGAGATCTTTTGACATTAAGAGAGCCTCGTACGCACTCAGTTGTGCAGGGATCTTTCTTAGATGTGATAAAATATTATAATCTATCTTTTCGCTTGATTTAGATTTCATTCTGGGATTTTGGGAATGACATCGTCGTTGACTTCAATTTGTTTGCCTTTGTCTTTATTTATATTTCCCTTCTTTGATGTGGGTGGTAAGACTTTACCACTTATCAACTGAACTTGAATCACTTTATCTTGCTCAGATTCTTCTGAAGATATAGTTTATTCAAATTCCCTTTTCTTCGGAGGATTAAAAGGGCTAGACTCATTTTTCAACTTCATATGTTTCATACGCGATGATATCGATGAGACTGACTCTTCTTTGTCGAGAAAACATAGATCCTTATCTGAACTGTTATTGTATTGTTGAGTCATTACACAAAATTCAGATGCTAACTCCTCAAGCTCTTCTTGCTTTCCTGATAAGAATTTTGACGGGTTGGTCGAATCTGTCTGACTATCCTTATCATTTTGGAGTAACTAATGCTGAAGAACATCTGACATCACATAGATGATTTGACATGTCTCTGCGGGACAAGATTCACCATTATCTTCTTCATCCGATTTGACAATGTGAAGTTTAGGCATAAAGTCTGCAAGCTTAAATGGTTGTCTTGCTTGTTGGTGATACTCCTCTAAATTATTAATAATATTTTGAGTTGTAGTTCTATTCTTGATCTTCTTTTTCTTAGTTAGCTTCTTTGATTTATGAGGCCCGCGTTTAACAGACTGCTCCCCATGCTGTGATGAAGTAGCCTTATCAGAATGCCGCTGAGAAGTCCAAATACTTGGTTTAGGCATCTCTCTTAAGTTCAATATAAGTTCAAGTGGTGATTTTCACTTAACACTATGGACGTCCTTTAGCTGCTTCAGCATTTTCATGATCTTTTTAGAGACCTATTTTCCATTATTCAGTCTGAACTGATTTCTCATTCTTTTTGTCTTTGATGGATGTTACTAAAGAGGACATAATCATTCTTGTACTCTCTTTTGGTTGACTAACACTGGATAGATAATTCACCCCATTGATACTTCCTTTCTAGCCAATATTTGAAGACATAATAATCTTCAATAGGATGACTGATCATTCGATGATAGGGATAATAATTTGGAATACTGACTTGATCAGATTCTTCAGGCTTCTTAATTTCTGATAATTATAGGCCAACTTTGAATGCTTATCGAAATAATTTCGCCACAATCTCTTCTAAAGGAATAATCTTTGTTCATTTTTTCTTTAAGAGTTGGCTGCATTCGCTCATCATCTCTTGTTGTGTTTTGGACGCTCCCCACCACTTAGAAAAATCTGAGATTTTTCATTACCTCCTAATACCAATTTTGGCTGTGGATTAGAATAGACAAACTTCTTTCCCTTATTATCATTGTACATCGGCTATTTTCCTTTATCCACATTATATATCACTCACTTTTCACCATTTGAGCTATAGGAAGCAGCATGAGTTTCGTTTCTTCTTGAGTTTGAAGGTTTGATCCTTTTTGGTTTATCTAAATATACTTTAGACTCAGTGCGATTCAACTTTTCAAATTTAATCACCTATCAAGTCCTCTTGAATGTTGCAATCAACGCCATACATAGAAATTGTGGCATTTTATCATCCATATTGCCCATTAGCAATTAGATCGCATGTTCTTCTTCCAATTGTTCCTCACATTTCATGCTTAGGTTATGCCAACGACTTATGAATTTTTTCACTGACTCATTTTTTCTCTTTTTCAATAAGGCAAGATCAGTGATTATTATTTTCTCGATTGGACTGGCGAACCTCTTCACGAATATTATCTCTAATTCAATAAAGGTTTTAACCGAATCATTCGATAATTTTGCATACCACTCAAAAGCAGCTGAGGTCTATCTACTGATGAATTGACATTAAAGTAGCGCATCATTCCCTCCTGTGTTACCACAAGTAGCCTTAAATTGGGCTAGATGTTGCTTTGGGTTACCAAGCCCATTGAAAATATTAAATTTTGGCACCGAGTAACTTTTTGGGTATGACACTTGATCATATTCAACTGGGTAAGGGCAACCCTTACTCACAAACTTTTTAGCCTGCTATGAAGCTATGACTCTCTTTTTCTTTTCATTGATTATTATTTCTAGTTGAGCAGTTGTTATTGTTCTAAGTGTGCTAGCCACATTTTGAATTATTAGCTGAAGGGGTAGTTGATTAACTTCATTCCTCGCTTCAGGTGTAACATGTACTATAGGAGCTTGAGGTACTAGAGTGACTGGTGGTATAGAAGTTGTATTATTAGCCACCTATTGATTAATAGATAAAATAGGTGCTACAGTTGATGTGATATTCTTCTGCAATATCTCCATCATGATATTCATTTGTATCATCATGTCATTCATCTTGGTACCAAGCTATGTAATTTCTTATCTTTGACTTCCATTTGACGCTGCATTTCTCTTTACACTCTTTAGTGCCACAAAGATCATCAACAAGTACAAGATCTTCTTCTTTCTCTATTTCTTGTTGTTTTTCTCTTTGCTCATCTTCAGGGGAAGAACTTGACTGTCTTCCTTGTGCATTTGCAGGGATAGCTATTGTTGGGGCTGAACGACGATGCTGAGTATAAAAGCGTGTACTAGGCTGATCATTTTTGGTTCCACCATATAAATAGCTTCAACACCCATGATCTCTTTCTCATTTTGATCTTGTTCTTCTTCCTCTTCAGCAGAGATTAAAGATCCATCTTCTACTTACTTCTGTGAAGACTCTTCTTCATAAGCGTCAAATTTAGGTTCAGGTTCCCTGGATCCATGTTGCTAGTGATGGTACTAAGCGGAAAGTTCATTTATATGTCTGGCCATATAGATGACTTCTATTTTCATAGTGTCCTTTTTATCACCTTCTTTTGCACATGAATTTTTGATCGACGTTTCCAGTGGATCTCAGGTTCAATGTGCAGAATAAATACTTCTTCCATTAAAGGACTATGATCAAAGTCAACCTTCTCTTGTGGAGGTAAATCTGATCGATGACGAGATCTACTAAAGGATTCTTCAGGGTGTCGACCATCATGTCTTTTATCAGTGATATCCCTTCTTTTGGGTATACACTTATGATTGGTTATTTTTGAGATGAAATTCTGAGTATATGTATCAGATGTCACACATCTTCCATTCTTCAAGATTTTATCACGGGGCCTTGGCCTTCATACTTGCTTATCCTTTTGTCGGGACCTTTCGACGGATTCTTGGACACGCGGTCTGAGTGTCATGCTCTGATGCTCACCATATGAAGCATACTTGGCTCGATGACTGGTTACCAGAAGAGGTGGCAACCTCCTCTGGTATTTTCAATCACCATCAGCCTCACCTGATGTGATTGAGTCCGGTGATGACCGCTTTACCTCACCGTAGAGCTATTCCTTTTCACTCACTTTAGATTATCAAAGTTGTTACTGGTAGGAATACTGGATTTTGGCGGCAGTATTACTTATTCACTAAGTCGTTCAAAGGGGATCTGTTGAGCCCTCAGCTCAGCATTTCTTCTTCTTCTCTATCTTCTAGTTAATTTGCTTTATGATGAGGAAGCTTCATGATCATGCTTTCCATATACAAAATGTTCAATTGGCAGAGCAGTTGTACCATGAGACATTAAAGACATAATTTGCCCATTGACGATTCTTTTTTATCACGGGGGCTTCAGATTGACCTAGTCTTTTGAAAACTGAAATTCTTGTCGGAGAACTCGAGAGTTGGTTGTTAAACCGATTGACTAATGTGGCTAGTAGGAGCTTAGAACTTGAGGCCTTCCAAAGATTGCCTCTGCAATGTACCGGTGGGTACTTGAGTTGCATACGATAAGTAAAAAATTCAAGCTACCAAATTGAATGGTAGCCCAACATCTCTCGGTCGATGATGGCGGTAGATGTTTGCACCACGCCTAGGACGAAAGAGTGCTCAGTAGATCCATTCTGAAAAGTGAAAGATGGGGATTAGTAATTATTATTTCACCCCATACTTTCAAGATGAAGAGTACTAAAAACAAAATAATAGTGTAATAAAGATATACTTTACAAGATAATTCATTAGTCTCATATATATTAGTAATTTGAATTTATTACACATTTAAATAACCATTTTTGTTTTGAATTTTCAAATATTTTATTGCTACTATAGCACATATATGACTAGTTAATGATGGAAAGAGAATCCTGTCCCCAGCAGAGTCGCTAGAAATTTGCTCAAAATTCGACCTCTCAATATTGAGTGAAGAGAGAGTGTGATTTATGCACAAGAAAAATAGTAGACAAGACACTACCCAGAGATTTTCTCCTCATTTGGTGAGAATTTTTGGATTTGGTTCTAAGTTTCCTATAGGCGCAAGCCCCCAAAATTATCCCTCCCAATAAGTGGGAGAGAACTTTCGATTAAGGCTAGTCGTTATGTCACTCAATGCGTAACTTATAGTAGCAGCATGTGGAGTTTAAGATTTATATTTATGAAATTCATCATTTTAGCTTAAACTAGATTGTTGGGGAATGATGACGCGTCTATCTAGATCCCATGGTTTCATCATCTCGTCATGGTCCTTAGTATGCTTAGTCAAAGGAGGTGACCCAACCTAACAGAAGAATCCTTATCAGCAACATATGGGTTACGTCGTCCAAGAAATTCTTATAGACATGGGATGTTTTTTATCTAAAGAGACATGCTTAAGTCTACCTTAGTTGACAGAGGGTTGTTTGCTCTATCAAGTATACCCTATGATTCACAACTCAAAGGCGAGCCATATATACTGCCAATGTGTTCATAATATAATGGAGCCTTAATAGCCAAACCACCTGATCAGAGGACTCTAGTCGTAACTACATCATATGTGGAGCCTATTTTCCAAGCCACGTAGTGAGAGGACATGGGCCACGTCCGTACTGGTAATAGATTGATTGAGAGTGAACATAATAAGACACTTGATTTGACATTGGCTCTTTGTGAGCTAAAATTTTCTTAATTTGTCACCCCTTGATAAATAATTACGGAAGATGTATAGATTGAGTTTTACTTTAAACTTTTAATAATAGAGTTTCATTTAAATAACTTTTAGATTGATATTTAATTTGAGTTGGATTTGATTTGAAAAATTGATTAATTTGAATATATTTAAGAGCTTTAGATCCTCAACTGTTAGCTCCTAAGGAGGATCGATCTACTATCACATAAAAATTAGCTTCTCGATATTTTACTAAGTTGAAATTCTTATAATAGATTTTTAGGTTTTGACTTTACCGGTAGGTTCATGCAGTGTATTTGAGAATGCACTACTAACGCCTTTCGCATGTGTATGAATCTGGTGTTGAAGATGTTATAGATTTTATATTGAAATTTGGAATAACACATCGCGATTCATATTTGCTTATTGATAAGCCTTTGAATTTATATCTATTTCTTATGCTTATTGATAAGCCTTCGAATTTATTATATACTTCTAATGAATTGACTTCTCTCGATTTGATTGAAGTGAATTGTGAGAAAGTCTATTATTCATTAGAGAAGTTGTTGCACTCAATAATGACTCATTGGAGTTATTGTAAGAATCTATATAGTTCAGTCATGTATTATTCCAATAGACTTAATATATGATATGGCTCCACCATTTATTATGAATCAATAATTATGAAGTGCTCTTGATGAACCACTTAATCAACCTCCCTAATTTGTGGATGCACATTTAAGCTTCTTATAGACTTCAGATAGTTAAGCTATGTACTCATACAAAATATTTTATTTATCTCAAAGTGAATCATAAAGTAATCATAATGATTAGTGATGACTCTATTTTATGCTTGCTAACAAGCCATTTAAACTCATTTCTAACCTCCTACAAAACTTTTCCTCTCCTTCGAGTCATTTGAAATGAATCATTGTAGAGTTTAGTATTCATAAGGATGACTTATTTCTAACCAATGGTGAGTTATTTGGCTTAATATAAGTCCTTTCAAATTTAACACATGCACTTATATTTATTTTATGCCTTTGTAACTTCACATTTGTTATGCTCAAAATTGATTTAATCTTTTATTTAATTTCATTTAAACTCTTTGGTTATCTATTTTTCATTTTATTTTAGAAGTTAACAAAAAATTGATGAAATTTTAGCATCCCTCATCTCCATAAGTCGATTGAGTATTTTGGCTTTCTGATGATGAATGAGGGAGTGGTGTATTGTGACACCACAATCGATTTTATCTCGCCATGTCCTAATGAGTCGAGAGGCTTTTTAAACTTGAAAGAATACAAATGTAAGATAATATATATTCATTTCTATTTTTTTAAGTCCAAAATTTGACAAAATTTTATCGATTTTGGGGGAGTGATATCTATAGATGTTGGCTTACTCGGTACACCCTAATGAGTGTAGTGAGTGGTGTCTTGTGACACCACAATCGATTTTTCATCTCGTCACGCCCTAATGAGCACAATGAGGCCTTCAAACCTACAAAGAAACATAAACATATATACATCCACATCACACATGTTCTGACTTAATTTTTTGTGCATTGCAATGATCGGCATAGAGACGGAGTTGGAGATGCCGAAAACCAAGAGAGGATTCCGCCTAATGATGATGTTCCTCTACGGTTGCGACAAAAAGAAAGGTTAGGAAGGGAGATGGAAAGGGAAATGCCAGAAACCAAGAGAATAACACGATGGTGTTTTTTCCCATAAAAGGAATTGGAAATATAATGGAAAGGGCGATGCCAAAAATCAAGAGAAGAATCTACCTAATGATGGTGTTCTTCTCTGGTTGCGGTGAAATGAAATTGGAATTTTGGATTGAAGAAATGGGGGAATTTTTAGATTGAGTAAAATGAGGGAAAATCACAGAAAAGGAAGGTAGAAATGAGAGAAATAAAAATTTTTGGTTTTGTGAGGGATGAGATGAAATTTTCAGTGGAAATGAGGGGAGAAATGAAATGGAGAAGGAAGAACAAGAATGGGAAGAGAGAAGAGAAGGAGAAGGAAGAAGACCTACTGTGGTTGGAGGAGAGAGAAAGAGAGAGGAGATTCCCTTTTTGGTTGGACAAGAGAAAAAAAGACATTCCTCGGCTTGAAAGGAAGAAGGAAGGAACGATGATGAATGGGAGGGAGTTGAATGTGGGAGAAGAGAGCAGAGTTCGGCATGGGAGGGAGAGTTTGAATAGGCTTCCACCATGAGGAGAAGAAAAGCAAGGTGAAGAGGAAATGATCACGTGAGGGGGAGAGCTAATGTTAGAATCGGGTTTATTAGAGTGGAATTTAGGGGAATTTAGGGATTAGGGTTAGGATTAAGGTTTATTTAATTTCTTTAAGCACTTAATCGCTCTTAAAATGAATTTTATGCCGATAGAATCACATAGTTGATATATATATATATATATATATCAATCTCAACTTATTCCGATGTTTTAGACGCAACAACGTAGTCTATTTCGCAATTGGAGGCCGTTTGGTTCAAGTCGGCATCAAATTGAGTCAATTTCAGCTCAAAATGCGCGTCATCACTTTTGACCTCTTGACATTCATGTAGACTTGTCCGAATTAAGGGAGAATAGTCTTACTAGATAAATTTTGACGTTATGAGGACAACAGTGAAATCACTTTCATGAACGGAGGTCATTTGGTTTGCGTCGGCACCTCTTAACCTTGATATGCATGAAGGCATGTTGATGACTCGATCGCTTGATCGGTTGATCATCAAGTTGTGCAATATTTATATTCTGACCAGTTTCGACATTCTGAATGTGATGACAAAGTCTGTTCATCGATCGGAGGTCGTTTCAACAATTTTTGGTGACGTCCAACACATTTCAGTCTTGATTTGCGTGTTGTCACTTCCGATAATTCAAAATTTGCACAGATTCATTTGAATTAAGCATGGACAGTCTCATTTAGTAATTTTCAATGTTCAAAGCTAACAACATGATCAATTTTATGAACAGAGGTCGTTTGGATATCATCACAGCTTTTCTTTCTCGATATATGCGTCGGCACATTGATAGCTCGATCGGTTTATCGGTTGATCGTTAGATTATATAATATTTATATTCTGATCAATTTTGACGTTCTGAATGCGACGATGAAGTCCGTTCTTTGATAAGAGTCGTTTCAACCATTTTGGTGACGTCTAGTGCATTTTGAGCCCTAATTTGTGCAATGTCACTTCTGAAGTCCGTCAAATTCGACTTGTAGGCTTTACTCGACTTATGACACATATATGGAGGTCAACATAGGGCTAATTAATTGAATTTTAATCCTGAAAGTTCCTAAAGTCATAACTAATTGTAGAAAAATAAAAAAAATACAAAGTTAGACTCATTTTGAAGATATTTTAGAAGATAATCTCGAAAAATTATAATTAATTGATTTTGAACAATGATTTTGGCTTAATTAAGGTTTTAACAAAAAAGTCTAATTAGCTTAATTATACCTTAATTAAACACTCAATTAATCCCAAATTTTATGTGGATGTTTAGGGGGATGATCTTTGCCTCCTCTATTTTTTTGGGATTTTATTGATTGCTTCATTAGGAAAATCATTTGATTAAACTCTAATCACTCTCTTAATCCAATTAATTATAATTAAGGAATGAATATTAACATAAATTAATTATTTAAATATAATTATTTATGTTGAATAGTAAGATCACTTAGGGAATGTGATTGAGGATACTTTGCCTAATTCATTTCCTAAGTCTTATTTATCTAGGGGAAGATTTGAGCTCGATTGAGCTTAGATTCAAACCAAACTTAACCCACACCATCTAAAGGCAATAAGCACATCCAACATTGGGATTTGCTTGAATTGAAAATTCTTTTCACAAAGGACCAACACCTCCTATGCTAGGTGATCGAAAAATTTCATACCTCACCGGAGGTGATCACCAACACTCGAGATCGATGAGATAGTTTCATTTGGTGGAGACGAAGCCCTGTTGAAATTCCTAGGCCTTGGGATTGAGTGGCTTGCTCTATGGACCAACACCACTTGAAGATCCTTGTGGCCTTCAATTGGGCTAAGTTAAGTCTAGTTGGCCAATTGAGGCTTTGGCCAAGTTCAACAAGTGGTTTAGAATGAACTTGATCCATTGGTTTGAATCAATTTGGCCTAGATCAAGTTTCAACATATTTTTGACTTTTTAGATCAAGTTGGGTCAACTTGTAATGGGCTAGGTTAGACTCAAATGTTGGCTTGGACAAGTTCAAACATAGGTCATGAGTGAACTTAGATCAATGGTTTCAATCAATTTGGCCTATGGAAGAATTTGGCTATGTTAGGTTTCATTTTGGGCTAAGTGTTAACTTAGTCAATCCTTAGGTTTAACTTGATTTGACCCAAGTTGATTGATTGATCATCCCATGATGAATATTGATCATGATAAGAGGGATATGTGAGTTTGGTTCAATCCAATTTGGTTAGGATTAGAATTTGACTCATAAGGGTACTTTAGGTCACTTTGGGTCAAGTGAGCCTAAGTGGGTCAAATGGCTTGGTCAAAGCTTGATTTGAGCTTGATTGATCTTGTATATGGACTTATGATTGAAATATAAATCCGTTTATAAGTGGTTTGAAGTCAAATGGGATTTTAATCCATTTGACAATTTCATATTCAAAGGAAGAATATGAAGGGGTTTTGGCTTTGATTTTTGACTTGGGTTTTGATTGAGTGATGAAAGTTTGTAGTTATATATGGATTCATGATTGTAAGTTTTATTGAATCATGAGAGAAAATCAAGAGTTTGTCTTCATTTGAAATTGAGTTGGCTAAGTTCTAGATTTTGACTTGAAAGACTTAAATTGGATTTTGAGTTGATTTGAGTTTGATTTTTGGAATTGGTTTTAATTGTTTGAATTTATATTTCATTTATATATGTGAATATAAATGAGAATATAAATTGATCATGAGAAAATTTCAAGGATTTAAAGTGGTTTAATCATGATTTAGCTAAGTCCATTAAGGATTTAAAGGAGGGAAAATTTTGGAGTTTGAAGTTTGAATTTTTGAATTTGGTTTGATTTATTTATATTTATAGTTCACCTATATATGTGAATATAAATGAATTATGAGAAAATCTCATGACTTTGAAATGGTTTGATCAAGATTTTGGGTAAGTCTTTTAATGAAAAATTATGGGACTTAGAAAAATTTGATGGATTGAGTTGAAATTTTGAGTTTAGTTTGATTGATTTGAATTTATATTTCATTTATATATGTAAATATAAATGAGGATATAAATAAATCAGTCCCGACCTAGGAATGGTCAAGTCTTAAGAAGAAAGCATGGGGACTCACATCTTCTAGAAATAAGGAACCATTGGGGTGATCAATTGCTTTGGGCAACAAATCGTGCCCGACCTAGGGCTAACTATTGAGTGAATTCTACTAGGGACTTAAATCAGCTCAAGAATAGTCAATTTTCATTTTTAATTTTGTTTTGATGGATTCAATCAGTTTGTGATGGATCAAACTGAAAAAGAGCTTATAAAACCTAGACTTATCTTAAAGTCACTAAAACAAAGGGAGTAGGTTCCCAGCCGATAGGAGAAGTATCCGACCAAAGGAGTGCCTTTCGATTTGCAATGATCAATTCAAGAGAAGAAAGCTCAGGGACTCACATCTTCCACTAGAAAAGACCACTGGGATGATCGATTGCTTTGAGTAACAAATGAAACCCGACAGGTGCCTGCTGGTTTCGACAATCATGCTAGAAAGAATGCATAGTCTTATATCTTTCAAAATAGAATGACACAGGTAACTGCTTGGCAAAACAAATTGAACCGACTAAGGGCAACAGGGACCAACCCAAGGATTTATCTCAACTCAAGTAGTCAGGCAATTCCTATAGGGAGTTCTGCTAACACTGCCTTAAAGATAATATGATGCTCGAGGAGAGAAGGGGCCCTTTAGGGGCTTGAATTCTAATCCACAAGAATTAATTTTGTTTATGTTTAGTTTATTTATTTTATCATGGACCCGGTTTGTGAGAGAGATCAAATCAAACAAAGGAAAATTTGATTTACTTGAACAAATTTTCCAACCACAGGAGTGGCTAGGAAAAGGGGACTGTCCGATCCAAAAGTATCCCAGGTAGTGTCTAAATGGGATCGCAAAAGACATGATCCAAATAGAGTGCCCGCAGGGGATGGGGTTGCTAAGGGCTTAATCCAACACCTTGGAGAAGATGACATGGCTAGTCATATTTCCAATAGGTATTTGGTGTCCAACCCAAGGAGAAAGTGCGGGGACTCATATATGTTAAGAGTGGTGTATCCACCGGGTGAGTCGTTGTCAACATAGCGAACATCAACTAACCTAAGGTGCCCGTTGGTTTGCAACAATCAACCTAAGAAGAAAGCTTGGGGTTTCACATCCTTTTATAGCATAATTGATTGCTGGGATAGTCTATCTTCGGCTCGACAGGTGCTATCCGACCTAGGGTGACTACTGAGTGAATGCCACTGGAGGACTTATATCAACTCAAAAGTAGTCAAGAAGAAAGGAGCCTCTGGGGGACTTATCCTAAACCTCAACTATACTCAACATTGTTAGAGCATGATGGCTTTCATATCTTCTTAAACAAAGTCAACATGAGGTAGCTTATTAGCTGGGTAGTGAAGACTATCATACTAACAAGGCGCTCGTTGATTTGCAATGGTAAAATTAGGAAGAAAGCTGGGAACTCACATCCTCGAACAAATGACCACTAGGGTGACATACTAGTGAGGTTGCATGACGACCTAATCAATGAGTGAGTGCCAGGGGCCTTGCTCCCACATCAAATATAGCTGAGATAAAAGATTTGTATTTGTTGTGCATGTGTTAAAAGGAATAAGATGCCTCTGGGGGACTCTTACTCCTATCTTAAACACACTAGGGGTTTGATGAAATGGTGCCACGGATGGCAGAAGAATTCCCTCTAAGAAAAGATGTCGCTTGGGTTCTCTCACACCAATCTTAGTTATGCTAATCGAAATAGGATACCTCTCGAGTTCTCTTACACTTATTCTAATAGCGTCAGGAGATTGTGTTTGTGTTGTGAAAGAGGGATAAGATTCCACTGGGGGACTCTTATAGCTACCCTAAACACATCACGATGGATTCGTAAGATAAGCAAATAATACTTTGAAAGAAGAGGAGATTTGATGAATGAAATAAGATTTTTATTCTTTTTATTTTTGATTATTTTTGAACATGATTTATTTCAAGGGTAATATTTCTTTATATAGAGCCCATTAATTGGAAGCATCGGGTGTTCCCCTTTACAATCAATAAGCTGATAAGATCCTCCTTAGTAGTCATTTTCTATGACATAGGGCCTTCCTAAGTGGGTTCAAACTTGCCTCGCATCTTTCGATGGGCAACAATTGGTCTTTTTAAGACTAACACAAGTTCTTCTACTTGGAAAGACCTAGGCGAAACTTGTTGTGAGCTTGAATCATTTTGGCCTTATAACTCGAGATTTTGGCAGCGCTAGGTGACTCTCCTCCAAACCTTTGAGCTCTTCTAACCATGATTTTTCATTTTGGTCTCCCAATGCTATTCTAGTGACGGGAGTTGAACTTCTAAAGGAAGAATGACTTTAGACCCATACATTAAGAAAAATGGGGTGAGTTGGAGTTCGGTATGGTGGTGGTAGGCTCCAATTATCATTTGTGTCATTAAGAGTCTTCTTCAGTATCTGGATGAGAGCTTTGTTGAATGCTTCCGCCAAGCCATTTGCTCTAGGTAGTAGATGGTGGAGTATTTCCAATCTATACTATGTTTTCTGGCAAAGCTGTTGGTCTTCATGCTTTTGAATGCAATACCATTATCGTATATAATTCATCGAGGCACCCCGAACCTGTATACGATATGGTTCCTAAAAAACTAAAGCACATGCTGAGCTGTGACCTCTCTGAGTGGGATGGCTTCCGCCATCTTGGAAAAGTAGTCAGTGGCAGATAAGATGAATTGATGCCCCTTGAAAGAAGGAGGATCAATCTTACCTACAGTGTCAGTACCCCAACACTCAAATGGCCATGAAGCCAGTATAGGGTGTAGAATGTTGGGTTGTTGGTGGAGGACCACACCATGCATCTGACACTGATGGCATCTCCTAGCTACATCCATGCAGTCTGTGATCATCGAAGTCCAGTAGTATCCAAGTTTCTTGATCTTCGTCTTCATCTTCAGACCGAATTGATGCGCTCTGCATAAACCTGAGTGTACCTCAGTTATAATGCTACGAGCTTCGTGTTTGTCCAGACAACATAACCATATTTGGTCAAAGGACCAGCGGTACATGGTGCCATTAACAAGAGCGTAGGAGAGAGCTCTCTATTTCACTTGATGGGCTTGTGACTTTCCTTGAGCTAGTTTGCCGGTGTTCAAGTAATCTATGAACGGTTGCCTCCAATCTAGCTCCTTGTCCATTTTGGCAATGATAACCTCCCCTTCAAGAGAAAGTCTCTCGATGAGTTCAAAATCTATAAATGATAGGACTTATCTATTTTGGACCCTTATCGAAATGGACTCATCTTCCGGACATGCCAATTCTTTGGCAAGTTTAAGGTACGCTATGTGTTCTCCGCCGGAAACCTTGTAGATGACTTTGGGAATCGGCCAACAGCTTCATGGTATACTCGTAGTAATAACGAAGCTTGGGTTTGAGAACCTGGTAAGACCCATCAATCTGGTTGATGACTAACTGAGAATCCCCAAATATATTGATGCTCTTGACATTGATAGTGATGGCTCACTCCAGACTGACAATCAAATCCTCATACTCAGCTTCATTGTTGGTGTAGGGTTGATGAGAATCTCATCACATCATTTAGAGTTAGAAGAACTATTCCTACCCGCCTTTCGGGAGAATCGTGGTGCTTCACCTTTAAAAAAAGAAGCAGGACCATCAAAATACATCTCCCATTGGAGGTTGCCGGCCTCCCCTAAGTTCTTGATTTGTTCATCGAGGAGATCATCACTAAGAGGAGAATTAACAAGAAGTGGGTGTGCTGCTAAGAAATCTGTTAGTGCCTGTTCTTTTACCGCACGGAGGGGTACATATGTGATATTGAATTGTGAGAGAATCATGGACTAACGAGCCAAACTTCTGGATAGCATTGGCCGTGTCATGAGATACTACAGTGGGTTAATTCGAGAGATCAAGTTTACCTTATGAGAAAGCATGTAGTGCCATAACTTCTGAGATGCAAAGATCAAAGCTGGGCAATGTTTCAATAGGTGGATAGTTTGCTTCAACAGGATCGATGACGAGAGTAGTAGAGAGTGCTCTCCTTTCCTTATCATTTGGGCCAACATAGCAGAGAGTTATCCAATGCGTATAAAGATCGGGCTGTCGATGGGGTGCTAGAACGGCTTCACCAAGTACTCTTTGATGTCCTCAAAAGCATGCTGACACTTGTCATCACACTTGAACTTGGAGTCCTTTTTAACAAGTGTTGAGAATGGCTTGCATCTCCCTAATAGGTTTGAGATAAAGTATCTTAGTTAGCCAGCCATTCTTGAAAGGATCTGAGTTGAGTTAAACTTTGAGGAGGTGACATTTCTAAGATAGCTTTGATCTTTTCAGGATCTATTTCTATTCCCCGGTGTTGAACAACAAACCCAAGGAATTTCCCTGAAGAGACTCCGAATGCATACTTTAGGGGATTCATCTTAAGGTTATATTGTCTTGACCATTCGAAAACTACTCTCAAGTCAAAGAGATGATTCTCCTTTTCTCTGCTCTTGACTACTATATCATCAACGTAGCACTCAACCTGATGATGGATGAGTTCATTGAAGATCTGAGTCATGGTCCATTAGTATTAAAGCATGAAAGGATTATTGTAAGATTTCTTCAATGAGACATCATCTGATTTGGTTATAGATGACACATCCAAAGAACATGAGATGAGATCCACCATTAATTTAGGAAGAGGAAACTCATCCTTAGGACATGCCTTGTTTAAGTCCTAAAATTGATGCATAATTCTTCTTCTTAACTGACACTAGCCGGGTAGGATATTTTTCTTTCTTGATGAAATAGCATCGATCAGTTTCTTGACTTTAGAAATGACCTGTTGTTCTATTTCTAATCGCATGCGTCTAGGAACTTGCTTAATAAAGGTAACGTCAGGATCTATTATTAGCTTATGGATTGCTACGCATGAGATAATCTGAGCATTTCTTCATAACTCCATGCGAAATAATCTTTAAACTCCAATAGCTAAGTCATTGGTTTCTTCTTCATTCCAACTAATGATGTATGAGGTGGATTTTCTTCTATCCTGAGGTTGATTTCTTTAAGCTTGTCGATTGTTGAATGAATCTCCTCTTCAAATTCTGGTGGTATTCTTTGACTTGGAGATCATCTGGATCATCTGAGATTTCTAAACACATATTCTTATAAGAATTGGGGATGTGCGAGAATAACCTATCATATTCTAAATGGTTGGTACAACTAAGCAGTAATTTTTGTCATCGATTGGACCCACTGTACTGAATCCTAGTCCTGCTCTTGATTGTGTTTTCCTCCCTATATTGTTCCATAGCTTTTCGAAGTATTCTGACCTGTGCTTGGACCATGTGTGAGGAACTAAACCCTTATGTATAAGATTTTGAACACAAGGAGAGTAAAAGTCAAAAGGTAATTCCATTAATTCTTTAAAAGTATCTTCCTCAAGTTCTACATCAACTTCAGGGCTTGAGGATGATGATTCCAAAAAGAACTTCTTGTACTTCATGTCACTAGAAGATTTAGGGACTTCCTTAACTACTAAACCTTCAACTTTTTGAAATGTAAGTGGGGTAAGAGCTAAGGTTCCCAACTGCCGTCGAATAATTTCAAATAAACCAGATTTGAATACTTTACATTGCTTGGAGGCTTGGTCTTCATCTCTGTTTGGATGAAAAGTTACCTCCAATAGATCCCACTGAGAGGGGTTGGCTGGTATACTAATCATATTAGACTCATCCTCCGAGCTGGATTCCAAGTATATGTGAATAGTAGGGGTACTCCTATAAACTGGAACACGACCTCTATTGGATGAAGGCCAACTAGGGGGTCTGCCACCTCTGGAACTACCTCTGTTTCTGCCTCTGCCTCTGCCTGGCAGAGGTTGAGCCATTCTACCCACATGTCCATATGACAAAATGAACTGTGGGTGGAATGTGATATGCAGATCTATTTCTTCTTCAATTCTCCTTTCTTGTTTACTTGGACTTTCATTTTTCTTTTCATTTTCTTTTATCTTTTCTTTTGCTTCATTTTCTTTTTCTTTTAGATTTGTATTTGAATTTTGTCCAAGTTCATGAGAAAAGTGTTTTGAGGAAGATAGTAGGTCTTATCCTCATAAATCTCAACCTTTCTAATCAAAATTGCTTTTCATCTCCATTGACACGATATTCAATCCCATCTTTTCTGAACTTGATGCATTGATGAAGGGAGGATGGAACGATCTTGTTCTGATGTATCCAAGGCTTACCAAGCAAAGCAGTTAACGAAATATTTGAATTAATGATGTAGAACTTGGCTTTAGTCTTTTAGTCACTTATATCCAAAGATAACACTATAGAACCTAAATTCCGCTCACCTTGATCATTGAATCCTCTCAACATCATCCTATCTCATCAGAGTGTGGAGATGTCATTCTTCAATTAAGCAAGGGCCTCTAGACTCATAATGTTCACTGATGCTCCTGAATCCAAGAGAACCTGAGTGAACACCATGTCGATTATGATGTAGGGGTTGTGCTCCAAGTCCCCTAAGAAGGTCTTCATCTGTGAAGGTGATCCTTTGGGCTTCTTTTGCATAATGTGCTTCCTCACCTATAGCGGTCAGCTGAGCTAAGCATATTTCAGGATGAAGGAGAGCCTTGATTAGTGATTCCCTCATCTCTTTGGATAAGACAAGGGTATCATATATGCTTAGCTTAGATGACAACTTTCTTAGATGAGAAAGGATGTTGTAGTCCACCTTCAGCTGGTCTTTCACAAGCATATCCAAGAGTGGAGCATCTTGTGGAAGGGCTTCTCGATTTTCAATGCCAATGAATTGCTTCCCTCTATCTTGAGGTGCTGCCCTAGGAGGTAGAACCTTGCCACTATGGAGGTTGGCTTTGGTGATCTCTTGAGGCAAGGTGGTGGAATTCTACCTGCACTTCAGGATCACCTACAACTTCTCCTATGGGATCCTCAGAATCGGATGATTCCAAGTCTATCTCAAGAGGTGAACCCGTAGTATTCAGAGTTGGAAACTCCAACTCTGAATCAGAAAGAAGAAGATCATAATTGTTGTAGTTATTTAGACTTGAAGAGTTATCACTAGGAATCAAAGAAGACAACTCATCAGAAGTGACACATATAATTCAAACTAGCTTTATTCTTCAATTTCTTGGAATTATTTGTAGGTACAAAGTTGAAGTCAAGTAAAGTGAGTGGAGTAAGGGATTTGATGCCCTTATTCGCTGATATAAGAGTTCTACTAGTAAAAGAAATAAAAGAGCTAGTTGAAATGGAAGAATTCGTCGGTGTGGAAGATGCAACCAAGGAGGTCGGACATGGTTGAGCTAAAGGGCTATCCCGACATATCTTGCCTTGAGCTCCACTTTCCTAGAGTTGGCACTGACAACTTGCAAACCTTCCTTGGTGTTGGAGGTTTGAATTAACTCAGACACTTGCAAGAAAAGCTTCTTGATCTTCTCGATAATCTTCTTAGAAGTTTTGGACAAAGAAATGTCCCAACCTTCTTTAGTTTTGGTAGGATCACATGTATTCCCAAGGATTACCCTAATGGAATCGAAAATTTATTCCACAAGGTATTCCTTTGGGATAACTACAACACCGGTCTTAAAATTGTGTTCAAGCCAATCTTTGAATGTGAAGCAATCATCTAAAACATGGCCTAGCATATGGTGGTAAGGGGAAAAGTTTGGATCATGATTTTTGCCTACTTCCTCCGGTCTCTTAGGCTCGGGTAGCTGAAAATTAGATTTTTTAAGAGATTCTTAAAGATTTTTCTGATTACCTCTCTCTTAAAAGAATAAAGTTTTTTTAACATATCTAAAAGAGTAGGTGGACCATGACTACCTAGTGATGAGTATGCATGCAGCTACTGATGGTATGAGCGGTGTGGCCGTGGAGGTGGTGGAGGCCGAGGGTCGCCTGGGTGTCAAAGGAAGTGGAGGATCGAGGTCGTGGTCTCTGACCGATCTTAGGTCGCTTTCCCCTTGTCGACCACTACACTGCTCTTGGATTCTTCTCATAGACCTTCTACATGTTCTGCTTAGAGAACTAATCTTGAAAAGGCAACTGTTTGGCCTCTCATTTTAAACTAGCCACCTTGTTGATTAGCTTCTCAAATGTGTTGATAGTGAAGCCCTTAAGCATGAAGGTGACCGGACCATGAATATTCTTCAAGAGAATCTCAATGGCATATTGTTTAGATAGCTGCGGTTCACACATCATACTCAGGTTACGCCATCGAAGAATATAATCAATAAGGGACTCACCAGGGTGTTATTGTGTTACAATGAGATCACCTGAACCTTTCGAGCTCCAAAGAAATCTCTTGATGAAAAGTTGCTCTAACTCAGCAAATGACTTTACTAAACCGTTGGGCAGTTCAGCATACCAATCGAAAGCAATATCCGCTAGGCTACTAATGAAAAGGCGAAAGAGCAAAGCGTCGCTACCAACTGCATTGCAACAACTGGGCCTGAAATATGCTATGTGCTGCCTTGGGTTTCCACTACCATCAAAGCTTTTGAAGGAATGAGGCACGAAACCCTAAGGATATTAGATATCATCGAATTCCTCTAGGTAGGGTCTACCCTTTGGAACCGATGATCCTCCCCGGGCATGAGCTAAAGCTTCCTTCACTTGTTGCTTAGCCATGGATTTTGTCCTTTTCTTGTATGGAGGTACTTTCCACTACCTTTCTATACAGGCTAGTGCTATCTTGCTCAACGGGAGGTAGAGTCTTGGCTGGGTCCAAGACATGCACTAACTCAGGCTGACTGACATCGACTGTAGTAGGATGAACTAAAGGGGCTTGTTTCTGAAGCACTGACACTGCTGCTAACAAGTCCTATAGCTAACGTGCCATCCTATCAATATGCTCGTCCTTCTACCTCAACTGATGTCGGAGGCGCTAGGCTGATTCTGTGGTGTCTTCCTGATCAACCTGATCACCTTCCATGGCTTGTTTTCCTAAGAAGAGATCCTCTAGTGTCAACCATGCAGACTCCAACTGAGTCCCCCAACAAGTCATCTTCATTAGGATCGAAGCTGACTTTCTCTTCATCTGACCAGTCGTACCCCAAGATCTCCTTCTTCTCCATGAAATAATGTGCAACTATCTCATCTAAAGAGCGATCCATTTGAGCAGGTACAAACAGTCTAGGCTGACTGGTGTGATCACTATCATGCACTAAGAGACACCAGACCTCGCCTATCATTGGAGAGTCAATCCTGTGTGGACTGTACTCACTAGATGAATGACACTCACACCGCTATGAGAGGTAGCAATCCTAGGAAGTTCCATTACCACCGTGCAGCTGATCATATCTGAATATCAAATCATCACCACCATCTCCACATTCAACCGTAAAGTTGAGTTGGTGAAGGGATGACCACGATGCGTCGCCACTCCTTCCGCACCACCCGGGCGTAAGGTCAGCGAGAGCTCCCTACCATAATGTGGTAGGGTAGTTCCCTTCAGCCGGATCACCAACGGGGTGCGCTTTTCCTCGGATATGGCCTTCATGGCCTTAGATGGAATAGGAGATGTTGTAACCTGCCGGGGCGATGATGACGAGGTAGCGTGTGGTGGAGACACCACCAACTCTCTTTTCACAAGAACTGCTCTCCTGTGGTGGCTAGTCCCAGTGAGAAGGATCTGTCGATGATGTAGGTAGCGGTAAAAAATCAATCGAGATCTACGGCTGAACCTCGCCTCTCGCTAGTAATATGTGTGTGGCCTCTGTCTCGAATCCGCTTCCCCATGCTATGGGGATGATAGATCGATCAAACCGTCTCCGACTCGAGCATCCAGATGCTCGCCACGGGCGTAAGATAGATTGGAGGCGGCTGACCTTTTCTCCGGAAACTGTTGGCTGAAAATGCACCATTGGAGGAGGTGATGAACGGATCCTCGATCCTCCGATAGAGAGAGAATGGAATTGGTTTTCTTGACCAGTGGTGAAGTGACAACATGGAACTCATCCATTGAGGCTTCCTGCCTCCTGGATCCTGGTGGTGTGGTACCGCTTGATCATGCGATTCTTATTCCTACGCTGTGTATGGGTAGGATGGGAGGAGTGTGAGCTAGAACCATACTCAAATGTAGGGGAGGCAAGCCCTGAGATCAGGGGAGCCTTACCCTTAGAGGATATAGATGAGATGGTGCTAGCTCTCACTGGGGCAATATGAGAAACCCTGGGATGCACTACAGATCGTACTGGCACTGCTATAAGTCCGTGGTATTGCCGCCTTTCCTCTTCAGGGAGACATCGAGAGGGTAAGTCGACGATGATCGGCTGCACCACCTTAGTCTCTAACCGTAGTGAGGGAGTGCCCTCACAAGTAATCTGACTCAAATCCCACACCAAAGTGAATCAAATCGATGGTCCGTGACGGGAAGTCGGCTTGATCTAAAGCTAGATCCATACCATGAGGGAAGGTAAAAATAAACTTCTAAGAACCGGTCATTTCAACAACTGCAAGAGACTGAAACTGAACTGCTACTACATTGACTGTAAGATCTGCAATGAGAAATGAATTTATATCAAATTTCTATCTTTATAGATTTTTGAATTTTGAATTTAAAAATTTGCACCCACATCCAACAACATGGAAGTGCTAAGTGGGGTTCAAATGGATTTGAGAAGATTGATTGAAAGAGAAAATTTGGATTATGAATCCAACTTCAACAAATTTAGGTATGTTGAAATATGGATTCAAATTTTTTGATAAGGATGCTTCCATAGGTTCATGTTTGTTTTGAATTTGAATTTTTGATTTGAGGACCCTTTTCTTTAATAAATTTGGGTATGATAAAGTAAGAGTTAAATTGATTTTGTTTTTGTTTGATTGTTTTGGAATTTTACTTAGCAAATTTAGGTTTGCTAAGTGAGGTGTTTGAGAATGTGATTGTTTTCTTTCTGTGAATTTTGTTTTTATTTTGGAAAATTTAGAATTCTCACTTAGCAAATTTAGGTATGCTAAGTGAAGAATCCAAGTGTGTTTTTTTTTTTTTTTTTTTTTTTGATATTTTTGATTTTTGAAAGGAAAGGATCCTTAGCAAATTTGGTATGCTAAAGGAATCCTAAGTGTTTCATTTTGTTTTGATGTGATTGAAAGTGGAGACTTTACTTTAGCAAATTTAGTATGTTAAAGATGAAGTACCACTTAGTTTTGTGAAATGAAAATTTCACTTAGCAAATCTGGCTATGCTAAATGAAATTCCAAATTGTGTGTTCAAAATTTTGATTTCATTTTGATTTTTGAAAAATAGAAACTTCTTCGTAGCAAATTTGGTATGTTAATGAAAGTAGTTCCAAAGGTGTTTGATAATTTTGGTTTTGACTTTGGAAACTTCACTTAACAAATTTGAGTATGCTAAATGAGGTTCTAAAAGGTGTTTGAAAATTTTTGATTTTGACTTTGGAGACTTCACATAACAAATTTGAGTATGTTAAGTGAAGTTCCAAAATGTGTTTGAAATTTTTTTTTTTTTTGAAATATGATTGTTGATTTTTGATTTTGGGTTTAGAAATTTAGCAAATTTGAGTATGCTAAATGAAGTTCAAAAATGTGTTTTGAAAACTTTTAATTTTGAATTTGGGGACTCACTTAACAAATTTGGGTATTATTAAATGAAGTTCCAAAAGTTATTTTGGAAAAGAGTTTTGATTTTGGTTGGAGACTTCACTTAACAAATTTGGGTATGTTAAGTGAAATTCAAAATATTGTTTAATTTTTTTTGAATTTTGGATTTGGAAATTTCACTTAACAAATTTGGGTATGTTAAATGAAGTTCCAAATGTGTTTAGAAAAATTTTGGATTTTGAATTTGGAGACTTCACTTAATAAATTTGGTATGTTAAATGAAGTTCCAAAATGTGTTTTAATTTTTTGGATTTTGAATTTAGAGACTTCACTTAACAAATTTGAGTATGCTAAATGAAGTCCCAAATATGTTTTAAAATTTTGGATTTTGAATTTGGAGACTTCACTTAATCAAATTTGGGTATGTTAAGTAAAATTCCAAAATGTTGTTTGAAATTTTTTTGAATTTGGAAACTTTACTTAACAAATTTGGGTATGTTAAATGAAGTTCCAAAATGTGTTTAGAATAATTTGAAATATGATTGTTGATTTTTGATTTTGGATTTGGAAACTTCACTTAGCAAATTTGATTATGCTAAATGAAGTTCCAAAATGTGTTTTTTTAAATTTGAAGTATGATTATTGTTTTTTGATTTTGGATTTGGAAACTTCACTTAGCAAATTTGAGTATGCTAAATGAAGTTCCAAAATGTGTTTGAAAAATTTGAAGTATGATTATTGATTTTTTATTTTGAATTTAAAAAAAATTTGAGTACGCTAAATGAAGTTCCAAAATATGTTTTAAAAAATTTGAAATATGATTGTTGATTTTTGATTTTGGATTTGAAAATTTCACTTAGCAAATTTGAGTATGCTAAATGAAGTTCCAAAATGTGTTTTGAAAAATTTTGAAATATGATTGTTGATTTTTGTGATTTTGGATTTGGAAACTTCACTTAGCAAATTTGAGTATGCTAAATGAAGTTCCAAAAATGCGTTGTTTGAAGAATTTTGATTTTGGATTTGGAAACTTCACTTAGAAAATTTGAGTATGCTAAATGAAGTTCCAAAATGTGTTTTGAACTTTTTTGGATTTTGGATTTGGAGACTTCACTTAACAAATTTGGGTATGTTAAATGGAACCCCAAAAAGTGTTTAGAATTTTGAATTTTTGACTTGGAGACTTCTTTTAACAAATTTGGGTATGTTAAATGAAATTCCAAAATGTGTTTAAAATTTTGAAATATGATTGTTTAAGTTTTAATTTTTTGAAAAGAGGTCTTCCATTCAACAAATTTGGGTATGTAAAATGGAGGTCAATCTTATTTTGGAAATGTGAGATTTTTTATTTTATGTGTGATTATTTCTTTTGAAGAGAGGAATTCTAACTTAATCATGTGAGATATGTTTAAGTGGGATTTCCCAAATGATGTTTATTTTAGTTGGGAATGAAATCTTTATTTAATAAATTTGAGTATATTAAATGAAGATGTTCATGCGTGCATTTGAAAACTTTATGATTTTGATTTTTATTTTTAGAAAGATGATTGTTCATTTTATTTTGAAAAATAAAATCTTCATCAAAATGAATTGAAAACAAGATATTCATTTGTGCTTTTGGAAAATGTTGTTAGTTTTATTTTTGAAAATCCCTACATGTAATAATTATGAAAATTATTAAAGAGGGTGATAAAACTTTGTGAAAATATTTTATTAAGTGCATTTTTTGAAAAGGTGCTTTTAAAAGGAAAGTTCTTATGGAAGATTTATTTTATCTTTATTATTTTAGGATGAACCTTTCCTTATCATAAAAAAAATGATAATGAGGAAGTCTTTAAAATGTTTTATTTTTATTTAGATCTTTTCATTTCTCCCATTGGAGAACAGCGGGAGTTTTAAGATCCCAATGGTACTAAAATCTAAAGATGTTGGCTAACTCTCGAGAATGAAAGAAGTTAAGTGCCAACGAAAGAAGGATAGTCTGATTCATACCAAAGTATAAACCCACTATCGATACTCAAAGTCAACGATCATTTACCAAAGATGGAGAGAGGAACCATCCTGGAGTCTAGAAAAATTGTAGAAAAATTCCTATAGGAATTCAAATCTACGGTGAGAAAAGAAAGACAAGACTATAAAAATTCATCTTTTAGGATGTCACGTAGTAGTAGATACTTATTATGATCGGTATGTCATCGGAAAATAGTGTACTTTACTCAAAGGCAATCACTACCCTTTAATGAACCTAATCACCTCAATTTGTACTCTAGGATGATGGGTCTACATATGTATGTAGATTCTTCCCCTACATAAAAGTAAAACAATATTTATTTTAAAGCTGGGTTCATTAAGTTTCTATAGGCAAGCCCCATAGTTAATTACATCCTAAGAAATGGAGATTACTTAGGAAAACTCTCAATTAAGGTAAATGATCATTGTCTTTGAAGATTTTAATAGGAAGGATAATCAATCGATTAGTTCATGTTTGAAGATCCAATGGGATTGATCAAAAGAGAGAGTTATTATTGAAGCCAATATGGAAGATAAGTAAGAGATGCCCACGATGCTAGGAAACCTAGCGAGCATCTCAAACTATCTATAGTTGGGCTTTATATTTTTAAAATTGATTTAGTTTGTTTGAGTTGCATTTTTTATTAGAAATTTATGACTTATGATTCCTTAACACAAGATTAAAGAAATGCCTAAGAGGTGAATTATGCTTATGGCCAGGGAGAAGCAACCTAAATCTAAGGAGCTTTGGAGAGCTAAAAGCAACCTAAATCTAAGGTGAAAATGGGTGGATTTGCTTCCATAAAGAGGACAAACCACCCAGACGGCTTGGACTTACAATCTGGGTGGCCTAACTCCTCCTATGATTTTAAATATATGTAGGCAAATCTTTATGCTTATGCAAGATTGCTTTTTATTTATTTAAAAGTAGTGTCCTTAAACTCTCAGTAAAGACTAGATCATGTAAAGGGCATGCTTCAAATTATCTAAATCTAATGCAATTCAAATTCTATTTTATTTTTATTTTTAGACAATTATTTTGACTCAGGATAATAGGATTCATATGGCTAATGCATGAGAAATAAAGTTATTGACCAAAATCGGAGGAGGTGAGTTTCCACCATGGCTCTCAAAGGCCAAGCCAAGTTTCTCGCAAAGGTGGAAGCCCTCAATGAATAGTGAAATAAGTTGCATTTGTGCATGATATTATAAAAGAAATGCTCATCCAAGTGGGATTGCTAATTCTTTTATCTTGATTTTAAACTAATGCTTTAGGTGAGGTTATGAGTTCTTTATTTTTAATTTGAGTTGTTAAGTAGGGTAAAAGATTTATTTTCTCTAAAGAGCCTAATCCACATCGGGCCATACATAAAGCAGAAAGTTGTCTCCTCTGAACTAATTTCTTTGTTGGATATATTTTTATGAATTCTAAGATGGCTCATTCTCTTATGTTAATGTATTCTCATGTCAAGATGACTATATTGATGATAATTTTCTTGAATGAGACTCTTATCCTTCAACCTTAGCAATTACATATTTTTGAATGATTTTGCTTAGGTTTGCGGTAATAAAAGTTCACAAGAATATCAAACAATGGATGCTTCTTCTGGGTTTGTTATGATGTTTATGATCTCACTCTTTTATTGGTTTTAGCTCTGTGATGTAACATGAAGTTTGGATGCTCATATTTGCATCACATGGTGATTGAGATCTCATCATAATTCCTTACTTTCATACTCATAGTATATTATTTTCTTCAAACTTTTTTATTACAAAACTTATCTAATCTTCCTCTTCTTACATAACATTTGATTCTCTCTCCCATCCTCCAAATTATCATGCATTCCCACATCCTCGAGCATTGGCTTTATTCTTACTTTAGCTTATTATGTTAATCATCTTGTATCTTTTGATTATTTTTTTATGCTTTCTTTTACTCTTGGATATACTTAGATTTTACTCCTTATAGAGCTCTGAGCGATTCATTTATCCCCATCTTGTAACCCTTTATGGCAATACATATATAAAACAAAAAAAACTAAAAGCTAAACAAATCATCAACCTTTATAAAGTTAATTGTAAAGAATAAAGGCTTTGGTTGTTTGAAATCCAAAATATCAAATTGGGTTCTAATTATACAACCCAGATTTAATTAAATTTCAAGCAAAAATGTTATGAGGGTCTTTATTTATTTCTTAATTCTTTTTCTTCTTTTTATTTCTTCTTTCTTCTTTGATTCCTTCTTTTGGATGGTTGGAAGGTAGATGCTCAGGCTTCATATGGATAAGATAGGATCTTATGATCAATGCTCATCCCAATTCCCTAAGTAATCATTCAAAAATTTTAATTGTACAAATTTACAAAGGTTAACCAAAATAAACCACAAATCTGTATATTGGACTTATAACACATAGGTAAATAAGTGACTATTATTATGCTTAAGTATAAAGCATAAAAAGAATTTATATTTTTATTTATGATAGCATTAAGGACAATCTCTAAAAAAAAAATAGTTATAAGAATTCATTCATTCTTACTCATTACAGTCTAAAACATATATATCAAAAAATAAAACAAAACATCAAATCATGTATCGACCTAACCTAAGGCTAGAAGTGGTGACTCAGGCTAATGTGTGTGCTTTGGAGGTTTGTGTGTTATGCTTATCTATGACTTTAGGTTCAAATTTTCTAAGTGTGAAAACATATTCAACTTAGAGGAGGGTTTCATTTAAGTCATTTAATTATTTTGGGTTGATTTTATTTCATATTTTTATTTATTTTGAGCGGATCATACAATTAATTACTAAGTTATGATGAGAAGGAAAGAGAAGAGAACTTCTTTTTCCTTAATAAGTAATTTCTAAAGTATGTTCACATTTTAGTTTTATTTAGTGAATGTTTTGATTAAATCTTGATTAATCTTAAGTTTAGATGAACTCTAACAAACATATTCAAAAGAAAGATATTTTAAGATTAAATAAAATGAATCAAAATTCACATACACATTACTTCATTTCTTTTAACATATATAACATCATGGATGGACCAGCATATATACATAACAAATAAATTTTAACACACTTATATGATTGCTAAGTAATTCATTTGAAAGAAAATTTAGAAGATTAAGATGCATGATTTTCTTTAAGTAGAAAATGGTTTCTTTATCCAAATTTTACATACACACATGAAAGTAAAAAGAAATGAGTACAATGTCATTGTTGAGATGTTGAGTACAAGTACTTGGACTTAAAATAATCTCATACATAATATACAACTTTCCTACAAACAATAATAGAAATGAAATGGAAAAAAAATGCAAAAGTTATATTAATGGATTCAATTTATTTATGCAATTTATGTATGCAAGTATATGTAGCCCTTCTTAGGTGATAGCATGAATAGGATATGGAATTATAAGTGTTAGGTTCAAATGAACCCTACTTATTACTAACTCCTTTTCAAACTATTAAAATAAAAGAAAGGAAACTCTAAGCATACCTTTATAATCTTTTGCAAGCTCATAATTAAAAATATATGTAGCATACTTTCATATTTATTTGATTTATATGTTTTGAAAATAGTTTAAGTTAATAGTGATAATAGCCATTCATATTTTTTTGCTTTTAGCCAACATGCAAATTTGACATAAAGTAAACAATTTTATTAAACTTGAATTTGAAAATATGAATGAAACCACATGACATACAAATTTAACATGTTGGGAAAGATTCAAAGCAATGAAAGCATGTAAATAAATTCACTTTAATTAAATGACATTCTTATGGAATAAGTTTAAAATAAATCAAAGTGTATTCAATATGATTTTTATTTAATTTGAAGTTTGATTTAATTTTGAAAAGGTGAGATTAGTTCTTTTCACCCATTCCACATGTGTTTGATATTTTTGTTTAATTTTGGATAATTAGATCCATTTTATGTATTAATTAGGTTAAGGTATGAATGAAGTAACATTATCCCTTATCACACCAGAATAATTAACTAAATAATTATGAGCCAATGAGATAACATAAAAACTCACAAGGAATTTAAATTTATAATGCACTTAATAAGAAAAAGGCTTAATGCAATTTGGCTCATAATAGTTAATTAATTAAGTTTAACTTAAGTAATTTCAAAACACTTTTTCATACATATGAATTGGGTTTTGATTTTTAATCAACTTAGGCTATTAAACTAAGCATCTACCCAAAGTATATTAATTAAGTTTTGGAAGTGTTTAGAATCTTTAGAATTAATTAGGGGGTAGTTAATGTAATAATAGAATTAAGAGAAGGGGTTTAGGGAATAGCTTAGAAATGCCATTATTCCCTAAACCTCTTATCATTGGACTTTAATCAACTCTAATCATGGATTAAAACCACTAATCACCCAATTATGCTTAATTAAGTTAAGGAAGTAATTAATAAATCCATATGCAATTCTCTAATTAATCCTTCAATAAATCCCAAGAAAATTAGGGAGGTAGAAATTAAATATACCCAAGAAATTTGGGAGAGGCTTAATTAAAAGGTAATTAGCAAAATGAAGTTTCCAATAAAATCGAAAATTAGAGTAAAGCATAATTCATAACCCATTGAAATTAATTTTGAAATATTTTAGGTTGAATTATCTTTTCATAGAAATTTTATTTTATTTTGAATTTTAGAGAGAGATGAATTTTAGAAGATCTAGATTAATTAAAATCCTAACTAATCCTCTGCTCACAGTGGTGAGCGGACACGCTTTTACACGTGTGTGAACCCATCACTTAAAACATCACATCTTAAAGGCATGTGGAATCTCTCATCAAGATGACAACCGAAGATCTCTTCATGGTTTTAAAAAGGATATTAGAAATTCTAAACGTGGAATAATCTTAGCCATCCATCCAAAATATGTGGATGGATGGCTGAGATCTCCCCAGTTCTTCCCCTTAGATCAATAGAGGCCGTCCATGATCTAGGGGAAGATCCAAGCTCGATTGAGCTCAGATTCAAACCAAATTTAACCCACACCATCTAAAGGGAATGTGGCACATCCAATGGTGGGATTTGCTTGAATTAAAATTCTTTTCAAAGGACCAACACCTCTATGCTGGGTGGTTGAAAAATTTCATACCTCCTGCTCGAGGATGAGCTTTGTCCGAATGTTGAAATTTTTGGGATTGAGCTTTTCTATGGACCACTTGATGATCCTTGCGGCCTTGATCCAATTTCTCCTCTCCTTGCTATGTGAACTCCAATGGAAGCTTGGGTGAGCTTGGATAGGTCCTTAGAAGAAGCGTGCAAGAGAAATTGGGATGATTTTTAGTGTGGAGAAAGTTAGGAGTTCAAGTGAGCTCCTATTTCTGCTTGTGAAAATGAGATGATGAGATTTGATTTGATCTAGAGGCTTGAGGAGATTGTTTCTTTGACTTAGGTTTAATTGAAATGGTTTTGAATTTGAATAGAGTATATCTCCCCTTTGACCATGAAACCTATTTGCCATTTTGATCCAATTGTCCACAATGGGAGGGTTGTTTGATCGGTTGGGTTTGAGGCCTGAGTGCTTTGAAGTTGTAGGAGATGGATTTTGAATTTTTTCATTTTGACCCTTTGGGTGGGTTTGGGTTTCATTTGGAACTATTCTTGAGGGCTCATTGGATATGACAAAATTACCCATGGATTAAGCCAAAATTTGTTCTATGGCCTGTAGAATGGTCATTTTTCTAATTTTGGATATTTTTAGGTTTGGCCAAGTTTCATGAGATTTAGAATTCATTTGATAAGGTTTTTATTTAGGTTTGAGTCATAGTTTGATATGGTCAATTTGTCAATTTCAATTTGAATTTTGATCAGGATGGTTGGTTTGATTCAATTTGGTATCATTTTGGCTCAAATCAATCATTTGACTGGGTCAAGGATGGGTTAGGTTAGGTCTGTGGATTGAGGTTGTCAATCAACAGTGGTTAGAATGAGGCTTGACCCATTGGTTTGGAATCAATTTGGCAGATCAAAGGCTTTAGGTCAAGTTGGGTCAACTTGGGTCAAGTAACCAATTGGGCTGGGTTAGCTCAAATGTTGGCTTGGACAAGTTCAAACATAGGTCACGAGTGAACTTAGATCAATGGTTTCAATCAATTTGGCCTATGGTGGAATTTGGCTATGTTAGGTTTCATTTTTAGCTAAGTGTTGACTTGGTCAACCCTTAGGTTTGACTTGGTTTGACCCAATTTGATTGATTGATCATCCCATGAGGATTGTTGATCATGATGAGAGGGATATGTGAGTTTGGTTCAATCCAATTTGGTTAGGATTAGAATTTGACTCATAATGATACTTTAGGTCACTTTGGATCAAGTGAGCCTAAGTGGGTCAAATGGCTTGCTCAAAGCTTGATTTGAGCTTGATGGATCTTGTATATGGACTTATGATTGAAATATAAATCCATTTACAAGTGGTTTGAAGTCAAATGATTTTTGATCCATTTGACAATTTCATATTCAAAGGAAGAATATGAAGGGGTTTTGGCTTTGACTTGATTTAGTGATTAAAGTTTGTATTTATATATGGACTCATGATTGTAGTTTGATTGAATTTGAGAGAAATCATAAGAATCAAGTTTTGATTTGAAATTGATTTTAAGTTCAAGATTTGTTGACTTGAAAGATTTAGATTTGGATTTGATTTTAAGTTTGATTTTGGAATTGGTTTTGATTGATGAATTTATATTTCATTTATATATGTGAATATAAATGAGAATATAAATGATCATGAGAAAATTTCTAGGATTTGAAGTGGTTTAATCATGATTTAGGCTAAGTCCATTTAGAAGGATTTAAGGGACTTTGGAAAATTTTAGTTTGAAGTTTGAATTTTGAGTTTGGTTTGATTGATTTATATTTATATTTCATTTATATATGAATATAAATGAGGATATAAATGAATTATGAGAAAATCCCATGACTTTGAAATGGTTTGATCAAGATTTGGATAAGTCCTTTAATGGAAAATTAAGGGACTTAGAAAATTTGATGATTGAGTTGGAATTTTGAGTTTAGTTTGATCGGTTTGAATTTATATTTCATTTATATATGTAAATATAAATGAGGATATAAATAAATTTGAGAAAATCTCATGACTTTGAAATGGTTTGATCAAGATTTTGGCTAAGTCCATTAATGAAAAATTAAAGGGACTTAGGAAAATTTATGGATTGATTTGGATTTTTAGATTTGATTGATTGATTGAATTTATATTTCATTTATATATGTAAATATAAATGAGAATATAAATGAGTTTTGAGAAAATCTCAAAGTTTGAATTGATTTGATGATGATTTGATCATGATTTTTGGTTGGAAAATTTCAAGGAAGATTGATTTTAAAATTTGAGCTTAGGAACTTTGGTTTTAATCATGGGTTTCAATCATGAATTTCAATCATGGAATTGATTTGAGTTTGGAGAAAATCAATTAAGATTGATTTGGAGTTTGACTTGAAAGAAGGAAAGCGAGGAATGGTTTGAGCTAATGGTAGGAAATTTTCCTAGCACCCCTAAAGCATGACCTATTCATATGGCTAACTTTTCTAAGTCTTCTAGGGTTAGGTTGAGTGTCCACCTAATCACTAGATGTGTCTTAAGACTAAGGAACTCTTAAAGTCTAAGAGGAGTCCTATGTCTAAGATGGAGGGGTTGAGACCTCAATGCCATATTAGATTCCCACTTAACATACCAAATTTATTAAGTGAGAATCTCATTCTAAAGTCATATTATGCTTGGATTTTCACTTAAGTGGGAGTCCCATTTTCAAAAACATATCAAACACATTTAGTCTTTCACTTAACATACTAAATTTTTTAAGTGAGGGTCTCTTTTCAACCCACATTTGATCCCTATTTTAACATACCAAAATTTTTAAATAAGGATCCAATTTTTTATATCAACCACACTTGAGCTTTCACTTAACATATTAAATTTATTAAGTGAGAGTCTCATTTTCAAAGGAAAACAAAGATATCTCAAACAAATTTGAGATTTTCACTTAACATACCAAATTTGTTAAGTGGGACTCCTATTTTCAAAGAAAGCAAATCAATCTCACAATTATATTTGGCTTTCACTTAACATATCAAATTTGTTAAGTGATAGTCTCATCTTCAAGCACAAATCAAACACATGTGGCCTCTACTTAACATACAAAATTTGTTAAATAAGAATCCCCATTTTTTAAATCAAAATATCACACAATCAAATCTTCACATGCAAAAATATTTCAAACAAACAATCACAATCTCTTCTTAGTAAACCCAAATTTTCTAAGTAGTGATTCTTTCAAACCATCCATATTTTCAAACAAAAAATATAAAATGCAAACAATCTCCAAAAAGAAAGAAATCTCTCCTCAAATTTTTGAACCCCACCCAACCTACCTAATTTGGTTGAGTATGGGTCCTAAAATCAAAATCAAATGGCTAAAGACTCTCCTCCAAAACATCCAAATCTCTCCAATGAATCCCACTTAACATATTTGAATTATTGTGGGTTCAAAACTCCAAACTTCTATTACTTTCATGGAACAAATTTCAAGGTAGAAATCTAATACAAGTTATATTTCAACAAATGCAGACATACAACTCAGATCAGTCAATGCAGTCTTTGCAGTCTTCACACATGGTCTCTCAGAAGTTTGTTTTTACCTTTTCGTTTAGGATGGATTTAGCCCTAGATCAGGGCAGCCTCTCTCAGACTGACTCCACCCATCCATGTTCTTTGGTCGAAGATTTGAGGGAGCCCGCATCACCTGTGAGGGGGCAACCCTCACCACTATTAGTCAGAATGAGGTGGCTGGGCAGAAGCTAGTCATCCCATCGACAGCTTCACGCAGGTATCCTTCCTTGGAAGGCGGTTCCACCATTTAGTCAAGTTCCCACTCAGTCAGTTGTTCCCACTACCGCGTGCTAGCACCTTCTCATTGGTCCCCTCTAGGGAGAAGACTATCCTAGCTTCGGAGATAGCCTCCCCTACCTTCAAGGTAGGATCCCACCGCCTTACTGACCGCAGCACCGTGATGCAATGGGGCAAGTGACACCAGTGATGCCACCCGTGAGGTGGATGCCATCTTATTAGAGGAGGGTTCTCCTTGCGAGGTTTCCTCATTGCTAACTAGCAACCAGTTCCACCCCAGGTAGGTAGGTAGGCAGGGTACATGGACGTTCAGAGTCCATTACATTATTTGACTTGAGGTTGATCATCCTCAAGAGTGTTACCAGGAACATTCGTATTGATAGAGCATCAGAGGTTTGAGTAGTAGCTCAGTTAGGGAGTAAAGAGCAACAGAGGTTTGCTAGGTAGTCGACGGCCTCCACTCTAGTTTGATTTCCCCGATCATCGGGCCATTAGGGCTGATAGGACCGATATCATAGTGCTGACAGGTACCACCGTAGGGAAAGCCCCGATGAGGGTAGAGCCAGTGTTGTCTTGACCACACTGATCCACTCCTCTCCCACCATCACCAGTTTAGGTTTAGCCATCAACCATTCATACAAAAGTATAGAAAATAGTATCGGGGAAGAAGAAACCCCCTTGGTGATCTGATTTTGGCCAAAGGATCCCACTTCATCTACTCCACCGACTGAGGTGAGGATGAGTTCCCCTACTTGACCTTTTACTTCAGTCTTGGTGAAGAAGGAGTGGTGACCCCACAGCATCGTGGTCGCATCACCACCACCACCACCATCACTGCTAGTGATAGCAGCAGCTGCAGAGGGGGAATGAGATAGTTATGCAGTCCCCATGGCAGTGGATCTCCCTAGGGACACTACTCCACCCATGAACAGTCACAAGCATGTCTCTTCCAGCAGTCATGACCCTCCCAGAGCTAGCACTCCAGAGACAAGTAGTGTTAGGTGCATCTTTGTTAGTGATCATAACCCCTCTACCGGTCAGCATCACGTATTTGTACCGGTACGGTTAGACCGCTCCCTAGATGATATCTTAGCACAATACTTTGCATAGAAGAGAGAACTTCTAGGAAGTGATCAGTCAAATTGTGAGGAGGGAAATGTCAGCTTTGATCCAGATGAGGATGAACTTCTTGAGGATTCAACCAAAGTTCATATGGTCAATACTAGGAGTTCCCTTCAAAGAGATCAACATAGTCAGGAAGGACTATGGGTTTTCGTATGTACTAGAGATTCTTGCCCTACTTTACATAGAAAAGTAAAGCAGGGTTTCTTTTAAACCTGGTTCATTAAGTTTCCTATAGAGGCAAGCCCCCCATAATTAGTTACATCCTAAGGAACAAGATTCTTTAAGAATACTCTCGATTAAAGTAAATGATTATTGTCTCTAAAGATTTCAAAGATAAGACTATCGATTGGTTTTTATTTTAGAAGATCGAGTGGGATTGATCAAGAGGAGGAGTTATTGTCAGTCAAAGGAAGATAAGTAGGGGATGCTTATGATACTAGGAAGCCTAGTAAGCATCCCAAACTATCTATGGTTGTACTTTATATTTTGAAGTTTGAAGGGAATTATTTATTTTGAGTTGAATTATTATTTGAAATCTAGGGCTTACAATGTCATGACACAATATCATAGAAATTCTTAAGAGGTGTGGATTTATGCTCGTAGCCCGCAAAAGGAAGTAGCAACCTCTAAACCTAAATCTAGGGAGCTTTGGCGAGGGCCAAAGCATGACTTAAATCTAAGTTAAAAAATGGGTATTTATTTTATCTCCACAAGAGAGGATAAATCACCTAACTGTTTGGACTTACAACTGCTTGGGGGTGGCTATCAACTAACTCATCCTATGATTTTAAATACATGTAGCCAAGTCATATACTTTTTCAAGATTGCTAAGCTGTTATTTATTTAGAAAGAGACTAAGTCCTTAAACATACTCCCTAAGAGACTAGATCATGTAGGACATAATTTAATGACCTAAATCTAATGCAAACTTTATTACATTTTATTTTTATTTTTAGATAATTCATTTGACACAGGCTTTAGGATTCATATGCCTAATATATGAGAAATTAGATTATGGGCCAAAATCTGCAAGAAAAAAGGTGTGTTTCCACCATGGCTCTCAAAGGTCAAGCTAAGTTTCCTGGCATGGGTAGAAGCCCTCCAAATCAAGAGTGAAATAATATGTTTTATATGCATAGTGTGTGAAAGAAAATACAACATATAACTAAGAGGTTGCTAATTCTTTTATCTTGATTTATGGCTTAAGCTTTAGATGAGATTATGAGTTATTTAATTTTTAGTTTTGAGTTGATTAATTGAATAGAAAATTTTTTTTCCCTAAGAGCCTAATCGCAATCCAAGCCATACATCAAAGTAAGGAAGAAATTAGAAAAATATGCCATCTTATTCCATAAGTTAAACAAACATCAATCAATTTATAAAACTAGCGCAAAAGAATAAGTGGCCAAGTGTGGTCAGGCTCCACCGCACAAACTCAAAAATAAATTGGGCAGCTGAGCTCTACTCTTATACAACCCGGATCATAAAAGAATTAATTACAAAATGAATTCATGTTATGGGGGTCTTCATTCTTCATTCTTCTTTTCTTCATATGGTTCTTTCTTCCTTTTGACTTGGTTGGAATGTGGCTTGCTCCAAAGGCTTCACATGATACATAAAACATAGTCTTATGACCAATATTCATCTTAATCCCCCATAATAATCATTTTAAATCATAATTCACAAAATTATATGAAAAAGGGAAATAAAATCTAACTAAAACTTGCAAAACATAGATTAGCTAAACAAACTATACATCTCATGCATGTATTGGACTTAGCACCCCACACATGGGTAACCAAGTCCATTTCCTATTTTAGATTATGCTTAGGGGTATAAGTAACCCGCACAGTAAAAATATTTATATTTTTATTATAGTGCCCCTTAAGCATAATACCCTGCAGAACATAATGATTAGACTAATATCGCCTACCTTTCAGTCTACGAACATACACCCTAACATCCAGACTAAAATATCACATCACAAAATAAAAGCAAACATCAAATCATCCACCATCCTAACATAGGGTTAGAAGTGGTGACTTAGCCTAATGTGTGTGTGTGCCAATTTAAGGTTTGTGTGGTATGTTTAGCTAGGCTTTAGAGTTGAAGTTTTCTAAGTATGAAAATATTCAACTTAGAGGGTGGTTTCATTTAAGCTGGTTGATTTGGTTAAGTTTTATTTTATGATTTTGATTGGGTTTTAATGAACCCACTTAATTACTAAGTGTTATAAAGAGAGGAAAAGAGAAGAGAACTCCTCTTTCCTTCCCGCAAGTAATTTCTAAGGTGGATTCATTAATGACTTTTTGTTTAGTGAATGTTTTATTATGTGTTTTAATTAATCATAAGATTAGATTTTCCCTAAACAAGCCTATTCAAAGAGAAAATTATTTTAAGATTAAGTGAAGTGAATTATTATCACAAAACACACAACACTTTATTTCTTTCCAACATGTGTAACATGGATGAATCTAAGCATATATCACATGCACATGGAAATATTTTACACACCTTCATGATGAATGCTAGGAAGTATTATTTAAGAAAATTTGGATGCTTCATGATGCATGATTTGATTTTGTTAAGTAGAAGAGAGTGATTCTTTTATCCTTTTTTTATATGGACATTCACAAGTATAAAAGACATAAGTGAGTAGGGTGCCATTATTAGCACCTAGGGTGTAAGGCAAGATTTACTTAGGGCTAATTAAAGCCTCGTAACCCCAGGGTTATCCAGACTAATATACAAATTTTCTTAAATACATGTGCATATACAAAAGGAAATGCATGGAAAGAGAATCATAAAAAAAGTTTATGTTTGTTTGATTTTGGTTTGATTGTTTAGTTTACATGTGTGATGTGAAGTTCCTTCTTAAGTTATGACATAGGAGTGTATAGGAATGAATTTAGGCAAGTGTTATGTCCTTTTCAAATGGACTACGCACTTGGCAAATCCCATACAAACCAATGTTAAGAGAGAGAAGGAAATCACATTTATCTATTAACTTGCTAGTTTATAAGTACTCATAAATAACATACTTTTCATTTATAATATTTGATTTCTAAGTTTTGAGAATAGTTTTGGATTTAATAGTGATAATAGCCATTCATATTCTTACTTTAGCCAAAATATGCAATTTGACATAAAGGAAACATGTCATTTTATTTTTAAAAGACATGAATGCATAATTTTCATGTGACATACACATTTAGCATGCTAGAAAAGAAATAAAGTGATGCAAGCATGTAATTTCATTCACTCTAATTAATTCTTAAATGCAATCTTATGGAATAAGATTATTTAAAGTGAATCAAAATTGGTTTAAGGAAAGTTTGATTTTGTTTTGAGTTTGATTTGAATTTAGGAAATGTGAGAAGGTTTGCTGGTCCTAACCCATTCCCACATGTTTATGTTATTGGTTTAATTTTTAGGTGATTAGATTGGTTTTATGCTTTGGTTAGGTTAATGTGTAGATTAAGTTCATTAATTATCCCTTATCTACACCTCTTTAACATATTTAATAAAATAATTATGAGCCAATGTATGATATAAAATCAAAAGGAATTTAAATCAGCAATGCACTTAAGAAAGAAAGGGGACTAAGGTATTTGGCTCACAATTAATGATTAATTAAGCTAAAGAGGTTAATTTAGATACTTTCACTTCCACACATATAGATTGGATTTGATTTCCTTAAGCTACTTAGGTTATTGAACACCTAAGTATCTACCGAAGGATTGATTTGAGTTTTGGAATGTTTTGAAAGTTTTATTAAGTTAATTAAGTAGGTCATTAGTGAATTAGCTCTTAATTAAACTTAGATTATGGAAGGAAAGGGGTTTAGGGAATGACTTGGGAAAAATACCCCAAACCCATTGCATAAACCTCCTCTTCACTTAAACAAAGTTTAATTAACTTAATCAAGGGATTAAACCACTATTCACATGCTTAATTAAGCTTAATTACATTTAAGAGAGTGATTAAGTATTCATTAATTGATTTTCCTAATTATCTCATCAATACATTTCAAGAAAATTTAGGGAGATAGAGGTAATCCCACTAAATACATTTGAGAAATTTGGAATCAATTAATGAAGTAATTAAGGAGTAATTAGAGTTATTAAGCTTTCAATAAAATATTAATTAAGTAAAATTCATTGTTCAAAATCAATTTAAAATAATTTTAATGAATTCCCCTCTGAATTGTCTTCATAATTCTTTTTTTTGTATTTTTTTATTTTTCTACATTTAGTTATGTATTTTTGAAGTTTTAGTGATTAAAACTTAATTAATTAACTAATCCTTTCGGCACCATGTGGACTGCTGACGCGATGTGCGCTTTCCACATGGTGCGATGGGATTAGCTATTTAAGTTGTCACATCCAATGTCACATCAGCCGACGACGCTATGCACTTTCTCCTCGGCCGTCCGATCAAAGATCAGACGATCAGGATTAAACCCACAAGTCTTATGGAATAAATCATGGGATCCTACATGGATTAATCAGGATTGTCCATCCAAAATACATGGATGGATGATCCATGATCCGTCACTGAGCTCGCTTATGGAAGAGGGCAATCGTCCACTCCTTAGGGCTTGATCCAAGCTCGATTGAGCTCAGATTGAGCTCAAATTTTACCCACACCATCTAGGAGTAAGCATAAGTAGATCCAACGTCCAATTTTACTTGGGATAAAAATTCTCTTCATAAAGGACCAAGAACTCCTATAGTTAAGCTCGATTTTGATCCATGCCTCGCCAGAGGTTATCATCGATGCTCTAAATCATCGAGGTAGCTCTGCGTCAAGCTTTGAAGTGGATTGATCAATTGGCCAAAGTCCTCCTCCTAGGCTTGCGGCTTTGGTCTAGCTCCCACCCCCTACCTTGGAAGCTTCGAAGAAGCTTTGAATCAACTCGTTTGAGTCCCCTGAGGGTGCTTGCAAGAGAAATTGGCTTGATATTGGGTATTAAGCAAAGTGAAATTTCCCTTAAGCTCCCTTATTTTTGGCTTAAGGAAACCGAGAAGAGGAGAATTCAAATGAGCCTTGGAGATCTTGGATAAGCTTAAGAATGCTTGCTCAGTTTCTTAGCTCAATCAGTGAGAGAGTTGGAATGAAGTGAAATGAGAGGGAGTATATCTCCCCTCAAGGATTGGACGATAGAGGTGTTTAGCTGTTTTGATCAAATTCACCTCATGGAGTGGGTTGGCTAGGCCGTTTAGGGTGGCATGTATTGATTTTGGGGTAGAGAAGTTTCCATGTGCAAAATAAGGTGGAGGAGTGATTCCCATGTGCTCATTTCAAAGTTGGTGGTCGGTTTGGCCATTAGGTTGGGTTTGGCTGACCCAAACCCATTGGGTCATGTGCACCACACCCATTAGTGCCCACTTGGTCCACTAAGAGGGTGCCAAGTGGCCATGGAAAGGATATGACCAAATTCAGTAGAATAGGTTACCCCTTGACCTTAGGGGTAAAATGGTCATTTGGCTTTAATTTCACTTTAGACAGATTTAGAATAGTTTAAAATTGGGTTGGTCCAAATTTCAAAGAATTTGGAGTCGATTTGATATCATTTGGCTCATGTTGACCCATTTAGGTCAAAATGGGTCAACTTGGGTCAAGTCGACCCATTTAGGACAAAATGGGTCAACTTGGGTCAAGTTGACCAATTTGTCAAATTGGATCAAACCAAGGGTTGGGTCAAGTTCATATGACTATTTGAAATGTGTTGGCATCATTGGCTTGGTTCAATTTGGTTTATATTTGGTTTTGGTTCATTTGATTTCATTTAGGTTAAATATGTCAAGTTGACCAATTTTACCCATTTGACCTAATTGGATTAGGTCATGGGTTGGTTTAGGTTTCGTTTGATTCTAGCTCAATTTGACCTTTTAGGCCAAGTTGGATTCATGGTCAATTAGGCTAGGTTGAGTCTAGTTGGCCAATTGAGGCTTTGGTCAAGTTCAATAAGTGGTTTAGAATAAATTTGACCCATTGGTTGCAATTAATTTTGCTTAGATCAAGATTTGACACATTTTGACTTTTTAGGTCAAGTTGGGTCAACTTGGGTCAAGTGGCCAATTGGGTTAGGTTATGCTCAAATGATGACTTGATCAAGTTCAAACATTGATCATGAATTGGTTTTGATCAATGGTTTCAATCAATTTGGCCTATGGTGGATTTTGGCTAGGTTAGGTTTTATTTTGGCTAAGAGTTGACTTGGCCAATCCTTAGGTTTGACTTGGTTTGATCCAATTTGAGTGATTGATCATCTGATGAAGATTGTTGCTCACGATGTGAGGCTTAGGTGGGCTTAGTTCAATTCAATTTGGGTAGGATTAGAATTAGCTCACTTTGGGTCAAGTGAGCCTAAGTGGGTCAATTGGTTTGATCAAGGATTGATTCAATTTTGGTTGAACTCACATATGGACTTATGATTGAACTATAAATCCATTTGCAGGTGATTTGGAACGAAATGGGTTTTGATTCATTTAACAATTTCAAGTTCAAAGAGTGAACATGAGTTTGACTTGGGTTTGATTTTTGGATTTAGTTTTGGTTTGTTGATTGAAGTTTATGTTTATATTTGGATTCATGATTGAAAGATTGATTGAATCATGAAGAAAAACCAAGGGTTTGGCTTGATTTGAGTTTGATTTGGCTAAGTTTAAGAATTTGACTTGAAAGGCTTAGATTGAATTTTGGTTAAATTTGGATTTGAGTTTTGAATTTAGTTTTGGTTATTTGAATTTATATTTCATTTATATTTGTGAGTATAAATGTGAATATAAATGGGTTATGAGAAAATTTCTTGAATTTGAGTTTTCATAACTGACATATTAGTGGCTAACTCTTTCTAGGGTTAGAAGTGTTCACCTAATTGAAGTATCTTAAGACTAGAAAACTCTTAGTGTCTAGAGGAATTTGATGGAGAGGTTGAGAGCTCATTTAAAATGAGGTCAACAAAGGCATATGGTGTGGTGTGGAAAATACCACATGTGTTGGTGTTGAGGTGATCAACAACAATTTGATCCTCAGCACTTTAAATGATCTACTCCCAACCCAAGTAGAAGGAATCAAGAGCTTAGTTTGTGACTACTCATGTCAACAACATAAAGTGAAGGAGGAATGTTAGGGGAGTATGTGAACCTTCACTAGGGAAAAGGTTCAAGTCATCCAGGAGGAGAGGTTGTGAAATCATTGAGGGATTAGAATTCTAGATCCAGAATTTCTATCTTAGATTAATTTGATTGAGATTATTTAGTTTATTTTGGTTGTTTGGTTTAGGGGATGATTGTATTGATTTGATTTTAAAGATGAGGTTGTTAGTTTGATGGTGCTGAAGTGGGTCTGATCTTGGCTAAGTTTACCAATCCAAGGGAAGTCTACCAACCACATAGAAGAATTACCAAGACTTCTTGGAAGAAAGCATAGTAGACTTACATCCTCAAAAGTAGAGATCAGTTGCTGGGGTGATCAATTGGCAAAATAATGGATTGAACCCAACCTAAGGCTAACTACTGAGTGAATGCCGGGGGACTTTGATCAGCTCAAAAATAGTCAAGATTAATTTTATTTTATTTATATATTATTGATGAATCCCATCAGTTTGCAATGGACTGCACTGAGTAGGGGCCGTGTAGGCCTTGACCTAGCTCATATTTATCATTCCAAAGGGAGTAGCTTCCCGGCCGAGGGGAGAATTATCCAACTAAAGGGGTGCCTTTCAGTTTGCAGCAACTGATTCAAGGAAGAAAGCTCTGTGACTCACATTTTTCACTACAAAAAGACTACTGTAGTGACACATTAACAAGGCAACATGTCAACTCGACCTAGGGTTGCCCATCGATTTGCTACAGTCATGCTAGAAAGAATTCATAGTAGACTTACATCTTCCAAAGCAAAATGACCGTCGGGGTAACTTGCTTGTGGAAAATAGATTGAACCTGACCTAAGAGCAACTATGGAGAGAGTGCCGATCCGGGGACTTATCTTAACTCATGTAGTCAGACAATTCCTATAGGGAGTTCTGCTGACACTGTCCTAAAGATAGGATGCCTGCTTGGGGAAAAGGGGCCCTTTGGGGGCTTGAATTTCTAATCCATAAGCAAATTAATTTGTTTGGTTTGCTTTGTTTGTTTATTGTGGACCCTGTTGATTTGTGAGGGATCATACTGAGAAGGAGCTTATATCAGCCTAGACCTACCTTAGATTTACTGAACCAGGGGAGAATCTGTGCATCCGCTGAATGAATTTTCCAACCATAGGGGTGGCTACTAGGAAAGGGGGACTATCCAATCTAAAAGTAAACCATGTAGTATCTAAATGGGGTCACAAAGGATGTGATCCAAATAGAGTACCCATAGGGGTGGGGCCGCTAAGGACTTGATCCAACACCCTGGAGAAGATAATCTGTATAGGTATTCGGTGGCCAACTCAAGGAGAATGCTCAGGGACTCACATCTACCAAGAGTGGGGTATCCATGGGTGAGTTCTCGACAAGAACATCAAACCTAAGGTGCGCATCGATTTTGAAAGCTCAGGCCGATTGTTGGGATAGTCTGTCTCGACAAGTGCTATCCAATAGGGACCGAGTGAATGCCTCCGGGGACTTATATGAAAGAGGGGAGGAGCCTGGGACTTATCCTAAACCTCAAAAATACTCAACCTAGTTAGTACATGATGGCTAGTTCAAGAAGAAAGTGCGGGAGCTCACATCTTCTTAAACAAAGTCAACATGATGTAGCTTACTAGCTGTGAAGTGAAGCCTACCAAACTAACAAGGCACTCATTGGTTTACAATGGTCAAGTCAGGAAGAAAGCATGGGGACTCACATCTTCCAAACAAGTGACCCCTAGGGTGACAGGCTAATGAGGTAGCATGTAGACCCGACCTAGAGCAGCTAATGAGTGAGTGCCACAAGGGGGCTTACTCCCACATCAAAAATAGCTTGAGACAAAAGATATGTGTTTGCTTTTATGCTTGTGTTAAAGGGAATAGGATCTTGGGTTCTCTCATACTTATTCTAAACACGCTTGGAGAATTTGATGAAATGATGCCACGAATGGCAGCTGAAATTCCCACCAAGAAAAGATGTTGCTTGGGTTCTCTTACACCTAATTTAGTAGTGCTAGTCAAAATAGGATGCCTCTTGGGTTCTCTCACACCTATTCTAGTAGCGCCGGGGAATTTTATTTGATTGTGTTTGTGTTGTGAAAGAGGGATAGGATGCCTCTTGGGTTCTCTTACACCTACCTTGATCACGTTGTGGAAGATTCGCAAGATAGGCAAATAACACTTCGAATGAAGAAAAGATTTGGATTAGAATGAAATTTTATTATTTTGATGATAATTATTTTCAAACATGTTTTTATGGGTAATATTTCTTCAAATAGATCCCATTAATTGGAAGCATCGGGTGTTCCCCTTTACAATCAATAAGTTGATAAGATCTTCATTGGTAGGCTTTCTCTGTGACATAGGGGTCTTCTTAAGTGGGTTCAAACTTGCCTCCCATATTTTGACAGGAAACAATTGGTGTTCTTATGACTAATATAAGTTCTCCTTCTTGAAAAGACCTAGGGCGGACTACCTTATTGTGAGCTTGAATCATTTTGGCCTTGTAACTTTGCCCATTCAAAACTTTGAGCCTCTATTCTATAGTGATTTTGCTACCCATTGATATCCTTAGTGATGGGAGTTAAACTTCTAAATGTAGAACGGCTTCAGACCCATACACTAAGAAAAATGAGGTAGATTGAGTTAGAGTACTGTATGTGGTGCGGTAGGCCCACAAGCTTTGCTGTTGTCATCAAGTGTATTCTTTAGTATCTGGATGAGAGTTTTGTTGAATATTTGTGGTGAAAAATTTCTATAAGGGAGTCTCCTTTCAAATCTGTGGGGAGAAAAGAAAGAGGAGCCCTTACAAAAATTTATTTTGATAAGAATTCATGTAGATCCGCAGATATACTTATTCAGGTGATCGGATATGTCATCAAGGTATAGTGTACTATCTTGAAATATAGAAGTCACTTCCCTTTAATGGAACCAATCACCTCAATAAGGACTTATAAGGTCGATGTGTCTGCATTTGTACCAGAGATTCTTCCCCTTATTTGCATGGAAAAGTAAAGCAGAGTTTATTTTAAATTGAGTTCATTAAGTTCCCTACAGGGGCAAGCCCCTATAGTTAATTACTTCCTAGATCCCTTAGGAAAACTCTCGATTAAGGTAAATGATCATTGTCTTTGAAGATTTCAATAAGAAGGACTATTAATTGATTGGTCTATGTTTGAAGATCAAATAGGATTGACCAAAAGAGGGAGTTATTATCAAAGCCAACAATGAGAAATAAGTAGGAGATGTTCATGATGCTAGGAAACCTAGCGAGCATCTCAAACTATTATAGTTGAGCTTTACATTTTAGAAATTGATTTAGCTTATTTGAGTTATATTTTTCATTAGAATTTTATGAGTTAAGATTCCTTAACACAAGATTAAAGAAATTCTTAAGAGATGAGGAATTATGCTTATGGCCCACAAAGGAGAAAAGCAACTTCAGAACCTAAATCTAGGGAGCTTTGACGAGGGCCGGAAGCACAATATAAATCTAAGACAAAAATTGGTACTTGATTTTGCCTCCATAAGAGAGGACAAACCACCCGATAGCTTGGACTTACAACCGCCTGTGGGTGGCTGCCAACTAACTCCTCCTATGATTTTAAATACATGTAGATAAGTCTTTATGCTTATGCAAGATAACTAGGCTATTTTTTATTTAGAAAGAGACTAGGTCCTTAAACTCACTCCCTAAAGAGACTAGATTATGTAAAGGGACATCCTTCAAATGACCTAAATCTAATGCAATTCAAATTTCATTTTCTTTTTATTTTTGGACAATCATTTTGACTTAGGCTAATAGGATTTTTATGACTAATGCATGAGAAATTAAATTATTGGCCAAAATCAGTGAGGATGTAGGAGGTGAGTTTCCACCACGGCCCTCAAAGGTCATGCCGAGTTCTCTGGCAAAGGTGGAAGTCCTCCAATCAAGAGTGAAATAAGATGCATTTGTGCATGATATTATAAAGAAAAGCTCATCCAACTAAGGGGTTGCTAATTCTTTTATCTTGATTTTAAACCCAGGCTTTAGGTGAGATTATGAGTTATTTAATTTTAATTTGAATTATTAAGTTGGGTAAAAGATTTATTTTTTCCTAAAGAGACTAATCCACATCCAGACCATACATAAAGCAAGAAAGAAACTAAAAAATGCATGCCACATAATGCAAAAGTTAGACAAATCATCAATCAATTTATAAAGCTAATCGTAAAAAGAATAAATGGTCGTTTGTGGTCGGGCACCACCACTCAAACCCGAAAATATCAAATGTGGGTAGCCGAGCTCTACCCTTATACAACCCGGATTACAAATGAATTGAATTACAATTTAAGCGAATTCATTATTATGGGGGTCTTCAAACTTTATTCTTCTTTCATCTTTTCTTTTCTTTCTTCTTTTTCTTTGGTTCCTCCTTTGGAAGGTTGGATAGTAGATGCTCCAAGGCTTCACATGGTACATAAGATAGGATTTTAGGACCAATGCTCATTCTAATCCCCATAATAAATCATTCCAAAATCTTAATTATACAAATTTTTACATGAAAAGGAAAAGTGAAATCTAACTAATACCTGCAAAACAAAGATTAGCTAAATCACACCACAGACATCCCAAGCATGTATATTGGACTTATCACTGCACACATGAGTGACTAAGTCCACCTGGCCTATAGATTATGCTTAGGGGTATAAGCACCTGCAAGTAAGAAGCATTCATATTTTTATTTATGATAGCGTCCCTTAAGCACAATCCCCTACAGAAAAGAATAGCTAGACTAAGAACATCCTACCATTCATTCTACGAACATACACCCTAACATCCAGTCTAAAATATTCATCACAAAATAAAATATAACATCAAATCATGCACCGACCTAACCTAAAGCTAGAAGTGATGATTTAGGCTAATGTGTGTGCTTTGAAGGTTTGTGTGGTATGCTTAGCTATGCCTTTAGGTTTGAATTTTCTAAGTGTGAAGAACATGTTCAACTTAGAGGAGAGTTTCATTTAACTTATTTAAGTGTTTTGAGTTATTTTTATTTCATGTTTTAATTTAGTTTGAGTGAAACTTACAATTAATTACTAAGTTATAAAGAGAGAGAAAGAGAAGGAAACTTCTCTTTCCTTCCCTAATCCTTAAGTAATTTTTAAGGTAAGTTCACATTTTAATTTCATTTAGGTGATTGTTTTGATTACATCTTTTAATCAATCCTACATTTAGATAAATCCTAGACAAACCAGTTCAAAAAGAAAGGTATTTTAAGATTAAATAAAATGAATAACACACATTACTTCATTTCTTTTCCAACATATATAACATGCATATGGATGGACCCTAAGCATATCTATACATGAAAATGAGAGTACTTAACACACTTTATGATGCATGATAAATAATCAATTTAAGAAAATTCAGAAGTTGAATATGTATGATTTTTCTTAAGTAGAAAAGATTTTCCTTATCTAAATTTTCACATACATACATGAAAGTAGGAAAGACATAAGTGAGTACAGTGCAATTATTTACCAGAGGTGTAAGGTACAAGACCTACCTAGGGCTACTTAAAGCCTCGCAACCTCGGGGTTGTCCAAACTAATACATCACTTTCCTTAAGTACAAATATGTATGTAAAAGAAATGAAATGGAAAAGGAATATGCAAAAGTTGTTTAATAGTTTCATTTTTGTTTATGCAATTTATTCATGCAAGTATAGAAAATCCTTCTTAGATGATGGCATGGGATGAATAGAGTATAGAATTAAGTAAGTGTTGGGTTCTTTTCAAATTAACCCTACATCTTACCATACATCTTACCAACTCCTATTCAAAACTATGCTAACATAAGAAATGAAAGAAAGGCTACACTAAACATTACTTTATAATCCATCACATGAAGGATTATAGTTAAAGTATAAGAATAACAAAATTTTAGATTTGATGTTTCATTTATAAGTTTTGAAAATAATTTAGATTTAGTAGTGATATACCATATATTTTACTTTAGCCCAGACATGCACATTTGACATAAAGTAAACAATTTTCATTTTTAAATTTTGAAACATGAAATTATGAATGTATGAATCACATGACATACAACTTAACATTTTGGGAAGATCCAATGCAATGCAATCATGTAAACAAACTCACTTTACTTAAATCCTAAAGATATTCTTAAGGAATAAAAAAATTTAGAATAAATCAAATTGAATTTCAAAATGATTTTTGTTTAGTTTGAAGTTTGATTTAATTTTAAAATGGTGAGATGAATTTGCTGTTCCTAACCCATTCCCATATATGTTTTGCATTTTTATTTAATTTTTAGATAATTAAATCCATTTCTAAGCATTGATTAGGTTAAGGTATAAATTAAGTGGCTTAATTAACCCTTACCTACACCACCTTAGAAAAATTAACTAAGTAATTATGAGCCAAGGAGATGACATAAAACCCACAAGGTATTTCAATTTGCAATGCACCTTATTATGAAAAGGTCCTAATGCAATTTGACCTATAATTAAAAGTTAATTAAGCTAAAGGGTTTAGCTTAAGTACTTTTAAAACACCCTTTCATACTTGTGAAAGAGGTTTTGATTTTCTTAATTGAACTTAAGCTTTTAAACACCTAAGAATCTACCCAAAGTAGATTAATTAAGTTCTGAAACTTTTTAGAATTTTTGAAAATTGATTATGGGGATATAAATAAACCTTAATTAAGAGGGGATTAAGGAAAGAAGAGGGGGTTTAGGGAATAGCTTAGGGGAAATGCCCAAAAATTATTCCATAAAACACCTACTCATTGGATCTAACCTTAATCAAACTTAATCATAGGGTAAATCCAATGATCACATCTTAATTACCCTTAATTACATGAAGGGGGTAATTAGAGAATGAAATAGAAATTTTCCCAATTGCCCTCAATAAATCTCAAGAAAATTAGGGGAGGTAGAGGTCATCCCCTAAAATGAACCCTAGAAGTTTGAGATTAATTGATGAAGGATAAATAATTAAAATTCCCAAAGTACCCAAATTTAGAGAAAAGGGTAATTCAAAATACTTTAAAACTATTTTTAAAATATTTTAGATGAAATTATCTTTCCATAGCATTTTTTTTATTTTTTTGATTTTTCTAAGCAAAGTTATGAATTTTAGAAGTTCTATGGATTAATTAGGAATTAATTTATACCCTTAACTAATCCTTGCTTATCTGGGCTCTCGGCGACGGCGGCAGATCTTCATGCATCACGCGTGAGGGGACAACTTGTCACCTCACAAAGCGGGCCGGGATTCACCCGGTTTTAAAATAGATAAAGATTTAAACGTGCCAATAATCTCGACCATCCATCTAAAATGCAGGATGGACGACTGAGATGAGACAAGTTCTTCCTTGAGGATCAATGGAGATCGTCCATGATCCAAGGAGATTGAGCCTGATCTAGCATGGAATCATAAAAAACTCAACCTACACCATCTAAGCATGATTACCAACCTATCTAATGGTTGATTTCTCATGCAATGAACATTTCTTTCACAATGGACCAACACCTATCAAGCTAAGTGGTCAAAAAATTACATACCTCGCCAGAGGTGATCACCGATGCTCAAGCCTCATCGGAGGTGATCACTGGCACTCGAGCTCGATGAGGTAGCTTCGTCTGGTGGAGATGAAGGCCTGTTGAAAGTTTCAAGCCTTGGGGTTGAGTAGATCTCCTTTTGGACCAACACCACTTGCTACCCTTTGCAGCTTTGATCCAATTGCACTCTTCCTTGCTTTGGGAACTTGAGGGAATGCTTAGGTGCACTCGACTTGATCCCCTGAAGGACTTGGGAATTGAGATGAGATCCCCTATTTTCTAAGGAAGAAAACCAAGAAAGCTAAGATTTAAATCCCTCTTAGAAAGCTTAGGGATGCTCTCTGATGGCTACTAACTCTCTCTAGTGCTCAATCGAGTGTGAGTGAATTTTCATTGAATTATAGGGAGTATATCTCCCCATGGTATGACGCCAAGAATAGGCCATTTTGATCCAATTGACCAAATTAGGGAGGTTTTTTAGGTAGTTTTGAGTGTGCACATGGTTGGTTTGATCCCTTGAGTGGAATGCCAACCTCTCATGTGCATCAATTTGAGCTTAGGAGGGAATTTGAAAACTCAATTTTGCTCTAAGTGGTCGGGTTTGGTCTATGGGTCAAATGGGCTGACCCAAACCCATTGGGTTGGGTGCACCACTCATCACTAAGTCCCCTTGAGCTTTTAGGAAAGCCTTAAGTGATTGTAAAGAGGGTATGACCAAAATACCCATGGGCTAGGCCAAAATTTATTCTATGGCCTAGGGGTAAAATGGTCATTTTGCTATTTTCCAATTTGGGTATGTTTGGTATATTGAGAAAATAGGTTTGGCCAAGTTTCATTGGATTTGGAATCCATTTGATAGGGTTTGGCTCATGTTGACCCATTTTGGTCAAAATGGGTCAACTTGGGTCAAGTTGACCAATTGGTCAAATTGGGCAAAACTAAGGGTTGGTCAAGTTCATATGACCATTTGACATGTTTTGTTTCCTTTGGTTTGGTTCAATCTGGTATAGATTTAGTTTTGGCTCATATGACTTCATTTAGGTCAAATGGGTCAAGTTGACCTATTTGACCCATTTGACTTATGTGGGTAGGGGTTTAGGTTAGGTTAGTCATATGGATTGATATCTTTGTTTCCAATCAATTTTGATTAAGTTCAATTTTAGCTCAACATGACCCCAGTCATGTTGGGTCATTGGGCTAGGTTGGGTCTAGTTGGCCAATTGCAGCTTTGCTCAAGTTTCACAAGTGATTTGGGATGGACTTGACCCATTGGTTTCAATCAATTTGGCTTAGATCAAGTTTTGACACATTTTAGCTCTTTAGGTCAAAATGGGACAACTTGGGTCAAGTTGGCCAATTGGGCTAGGTTAGGCTCAAATGTTGGCTTGGTCAAGTTCAAACATAGCTCATGAGTGAACTTAGATCAATGGTTTTAACCAATTTGGCCTATGGTGGAATTTGGCTATGTAAGATTTTATTTTAGGTTAAGTGTTGACTTGGTCAACCCTTATGTTTGACTTGGTTGGACTCAATTTGATTGATTGATCATCCTATGATGATTGTTTATTATGATGAGAGGGATATATGAGTTTGGTTCAATCCAATTTGGTTAAGATCAAAAGTTGGCTCGTAAGGGTACTTTAGGTCACTTTGGGTCAAGTGAGCCTAAGTGATTCAAGTGGCTTGGTCAAAGCTTGATTTGAAGTTGATTGATATTGTATATGGACTTATGATTGAAATATAAATCCATTTACAAGTGGATTGAAGTCAAATGAATTTTGATCCATTTGAAAATTTCATATTCAAAGGAAGAATATGAAAGGGTCTTGGGTTTGATTTTTTATTTGGGTTTTGATTGAATGATTGGTGTCTGGATTTATATATGGCTCATGATTGTAGGATTGATTGAACCATGAGAGAAAATCAAGAGTTTGGCTTGATTTGAAAGTGGTTTGGCTAAGTTCAAGATTTTAGTTTGAAAGGCTTAGATTTGATTTTGAATGGATTTGAGTTTAATTTTTGGAATTGGTTTGATTGTTTGATTTATATTCCATTCATATATGTGAATATAAATGAGAATATAAATTGATCATGAGAAAAGTTCAAGAATTTGGAAGAGTTTAATCATGATTTAGGTTAAATACATTGAAGGGAATTTAAAGGATTTAAGAGAATTTTTTATTTGAAATTTAATTTTTGGATTGGATTTGATTGATTTATATTTATATTTCATTTATATATGAGAATATAAATGAGAATACAAATAAGTTTTGAGAAAATCCCAAGAATTTGAATAGGTTTGAGAGAAAAATTCCATGCTTGAAGTGATTTGATTAAGGTTTAGAGTTGTTTTGACTAAGTCCTTTAATGGTAAAATAAAGGACTTAAGAAAAATTTTCATGAATTGATTTGGAATTTTGAGTTTAGTTGGATTGATTTGAATTTATATTTCATTTATAAATGTGAATATAAATGAGAATATCAATGGATCATGAGAAAATCTCAAATATTTGAATAGGTTTGAATCATGATTTTGATTAAGTCGACTTAAGAAATTTGAACTTAGGAATTTTTGATGGATTTTGGTCATGGGTTTCAATCATGGATTTCAATCATGGAATTGAATCATGGAATTGATTTGAGTTGAGAAAATCAAATAGAATTGATTTGGAGTTTGACTTGAAGGAAGGAAAGTGAGGAATTGTTTAGGCTAAGAGTAGGAAATCTCCCTAACACCCCTAAGGCATAACCTATTTCTATAGCTAACTCTTCTAAGTCTCTAGGGCTAGGTTGGAGTGTCCACCTAATCACTATATGTATCTTAAGATTAAGGAACTCTAAAGTCTAAGAGAAGTCCTATGTCTAAGATGGAGAGGTTGAGAGCTCATTCTAAAAATGAGGTCAACAAAGGGCACCCAATAGGTGTGGTGTGACTAACAAGGAACACCGTCCGTATTGGTGTTGGCCGAAACGATCAACAACAAGAGATCATAAGCACTGATAGAAACAATCTATCCTTAACCCAAGGAAAAGAAAGATTCCAGAACTTGGTGCAATGTGGCTCTACTTATGTCTAAGACATAAGAGAGAGGGAAGAAATCCATTAAGGGATAGAGTGTGAACCTTCCACTAGGGAAGCAGGTTCAAGTCATCTTCAAGGAGATGAGAGGTAGGATTTGCATTGAATCTCACTAAGGAGAGATCTCCATAGGGGGAGAGGGTTTAATTTGTTTTAATTTTGTTAGGTTTGAATTTTTAGGATGAACCCTGTTGGTTTGTGATGGGTTGTACTGAGTAGGAGCCATGGAGGCTAAGACCTAACTCAGATTTACCAATCCAAAGGGGTAGTCTACTAAGCACACAGTAGGACTAACCAGCCAAAGGGATGCCTTTCGGTATGTAGTAGCTGTACTAGGAAGAAAGCGTACTAGACTTACATCCTCCAAGTAAGGACCAGTTGCTGGGGTAATCTATTGGCATGATGACAGATTGAACTCAACCTAGGGCTGACTATTGAGTGAATGTCACTAGGGGACTTAGATCAACTCAAGGATAGTCAAAGATTGATTTCATTTTTCAATTTTGGTTATTTTGATTATGATGGATCACATAGGTTTGCGATGAACCGCACTGAGTAGGGCCATGGAAGCCTATACCTAACTCAGATTTACCAATTCAAAGGGAGTAGTCTACTAACCACAAGATATGACTATCCAACCAGGGAGAAATGCCTTTTGGTATATAATGATCAAGTCTTAAGAAGAAAGTACGGGGACTCATATCTTCTAGAAATAGGGAACCATTAGGATGATCAGTTGCTTTGGGCAATAAATCACACCCGAGCTAGGGTTGACTATTGAGTGAATGCCACTGGGGGACTTAGATCAACTCAAGAATAATCAAGGATTAATATTCATTTTTAGATTTATTTGTTTGATGGATTACGTTGGTTTGCGATGAATCAAACTGAGAAGGAGCTTATAGAGGCCCAGTCTTATCTCAAATTTATTGAACTAAAGGGAGTAGCTTCCCGACCGATGGGAGAACTATCCAACCAAAGGAGTGCATTTCAGTTTATAATGATCAATTGAAGGGAAGAAAGCTCGGGGTCTCACATCTTCCACTAGAAAAGATCATTGGGGTGATTGGCTGCTTTGGGCAACAAATTGAACGACCTGAGTCGATTTCATAATCATGAATGAATGCATCATAGTCTTATATCTTTCAAAGTAATGACTGTCGGGATAACCTGCTTGTGGAAAAATAGATTGAAACTGACCTAATGGCGACTACGGAGTGAGTACCAACCTAAGGATTTATCTCAACTAAAGTAGTCAGGCAATTCCTATAGGGAGTTCTGCTGACACTGCCCTAAAGATAGGATGTCTGCTTGGGAGAAGGGTCCTTTTGGGGGCTTGAATTCTTAATCCACAAGCAAATTAATTTTTTTTGTTCTTTTTGGTTTTAGTTTGGTTAATTTTAGTTGTTTATCATGGACCCTATTAGTTTGTGAGGGATCATACTGAGAAGGAGCTTATATCAACCTAGACATATCTCAGATTTACTGAACCAAGGAAGAATCCATGCATCTGCTGAAAAAATTCTCCAACCACAGGGGTGGCTACATGGAAAAGGGAACTGTCCAATCCAAAGGTAATCTAGGTAGTGTCTAAAAAGATTTGTGTTTATTTTGATCAATCCCATTGGATCTTCAAACATGAACTAATCGACTGATTATCCTTCCTATTAAAATCTTCAAAGACAATGATCATTTACCTTAATTGAGAGTTTTTCTAAGTAATCTCCATTTCTTAGGATGTAATTAACTATGGGGGCTTTCCCCTATAGGAAATTTAATGAACCCAGTTTAAAATAAATATTTTTTTACTTTTCTATGTAAAGTAGGGGAAGAATCTCTGGTACATATGCAGACCCATCGTCCTTAGGAGTACATATTGAGGTGATTAGGTTCATTAAAGGGTAGTGATTTCTGTCTTTTGAGATAGTACACTATTTCCTTGATGACGTACTCGATCACCTGAATAAGTACATCTACGGATCTGCGTGACATCCTAAAAAGATGAATTTTTATAGTCTTGTCTTTCTTTTCTCACTATAGATTTAAAAGGCGACTCCTATAGGAATTTTTCTACAAACTGATTTTTCTGGCGACTCCACTGGGGATGGTTCCTCTCTCCATCTTTGGTAAATGATCGTTGACTTTGAGTATCAATAGTGGGTTTATACTTTGGTATGAATCCGAGACTATCCTTCTTTTCATTGGCACTTAATTTCTTCCATTCCTAAGTTGAGTTAGCCAACATCTTTAGTACTGCATTCCTTGTGGATCTTAAAACTCCCATTGGGTTCTCCAATGGGAGAAATGAAAAGATCTAAATAAAAATATAACATTTTAAAGACTTCCTCATTATCATTTTTATGATAAGGAAAGGTTCATCCTAAAATAATAAAGATAAAATAAATCTTCCATAAGAACTTTCCTTTTAAAAGCACCTTTTCAAAAATGCACTTAATAAAATATTTTTCACAAAGTTTTATCACCCTCATTTAATAATTCTTATAATTATTACATGTAGGGATTTTCAAAAATAAAACTAACAACATTTTCCAAAAGCACAAATGAATATCTGTTTTCAATTCACTTTGATGAAGATTTTATTTTTCAAAATAAAATGAATAATCATCTTTCTAAAAATCAAAATCAAAGTCATAAAGTTTTCAAATACACACATGAACATCTTCATTTAATATACTCAAATTTATTAAATGAAGATTTCATTCCCAACTAAAATAAACATCATTTGGGAAATCCTACTTAAAGATATCTCACATATGATTAAGTTAGAATTCCTCTCTTTCAAAAAGCAATAATCACACATAAAATAAAAATCTCACATTTCAAAAATAAGATTGACCTCCATTTTACATACCCAAATTTGTTGAATGGAAGACCTCTTTTCAAAAAATTAAAACTTAAACCATCATATTTCAATATTCTAAACACATTTTAGAATTTCATTTAACATACCCAAATTTGTCAAAAGAAGTCTCCAAGTCAAAAATTCAAAATTCAAAACACTTTTGGATTTAACATACCCAAATTTTTAAGTGAAGTTTCCAAATCCAAAATCAAAATTCTTCAAACACATTTTGGAACTTCATTTAGCATACGCAAATCTGCTAAGTGAAGTTTCCAAATTCAAAACCAAAAATCAACAATCATATTACAAAATTTTAAACATATTTTGGAACTTCATTTAGCATACTCAAATTTGCTAAGTGTAATTTCCAAATCCAAAATCAAAAATCAACAATCATATTTCAAATTTTTTAAAACATATTTTGGAACTTCATTTAGCGTACTCAAATTTGCTAAGTGAAGTTTTTAAATTCAAAATCAAAAAATCAATAATCAAAATTTTTCAAAACAAATTTTGGAACTTCATTTAGCATACTCAAATTTGCTAAGTGAAGTTTGCAAATCCAAAATCAAAAAACAATAATCATACTTCAAATTTAAAAAACACATTTTGGAACTTCATTTAGCATAATCAAATTTGCTAAGTGAAGTTTCCAAATCCAAAATCAAAAATCAACGATCATATTTCAAATTATTCTAAAAACATTTTGGAACTTCATTTAACATACCCAAATTTGTTAAGTAAAGTTTCCAAATCCAAAATTCAAAAAATTTTCAAACAACATTTTGGAATTTTACTTAACATACCCAAATTTGTTAAGTGAAGTCTCCAAATTCAAAATCCAAAATTTTTTAAAACATATTTGGGACTTTATTTAGCATACTAAAATTTGTTAAGTGAAGTCTCTAAATTTGAAATCCAAAAAATTTCAAAACACATTTTGGAACTTCATTTAACATACTCAAATTTATTAACTGAAGTCTCCAAATTCAAATTCCAAAATTTTTCTAAACACATTTAGAACTTCATTTAACATACCCAAATTTGTTAAGTGAAATTTCCAAATCCAAAATCAAAAAAAAAAAATTTAAACAATATTTTGGAATTTATAGAGATAGAAATATGATACAAATTCATTTCTCATTGCAGATTATTACAGTCGCTGCAGTAGCAGTTCAATTTCAGTCTCGTATAGTTGCTGAAATGGCCGGTTCTCAGGAGTTTGTTTTTACTTTCCCCCATGGTATGGATCTGGCTTTAGATTAGTGTAAGCAGCTTGAGCGAGTGAGGTGTTGTTGTTCGTCATTTATTTATTTATTTTGTTGTTCGAAATTAGCTCATGTTCGAAATAACTCGTTTATAGAGTGATCATGTTCGGCTCGAAAAATTGTTCGTGTTCATTTTAGGCTCATGTTCGGCTCAAAATTGGCTCGATTTTATATTTTAATAATAAATTTTTTTCTTAATTTTCATTTAAAATTAAAAAATTTGAAAAAGTTAAAAAATATTTATTTAATTGAATATTATATAGTAAAAAAATTGAGTAATATTGACAAAAATTGAAACTAAAAGATATGCAAAATAGCGACATACAATCAAAAAAAAAATTTTACAATAAAAATAATTAAGTAATATTAGCAAAAATTTAGTAAAAATTTATTTAATTGAAACTAAAAGATATACAATTACAATCAGAAATATTTATTTTTACTGAAAATTGAATACAGTTTAAACTGCTAACTCATATTATTACAATTTATAAATTTATAACTTATTAGAATAAATTCAACATAAAAATTTACATGATCATATACAAGTAACAATTTGATTCAATAAAAGCTAACAAAATAGTGATATTACAATTTCCAAATTCTAATTTTCCATCCATAGCTTCAATCCTTCAAGTCTTCAAGCTTTCAGGACTCTAACCAACCTTAAATCTTCAAAATAATAATATGCACTTCATGTAAACAAAATTAACAAGAAAATATGAAATAAATATTATGAATGGGCTCAAAAAATTAAAATAAATAATCATTGATCCAAAAGTTTTGTATGTGAATTTAAAACTTTCAAAAAATTGACAAAATGAAAGATTAATAATAGTAAGTGTAGGAAAAAAAAATTAAAATGAACATTGAATAAACTAAAATTAGAATGAGTCGGTAGGAGAAAAATGTTAAAATTTTTTTGTACATGATATAACAACAAAGAAAAATCACAAAAAATTAAATTGAATGTTTGAAAATACATACAGCCAACCATCATGCTAAGTTGCATCTCATACATCTATTTAGTTTTCCATCATAGCCCATTAATATGTAATATCACAAGCGACATGAGTAAGTGTAGCATCTGTTGATATTACCATTTTAACTCTTAAGAATTAAGAATAAGCAAAACAATAGGCTATAAAGCATCAGAAGATAAACCAAGCCAAGACAGAACCAAGCCACCTCTAATTACAAAAGCAAAGAAAAATGTCAACCAATGACCCAATAGAAAACATCCTAGAGCACAACAGTATTCATCAAGCCAAGAAAGAAAATATAAAGCCAACCAACAGCCCCCCCAAAAGTCATCCTTACAGATATCAGCCAAGACATAGTCACAGAAACCAAAGCCGAAGACAGAAACTAAGCCAGAATCACCCAAGACAGTAGCCCACCAATTCCATAATGTCAGCTAACCAGGCTACCAGCAGCGCCCCAATTATAAAGCCAGCAAAAATGTCAACCAACGACCCAACAGGAAACATCCTAGAGCACACAACAGTAATCATCAAGGCAAGAAAGAAAAGATAAAGCCAACCAGCATCCCCGCTCCCCAAATTACAGAGCCAGCCAAAATGTCAACCAACAGGAAACAGGAAAGAGCACACAACAATGTCACAAAATAATCTCAAATAAGGTAGCCAACTATTAAGATGCCAAAAAATAATCCCAAACTGAACTGCTGAAACATAAACATAATTACAACAGCCAACTATAGTCCAAATTAAATAGCACAAATGTATGTCCAAATTAAATAGCACAACTATAAGTCCAAATTAAACAACACAAATATAAGTCCAAATTAAATAGCATAAATGAAAATTATATTGGAAAGAGTAAATGTGAGATGATATATTGGTGTTTAGTACCCTTCTCCATTGCTAAACATTTTCTGGAAGTTTCACATAAAAATTCTCCTCCTCCATTAACTCTTACTGAAATAAAAGTAGATAATGAGAGAATGAAATTTATCAGATATATTAAATAGATTGCTTTTACGTTGGAAAAGTATCAAAGGATTTTTTATGTTGGACTGAACACCTCTAATCCAACTAGTCATACAAACAAGTGCATTGACTTTTTTGGAGATAAAGAGCTCCTGTAATCATCAAGAACTCTACCACCATCACTAAATGCAGATTCGGATGCAACAGTAGCTATGGAAATTATTAAAACATCCTTAGCCATTTTGGATAAAATTGGATACTTGAGAGTACTCATCTTCCACCATTCGAGAACATCAAATAACTCATTATTGCACAAGTATAATCCCTCCTCCAAATAAGGTTGCAAATCAGATTTTGATGGCTGAATAGAACCAGAAGAAACATTAAAAATCAGCAAATCCTAACAGACAATCAAAATTTGATGCAAAGGGCACATCAACTGCTAGTTTTGAAGACCCACTAGAAATTAAAGAGCTTAAAGTACTACTATCTACTGAATATTGATTGTAGATTTCCCTGATAATATCCTCAACACTCTTAATCTTGGATTCTACCTCAAAACTAGAGTATATTTTAGGAAATTTGAATGTAATGAATTTCATTTTTAAACGTGGATCAAGCACAACAGCCACTGACATGAGTAAATTGTATTCTCCCCAGTATTTGTCAAATTTAATTTTCATAACAGCTGCCATTTGCTGGATGAACTCATCTGATGAATTGCATTCTTCAATAAGTAGTTTTTTACATGCATGACATTAGGTAGAAACATATTTGTAGTTGGATAAGAAGAATTTGAAATCATTGTTGTCACATTATGAAAAACACAAAGAAACCTTCTAATGTGCTCATAATTATACCACTCAATTTCAGAAGGCAACCACTTATAGTTGGAATCTCGAGCTGCATAATGAACAAACACATTGCGGTAAATAAAAGCAGACTCAAGCATTAAGTAAGTGGAGTTCCATCTTGTAGGAACATCAGTGCATAATCCCTTTGAAGTGGGGATCCCTAACTGCTTTTCCACTTCAACCAACTTATGTAACCGTGAAGGAGACTTTTTAAGGTATTTTATTGTCTCCCTGATCTTATGTGTTATCTGTTGTACCTCTTTCAAACCATCTTGAACCATTATATTCAAGATGTGAGCACAACATCTAACATGAAAGAAATGACCCTGAAAATGTAACTTTCCTCTAGACTGAAAATAAATTTTTAAAGCATTTACAGCAACATCATTATTACTAGCATTATCTAATATAATAGTAGACACCTTGTCCTGCAAATTTCAATCTATTAAACAATCACATATTGCATCACGATAAATTGGTGTGGAGGATCAAGCTCAACAAAGTTGATGATTCACTTATGCAGTTGCCAAGAATCATCAATATAGTGAATTGTTAAGCACATATAGCCCATTGTTTGATTTGAAGTCCAACAATCAGATGTCAAAAAAACTTTATGAATGCTCTTAAGAAATGTTTTTAATCTCTCTTTTTCCATTTCATATACTTTCATGCAATCACTCCTAATAGTGTTTCTAGACACCCTCTCATAATTGGGATTCAACACCTTCAACAGAATATTAAACCACATATGCTCAACAATCATAAATGGATACTCATGCATAATTATCATCTTTGCAATTATTTCTCTTATCTGAAGATGATCATAATTTATGGGATCATGGAATAATGGAATCTCAATTTTCGAATTGGCATCAAAATGCAAATTTTTTTTCTTGCCTTTTGTCTGCCAATTCAACAACTTGTTTATTCTTGGCCTTGATTTTGTCACATTCTTTCACATGTCTTAAGAATTGTGAAGTTTTGCCATTTTTGGATTTATGGAATTTCTTGCGATAACATATGCATTGTAAAGAGGGTATAGTCTCTCCCTTAAATAGTGAAGTGGTTTCTATAAAATACTCCCATACTGAAGATCTTTTCTTTCTACCTTTCCTAGATAAAACTTCTCCACTAGTAGTCTCAAGTACATTTGCCTCTGACTCAACATATTGTGAAGAAATGATTGGAATTTCCACATTCAGCTCTTACAACTATATCATAACCATGTGATGCAGACTGAGAATGATCCACATTAGACATGATAGCACACTAAATAAAAAAAGAAAATATGAGTTAAGACCACATACACTCTCCATACTAGGTGTTTATCATAACATGTAGGTGTTTAAATAAAAAATAACAAACTAAAATGCTAATTTTATCTGATCTACTATCAGCACCAAATAAGCTCAATATATATATATATATATATACCTTAACTCATAACTTATCTTAATATATTCAATTCAATTCAATCTCAATCTTGATCTAATAGTCTTAATACCTAGTTCCTACTAAGCAAAGTAATATCAGAGAAATTAAAAAATAGTGAGAGAGCACCCCATTAATGCCCCCACATAAAATTGACATAAAGATAACCAACATTGAAGCTACTCAGCCATTCAAAATTAATGCCCCACATAAAATAACCAATAAAAAATAAAATAAATACTCTCTACTACGACCATTTAATACATCAATCGATAATGCATCTTCATTCATTAATTTTTTTTAAAAAAATTGCACAAAACACAAATCAGCCTTGCAATTCAATCAACCATTCTTTCATTTTTGTCCATTCTTTTTTTATTTCTTCGCTTTCAATATAGGCACTAACATTGAAGCCTCAAAACAAACAAAACTATAGAACTAGAGAAAATTAGGGGGAACTCTAAACAGAAAGAAGAAGAAGAGTAAACTCGCAAAGGAGATGAAAATGAACTTCGAATATTAAATATCAGTCGATAAATATGTAAAGGTGCAACTGCAACATGTCAATAGAAATATTTCCAACCGAACTTCAAATATTAAATATCAGCCGATAAGGAGATGAAAATGCAGAGTAAACTCGCAAAAGAGCAAAATCCACAAACCCTGGCTAAACACAGTCAAACAAACAGATGAAACTTTCAGAGGAGCCAAACCCATAAACCCTAGAAATTCAACCATTCTGGTTTGCATCTTAAAACCCGCAGGCTGCATGATCATTACTAGAAATACTGAGAAAAATAACTCCAGACTCATCATTGGAATCCCTAAAATGGAGCAAAAGAATAAAGAGAAGTAAAGATGAAGATGTACAAACAAAGATGATCGAGGCTCCGAACTCTGAAGGTTTTAAGATGAGGGGTAGCGCGGGCCGCAGAGGAATGACCAAAACCAAAGCCTAGCAGTAGAGTCTCAAAGTCGCAGTGGCTCTGAGAGATAGCAAAGGAGATGAGAAGTTGAGAACTCGTAACGAGTCAGAGGAATAGGATATTAGGTTTATGAATCGAGGGATGGAGCTAATGCTCGAGATGTGCTTAATCTTTAAAATGCATACGATGATATTAGCCATTGATTAAATTGTTAACGGTTAAGATTCAATTTAACTGAATTCAATTTTAAAATCTTTATTGAACTTAAATTTTAATTCAAAAAATTCTTATTAATTAACTAAATTAATTATATAACACAAAATATTAAAAATATATTATTTATATGATTATATTTATATATTTTATATAAAATTAAAAAAATATTTTAATAAATTTATTAATTTCGAGCTAATTCGAGCATAACATGAACAAACAATATATTGTTTGTGTTTGGCTCATTTATAAATCGAGCTTGAAATATTTGTTCGTGTTCGGCTCGCTTAGTTAACGAACGAGCCGAATATGAACAATTTAGCGAGCCGAACACGAGTTGTTCACGAACAACGAGCTTTTGACTTTAGATCAAGTGACCCCGGACCATACTCATCTAATTCACATTGGTGGGGATTTGAGGGAGCAGATTACCGTGAGGGCACTCCCTCACTGCTTAGCGGTGACCAAGGTGACCGCGTAAGTCGGTCATGTGACTTACCCTTTGATTCGTTCTCCTCATTGAAGAAGAAAGTCGCGGGCACATAGACTTCAATCATAGCGGTGAGAAAGGCCGGAGGTGCAGCCTAGGGTTTCTGCCCCTGAGGGCTACTACCATCTCATCTGTACCCTCCAAGGGTAAGGCTCCCCTGGTCTCAGGGCTTGCCTCCCCTACATTTGATTATGGATTTAGCTCACACTCCTCCCATCCTACCCATACACAGCGTAGGAATAAGAACCACATGATCAAGCAGTATCATACCAGGATCTTCAGGGAACTAGAGGCAGCAGCCTAATCAACTATAAATGAGTTCCCCATTGTCACTTCACCACTGGTTATAGAAAACCAGTTCCATCCTCTCTATGGATCAGATAGAGAGGATGTCAGGAGGATTCGCTCATCACCTCCTCCAGTGGTGCATCTTAAGCCAACAATTTCCAGGAACAAGAGGTCGTATGCCGGCCTCCGATCTATTTTATGCCATGTAGGTGGAGCATATGGACTCTCAGTCGGAGATAGTTTGATCTCTAATCTATCATCCCCCATAGAGTGGGGAAGTTTATTTTCTAGGAGAGGGCCCATGAGCCCATCCAGCCCACATTACTAGCAGGGAGAGGCGAAGGTTCAACCTCATCTCAGCCTTCCGATTGATTTTCCAGCCAGCTACCCACGCCGACCATAGATAGTATCCCTCTCACCAGGACTAGCTGGAGGGCGTCGCTCATAGAGATGGTGTTTCACCCCACCGCTCCCCTTGTCCATCGCCAATGTGTTACAACATCTCCTATTCCATCAAGGCCATGAAAGGCCACATCTAGGGAAAAGTGCACCCCGCAGTGATCACTATGACCAGGATCCCCTTCTACACCACCTATTATGGTAGGGCCAAGCTCTCCTGCTCGACCTTCTACCCCAATGGTGGTGTGGAAGGAGTGGCAACCTCGAAGCATCGTGGTCATCCCTTCACCAACTCTACCCATACAACAGGATGTGGAGATGGCGATAGTGATTTCAAATATTCCATGATAGTCCATGCACTGTAGTGGAACATCTAGGTTTGATACCTCTCATAGCCAATACCGAGTGTCATTCATCCAGAGTAGATCACAGGATTGACTCTGATGCAGGTCGTCCTCAAGGCATGATAGTGATCACACCGGTCAGCCTAAACTATTTATACTTGCTCAGATGAATCACTCTTTAGATGAGATAGTTACACATTATTTCATGAAGAAGAATGAGATCTTGGGGTACGACCTACAAGATGAAGAGAAAGTCAGCTTCGATCCCAATGAAGATGAGTTGATGGGGGACTTGGAGTCTGCATGGTTGACACTATAGGATCTCTTCTTAGGGAACTACAAGCCATGGAAGGTGATGAGGTTAATCGTGAAGACATTGCATCAACCCAAAGACCTCCACATCGCTTGAGGTAGAAGGATGATAGATTGACAATGACACGCCGCCATGTGACTTGTTAGCAAGAGTGTTTTAAATAAGCCCATTTAGTTCATCCTACTACATTCGATGCCAATCAGCCTGAGTTAGTGCATGTCTTGGACCAAGCCAAGACTCTACCTCCCATTGAGCAAGGTAGCACTAACCTGTATAGGAAGGTAGTGGAAAGTACCTCCATACAAGAAAAGGATATAAAATCCATGGTTGAAAGCAGTGAAGGAAGCTTTGGCTCAAGCCTGGGTGGATCATCTGCCCAAAGGGTAGACCCTACCAGAGAATTGAATTATCCAATGCCCCAAGGGATTTGCCTCCTTCCTTCAAAAGATTTGATGGCAGTGGAAACCCAAGGCAGCATATAGCTCACTTTAGGGCTAGTTGTTGCAATGCAGCTGGCAAGGATGCTTTGCTTTTTTGCCTTTTCATTAGTAGCCTAGTAGGTATTGCTTTTGATTGGTATGTTGAACTGCCCAATGGTTTAGTAAAGACATTTGTTGAGTTAGATCAACTCTTCATCTAGAGATTTGTGGGAGCTCAGCAAAGGGTTATTGTAGGTGATCTCGTTGTAGCATAACAGCACCCCGGTGAGTCCCTTGTTGAATATATTCTTTGATGGTGCAACCTGAGTATGAAGTGTGAACTGCAGTTGTCTAAACATGCCATTGAGATTCTCTTGAAGAATATCCATGGTCTGATCGCTTCATGCTTAAGGGCTTCACTATCAAGACATTGGAGAAGCTAATCAACAAGGCGGCTACCTACAGAAGAGGCCAAATAGTTTTCAAGATCAATTGCTCAAGAAGAAGCAAAAGATCTATGAGAAGAAGGTGAGCAGAGCATCATTGATAAGGGGAAGCTAGAGGCCCAAGAGACCACGACCTCAGCAGCCTCCACCTCCTTTGCCACCACCGAGGCAACCATATCGGCCTCCACCGTAGCCTCCACAACCAAAGACCCACCCTCACCATGCCACCACCACCAATGCACCATGCATATCTTCGCCGTGTAGCTATGGTCCACCTACTCTTTAGATAAGTTAAACAAACCTTATTCTTTTAAGAGGGAGGTAATCGAAAATCTTTAAGAATCTCTTAAAGAAACCTGATTTTAGCTACCCCTAGAGACCTGAGGAAGTAAAGTCATGATCCAAACTTTGCCCTACCAATGTTAGCCACATTTTGGAGGATTGCTTCACATTCAAAGACCGCTTGAACACGTTTCAAGACCGATGTTGTATCCCAAAGGAATACCTTGTGGAACAACCTTCTAGTTCCATTAGAGTAATCCTTGGGACATGTGATATATCCAAAACCTCTAAGATCATCAAGATCAAGAAGCTTTCCTTGTAGTTAGGTCAAACCATCAACACCAAGGAAGGTTTGCAAGTTGCCAATGCTAACTCTAGAAAAGTGGGAACTCAAGAAAGATGTGTCCCTGATAGCCTTAGCTCACGACCATGTCTAGCCTCCAGCCCTTAGTTGTAGTTTCAACACCGATGACTTCTTCCATTTCAGCTAGCTCTTCTATTTCTTCTTCTAGTAGAACTCTTGTATTAGCGGATAAGGGAATCAAATTCCTTACTTCACTCACTTTACTTGACTTCTACTTTGTACCTCCAAATAATTCCAAGAAAGGAAAGAATAAAGCTAGTTTGAATTACATCTATGTCACTTCTGATGGGTTGTCTTCTTCTATTCCGAACGATAACTCTTCAAGTCTAAATAACTATAACAATTTTGATCTTCCTCTTCGATCTGAGTTGGACTTTCCAACTCAATACTCACCTCTGAGATAGACTTGGAATCATCTAATTCTGAGGGTCCCATAGGAGAAGTTGTAGGTAAGCCTAAAGTGTAAGTAGAACCTTTCACCACCTTGCCTCAAGAGAGATTACCAAAGTCAACCTCAGAGTGGCAAGGCTCTACCTCCTGTGGCAAAGACCTCTAGATAAAGAGAAACAAGTCTTTGGGATTGAGAAGCCCTTCCACAAGATGCTCACCCCTTGATATGCTTGTGGAAGACCAGAGGTGGACTACAACATCCTTTCTCATCTAAGAAAGTTATCATCTAAGCTAAGCATATATGATGTCCTTGTCTTATCCAAACAGATGAGGGAATCACTAATCAAGGCTCTCCTTGATCCTGAAATATGCTTAGCTCAGCTGATCGCCATAGGTGAGGAAACACATTATGCAAAAGAAGCCAAGAGATCACCTTCATAAATGAAGACCTTCATCTGGGGGACTTAGAGCACAACCGTCCCCTCTACATCACAACCAACATAGATAGTTCGTGCTCGCCTCATTCAAGTGCATCGCTGATCATTATGAGTCTAAAGACTTGCTATTTAAAGATCGACATCTCCACCCAAGGAGACCAAATGATGTTGAGAGGATTCAATGATGAAGGTGAGCTGCTTTAGGTTCTATAGTTGCCATTGGAGATGGGTGACTGGAAGACTGAAGCCAAGTTCTATATCATTGATTCAAATACTTCATTCATTATTTTGCTTGGTAGGCCTTGCATACATTAGAATAAGATCATTCCATCCCCCCTTCATCAATGTATCAAGTTCAGAAATGATGAAATTGAATACCATGTCAATGGAGATGAAAAGCCATTTTTAGTTAGAGAGGTTGAGATTTATGAGGATTCGACCTAATGTTTTTCTTGAAACACCCTTTCTCGTGAACTTGAACAAAATTAAAATGCAAATACAAAAGAAAAAGGAAAAGAAGCAAAAGAAAATATAAAAGAAAATGAAAAGAAAAATAAAATTCCAAGTAAAAAAGAACGGGAAATTGAAGAAGAAATAGACCCGCATATCACATTCCACCCACAGTTCATTTTGTCATATGGACATGTGGGTAGGATGGCTTAACCTCCACCGTGCAAAGGTGTGAGGTAGAAATAGAGATAGAGAGGTGGAGTTCTCCTCTTCACCAATAGAGGTTGTGTCCCAGTTCATATGAGTACCCTTACTATTCACATAGACTTAGAATCCATCTCGGAGGATGAGTTTAATGAGATTAGTATACTAACCCCCCCCGGTTCCATTGGAGGTGACTTTTGATCTATAGAGATGAAGACTAGGCCTCCAAGCAAAGTAAAGTATTCAAATGGTTTATGTGAAACTATTAGGCGTTGGGAACCTTACCTCACTTACATCTCTAAAAGTTGAAGATTTAGTAGTTAAGGAAGTCCCTAAGTCCTCCAAATCACATGAAGCAAAAGAAGTTCTTTTGAGATCATCATCCTCAAGCCTCAAATGATGAGCTTGAGGAGGATACTTTAAAGAATTAATGGAATTACCTTTTGACTTTTACTCACCTTGTGTTCAAAATCTTATACATAAAGGTTTAGTTCCTCACACATGGTCCAAGCACTGGTCAGGGTACTTTGAGAAGTTGTGGAGTAATAAAGTGAAAGCATAATCAAGAGCTGACTAGATTTGCATAAGGTTCGATCGATGATGAAGATTATTGCCTAGTTGTTGTTACCAACCATTTGAATTGATTTTCTTCACACATCCCCAACTCTTATAAGAATGTGTGTTTAGAAACTACAAATGATCAAGATGATCTCCAAGTCAAAGTGGCACCACTAGAATTTGAAGAGGAGAATCATTCAACAATAGACAAGCTTAAAGAAATCAACCTCAGGACAAAAGAAAATCCACACCTGACATACATCAATTCATTATTGAATGAAGAAGAAACCAATGACTTAGTTAGGCTATTGACTAAATTTAAATACTTCCTCGCATGGAGTTATGAAGAGATGCCCGTATTATCTCCTAGCGTAGCAGTCCACAAGCAATAGACCCTAACCCCCCTATTAAGCAAGCTCCTGGCATGCGATTAGAAATTGAATGTGTCATTTTGAAGTCAAGAAACCGATCGATGCCGGTTTCATCAAAGAAGAAAATATCCTACCCGGTCGCTAGTGTCATCCCGCTAAGAAGAAGAATGGCCAAATTCATTTGCATTAATTTTAGGGACTTAAAGAAGGCATGTCCTAAGGATGAGTTTCCTCTTCCTATACTAGAGTTAATGGTGGACATTGCCTCATCTCATGCAATCTTCTCTTTCATGGATGGGTCATCTGGCTATAACCAAATTAAGATGTCTCCTGAAGATGAAAGAAACATTACTTTTTGAAACCCGATCGAAATCTTCTATTATAGGGTCACACCTTTCGGCCTTAAAAATGCAGCACATACCAACGGGCCATGACTCAAATCTTCAATGAACTCATCCATCATCAGGTTGAGTGTTACGTTGATAATCTAGTAGTCAAGAGTAGAGAAAAGGAAGACCACTATTGACCTCACTTTTGGAGTGAGCTCTCAACCCCATCCTCTTAGACTTAGGAATCTTCTATACACTAAGATTTCCATAAGACACATCTAGTGATTAGGTAAACACTTAACCTAAGCTAGAGACTTAGAAGTGTTAATCATAAGATTAGGCTTTGCCTTAGGTCTTAAGGAAGTATCTTATAGCCTAAACCCAATCTAGATACACTTTCTCAAATCAAACGAGACTCAATTCTTAAACCAAAATCTCAAATTCAAATTCAAATTCCAAATATAAATTCAAATTTGACTCCAATTCCTATGCCATATAAATCACATTCATAAGCTTAGCCAAAACTCCCTTTAGATCAAATCAAACTCAATTGATCTCTTTATAAATCAATTATTCCTTCATTTATATTCACAAATATAAATGAAATCCAAATTCAAATGATCAAAATTATATCAAAATCAAATCCAAACTCAATCTAAACCCTTTAAGCCAATTCTTTGGACTTAGCCAAATTATATCCAAATCAAGTCAAAACCAATGGATTTTCTCTTGAATCAATCATTCATTTGATCATTTATCCAAATATAAATAAAACTTACAATCATCAAACCAAATTCAAGTCAACCCAAGTTAAGCCTAACTTAGCCCTTTTGACTTAAAACTTTTAATTGAGCCAAAATCTATTGGACTCCAAATTGATTGTTGTTGAATTTATATTCTAATCTAAGGCTCATATATAAGTTCAACTAAACTTGAATCAAACCAAAACCAAACCAATTGACCCACTTAGGTCCATTTGACCCAAAGTGACCTAAAGGACCCATTTGAGCAACTTCTAATCCAACCCAAATTGGATTGAACCAAGCTTACCAAAACCTTTCACCATGATTGTTGATCACCCTAGGATGATCAATTGCAATCTCAAAACCAAACCCAATTGGCCATTTGATCCAAATTGACCCAAATTGGCCTAAAGGATCAAATCGTCAAATCATGATCTAACCCAAATTGATTTCAACCAATGGCTCAAGTTCATTCCAAATTGATTATTGAACTGACCAAAACCATAATTAAACCCAATTTGACCAATCGAGCCCAATTGGTCAACTTGACCCAACCTAGCCCAAATTGGCCTAAAAGGTCAATTTAAATCCAAATTAAATTCAAATTAATTCAAACTAAAGACATATTCATCTTCATCCAATTGAACATGAATCAACCCATAACCCAATCTAATTTGGCCTATTTTGGTCAAATGGGTCAATTTGACCCAATATGACTCATATGACCCAAATTGGGCTAAATCTCTTGAAACCAAGCCATGACCCATTCAAATATGATCAAACCCCACCCAAACCCATTTGGGATCAGCCCAAAATCAACCCAACCCATTTAAATCCCTCATGGATCCTCTCCCACATAGGATTCCACCCAACCTCATTTAATTCTCCCCATCACATGCGCTTAACTCCTCCCCAATATTTGCATTCAATTGATCATATGAAGAGAGGACTTTGAAGCAAAATCCAAAGTCCCTAATCAATCTATCAGCCATCCTAACCACCCAAAGCAAGATAACAATCAATTTGGAGCCAAAAAAATTCAGAAAAAAAAGGATTGTATTTTCGGCCATTATAAAAGGAGGGAAAATGAAGCTTTAGATCTCTTGCACCCACCACCATTCAGCCCCCCAAAAGCTCCCCAAAACAAAAATGAACCCATCCTCCGCCTCTTTGAGCCATTTTGAGCTCAAAACACAAATATTTGATTTTTCATGACATGGTAAACATCTGAGACATTCAAAGGAGGCAAGGGTCAAAGATCATTCCAAAGCTTCCTCACATACCTGGGGAGTTCCGATCTTCACCCACCAAAATCAACCCCGAGTAAAATTGCCAAACTTTACCTTAGGATTTCTTGATTTTGTATTAATTTTCTTAGATCTTTCTAGATAATAATCCGCATTTTATTTTAAATCATCCCAATTATAAAATAGAATTTTTTTCGGTGCAAATCGATGAGAAAATGGGTCCATTTGGACAAGTTTTGGCTTAGAAACTCTCATTTTTCTCTTTAAAAGCCTGAAAACACTTTTTCACCATCCGGCTGACATACCACCGATCCCACGTCACAGATCTGACGGATCACGCTGATCACATGTGGGCCTTTGACGCTTCTAATGCGATCTCACCGTCGATGGCGTTCGCGATCAAACATTGTGATTGATCGCGACTGATGACCATCCGATATGCAATCGGACGCTGAGTGAACCGGTCATTTTCCTTCACCAATGGCAAGTGAATACATATTTTTTTTATAAAAAATAATTAATTTAAATCACTTAAAATTTTAAAAATTCATAGAAAATAAAATGCTTAACAAAAAATTACAAACAATGGTTCATTGGATTTGTCTTTCCAAGAGGAATCCAACAAATCCAAAATCCCCAAATTTTACTAAGTATTTTGAGCTTAATTTTAGTTTTAGTAAAAATCAAATTTTATTAATTAAACCAAAAATATATATCAGATTAAGTTGAAATTTTTAGGTATTGAAAGCAAAGTTAAAACACACATACCATAAAAATTTCAAATGAAAAGAACTTTTGGATTGGGAGAAATTAAATTTTGAAATTCATATTGTCTATTTTAACAAAATAAATCAAATAAAAATTCAGAAATTTACAAAAATCTTCAAAATGGCGTAAATCACTTCAATTGATATCAGACTCAAGAAAATAATGTGATCTTCAATCTTAATGAACCCCAAACAAACACTAAGAGTAGAGTTTAATCAATTAAGGAGTTAAATTAAAACATAATCTAAAAAAATAATTTAAATATCAAATCAAAAATAAAAAAATGAAATAGACTTAAGCAATCATTAATCAAACCTCAAATCATAAAAATATCATTCTTAGAGAAAATTAAATTAAATATGATCAAATCTATTTAAGTTAATAAAACTCAATTAAATGATTAAATCTTAAATCAAACTTAAAATTAAATAAATCTAGAAACTTTAACATTGATCAAACTAATAACTAAACCTACATAAGCATAATTTTAATCATATGAAACTTTAATGAATCAAACAATTAATCATTAAATAAACTAAAGATCAAATTAATTAATAAACCAATTCAACATAATCACAATAATCAATTAAACCAAATAAAATTAAAGTAAACTTAATTAACATGATTAAATCACATATTTGGAATAATAATTAATTAACCATTAAATATTTCAACCTAATAACTAAATCAACATACTAATGAAATCAAACAAACATAATAATGAATCAAATCAATAAAACTATAATCATAAATAATCAAACTTAATTGAAATGAAATAAATAATTAATTCACTTAATAACAATGATGGTAATAACAATAATCCTTTAATCAAATCAAACTTAAGTAAAACACTTAACTAAATCAAATCATTTACATAAAATTAAGTCATTAATATCTAATTAAATAAATCCATAATTAATCTAATAATTTAAACTTTTAATTACCCTTAATCAAACTTAATTAATCAAACATCTAATTAATGAAAACTTAATAAATTAATCCATCATCTTAATTAATCAAATTAATTTAAATAAGTTACATTAAAGCTAACTCTAAAATTAAGCTTAAATCAAACCCCTAATTAAATTTAATAATCATACCCCTCAAGTAAACCAATTAAGTTAATCAAATTAATCATATTAAATCTAAGCTTAATCAAACATAATTAAGAAGTAATTAAATACTAATCAAAACCTAAATTAAACCTAAATCATTAAGTCATTAATCTCTAATTAAACAAACCCTTAATTAATCTAATAATTTTAAAATTTAATTACCCTTAATCAAATTTAATTAATCAAACATCTAATTAATGCAAACTTAATAAATTAATCCATCATCTTAATAAACTAAATTAATTTTATAAATCACATTAAAATTAATCCAAATCAAACACTTAATTAATCTACTAATTAATTTAATCACACCTATTAAAAAACTAATTAAGTCAATTAAATTAATCATATTACATTTAAGCTTAATCAAACATAAAACATAATTAAATACTAATCAAAACTAAATTAAACCTAAATTATTAAGTCATTAATTACATCATTAGTCTAAACAAATATGAAATCAAATTGAAAATTAAATAAACCTTTATAATTAACATAAATACACTTCTTAATTAAACTAATCACATTGAACCTAAGCAAACCCATAGACCAATAAAGCTAATCAAATCAAATTAAATCAAATTAAATTAAATTAAGAAAGACTCTCATCAATTTAATATGTAATCAAATCAAATCTCATTCAACCAACTTAAATAAGATAAACTAATCAACTATCCAATGTATGAAATCAAAATACAAACCAAACTTTGATGAACATGACAAATGGATTAAAAATAAAATCCTACTTACAAAGAATCAAACCCAATTAAAATCAAAATAAAACCTCAATTAGTCTAATCATCAAACTACAAATAAATGAACCTAATCAAATTAAATAAACATAAAGTTAAGTCACATAACCATAATCAAAGAAAAGAACTAGATATTAATTTAAAAGGATATTGAATTATCAATATTTAATTAAATCAAAACATCTAATCTAAAATTAATCAACCAAAAACACATGAACTTAAACAAACTTAAACTTCATTAGATAATAAGAATATTGAATTATCAAGATGCAATTAAACTAAAACATCTAAATCAAAATCAATCAATCAAATACTTAAATAAATTCAAATTCTAAGCTCTAAATCAAATCAAATAAATTACACAAATTCAAATGGGCTAATTAAGATACTTAAGGACCCTAGTTAGATTCCTTAAGAATTGGATGTGTAGGTGAGTTCCATCTACAAATGGAATTCATTCTACTCTTCATTCTTGAAAACCTAAACATCATTTTAACCAAATAAAAGTGAAATAAAAAATGAAAAATAAATCATTAAATCATTTAAATTGAAATCACCCAAAGGTAAAATTTAAACAAATTCAAACTCCAAATTGAAACTTAGACTAAAGAAGCCTAGTAAAGTCTTACCACACAAGCCTTAAGCACACACATTAGAATACTAAGTCACCACTTCTAGTGCTAAGTTAGGGCGTTGTATGTATGATATTGTGTTTTATTTTGTGATGTAATATTTTAGACCTGATGTTGTGTGTTTCAGATCAGATGTTAGCCATTATTATAATCATATTTTCAAGGGGTTGTGCTTGGGGGCCATCAGTAATAAAAATATAAATGTTTGTAGGTTGCTTAGCCCCTAATCATAACTCATGTTAGGGGTTTGGTTACCCATGTGTCTAAGTCCAAATTATTCATATAACCGCTTGTATGGTGTGTTTAGCTAATATTTATTTTATAGGTGTAGCTAGATTTATTTTTCCTATTTTTGATGTAATTTTGTATTAGGAATTAGGATTAGTATTATGGGGGATTAGGATGAGAAGTGGCCAGAAGGCTTAGTCCTTGGGGTGCTTTCTAATGCTTTTGGAGAAAATCAAATCAAAAGAAAGAGAAGGAAGAAATGAAGAAAAGAAGACCCCCATAGCATGTATTATTTTTTGTAATCTGGGTTGTATAAGGGTAGCTCATTACCCATCTTTTTTTTTCTCTGGTGTATAAGAACCCGACCGCACTATTTTTTATTCTTTGGTAGTCTATAAAATTATTTGATGTTGTGTTTAGATTGTGCATTAGATAACGTTTTTCATAGTTTCTTTATGATTGATGCTTGAATGTGTGATGCGATAGGCTCTTAGATGAAATTAATTTTTCTACCCCAATTAACAACTCATAACTAAAATTTTAAAACGACTCATAACCTCACATAAAAGCCTAGAATTAAATCAAGATAATAAAATTTTTAGCAACCCCTTAGTCGGATGAATGAATGTATAATATCATGCATGTCATATTATTTCACTCTAAGAGGGGCTTCCATCTTTGCTAGAGAATGAAGGCTTAACCTGTGAGAGCCTTTGGTGGAAGAACACCCCTTTCTCTCTTTATTTGGCCCATAATAAAATTCTCATGCATTTAGGTGTACAAAATCCCATAGCCTGTGTCAAAATAAAGAGTCCAAAAGAATCAAATAAGTTTGATAAAATTTGCATTATATTAAGTCATGAATTCATACCACTCATGCTCTAGTCTCTTAGGGAGTGAGTTTAAGGACTTAGTCCTTTCTAAATAAATAATAGCCTAGCCATCTTACAAAGCATAAGACTTGCCTATATGGATTTAAAGCGTAAGAGGAGTTAGTTGGTTGCCACTGCAATAAGTCCAATGGTTTTATTCTCTGTGGAGGTAAACCATATACACATTTTCTCCTTAGATTTAGGTCGTGTCTTTATTTTATACCAAGGCTCCTTAGTTTAGGAATCTGAGGTAGCTATTTCCTTCGGGCTACAAGCATAAATCATCACCTCTTAGGCATTTACATAATCTTATGTTATGGAATTATAATCTTTAGCAATCTAATAAAATGCCAACTCAAATAATTAACTCTCTTCAAATTTCAAAAATTATAAAGCCCAATTATAGGGTAGATTGGAATGCTCACTAGGTTTTCTAGTATCATGAGCATTTCTTACTTTCCCCCTTTGGATTCCAAAAATAAGTCTTCTCCTTAATCTATCCCATTTGATTTTCTAAAATAGCCAATCCTTTAATAGTCTTAACCTTGAAATCTTTGGAGACCCTAATTGTCTACTTTAATCAAGAGTATTCTTAAGAAATTCCCATAGAATATAATTAACTATGAGGGCTTGCCTCCATAGGGAACTTAGCGAACCCGGCTTAAAATAAACCCTACTTTACTTTTCCATGTAAAGTAAGGGAAAGATCTCTCGTATATTTGAAGACTCATCATGCCTTAGGAGTCCTTATTAGATTAGGTTCATTATAGGGTGATGATTTCATCTTTTGAGATAGTACATCATTCCTTAATGTCGTACCCGATCACTTCAATAAATAACCCCTAAGATCTGCATGGTATCCCACATCTCAAAAATAAACACCACGGATTTTTCTGTTGACTCCGCTAGGGAGAGTTTGTCTCTCCATCTTTAGTAGACAATTATTGTCTCCAAGCATCGATAATGGACTCATATTTTATATAGGCCTGAGACTATCATTCTTTCTGTTGGCACTTAGCTTATTTCATCCTTAAGCAAAGCTCACCAACATCCTTTAGGTTTTAAGACCTCACTCCGTGTAGGTCCTAAAATCCCTATTGGGTTCCCCCAATAGGTGAAAATTAAAATTAATCTAGCAAAGGAGATGACCAAAATTAGGAACCTCTTCACTATCCTGATGAAGAGGTATGGTTCATCCTATGAACAATAAGAAACTAAAACCCTTCTACAAAATGGCATGTCTTTCCAAAAGCACTTTTTCAAATCCATATAATAAAATATCTTTAAACAAAAATTTATAAGAAATTTTCAAAAAAGGCACAAAACACATATAACCAAACCTCGCTCAACAAATCCTATGATTGTTATAAGGAGTTTCCTTTTTAAAAATCAAAATCAATAATTTTTAATGTATTTTTCAAATGCATTTTCTTTGGAAATGGCTATCCCCATCCCACACACTTAAATTTGTCAGAGGGAGATTCTATTTTTGAATTAAATTATAATATAAAATTGAAACTCCACTTAGCCTACTTCACATGTGCTAGAGCTGAAGTTTCCCCTCTTTTTATAAAAGCAATAAACCATACACACACAAAAGAGAAGTCAAGACATATTTGAACCCCCCACTTGATATACCCAAATTTGTCAAATGGGAGTTCCCCTTCCCTTGGAGAAGGTAGAGCAAATTGAATTCTATTTGCATTTGTCTGATAAAACTCCTTCTTGTCAAAGTCTTAGACTTCAAAACACATTGGGAGCTCATTTGACATGTCCAAGTATATCAAATGAGAACCCCCTTTTTGAAAATTATAAGAACAAATTGAACTCCATTTAACATACCTAAGTTTGTTAAATAAGTTCATTTTCTTTCATAAACACATTTAACTTTCATAGCATACCAAATTTGTTACATTTTAAAAAATCATAAACATTTGACTTTCACTTAACATACCAAATTTGTTAAGTGAGAGTTTCATTTTAAAATCATAAACACATTTGACTTTCACTTAACATACCAAATCTGTTAAGTGAGAGTTTCATTTTCAAAAATCACAAACACACTTGACTTTCACTTAACATACCAAATTTGTTTAAGTAAGAGTTTCATTTTCAAAAATCAAAAAACACATTTAACTTTCACTTAACATACCAAATTTGTTAAGTGAGAGTTTCATTTTCAAAATCATAAACACATTTGACTTTCACTTAACATACCAAATTTGTTAAGTGAGAGTTTCATTTTCAAAAAAAAACATAAATACATTTGATTTTCACTTAACATACCAAATTTGTTAAGTGAGAGTTTCATTTTCAAAAAATCATAAACACATTTGACTTTCACTTAACATACCAAATATGTTAAGTGAGAGTTTCATTTTCAAAATCATAAATACATTTGACTTTTACTTAACATACCAAATTTGTTAAGTGAGAGTTTCATTTTCAAAAATCATAAACACATTTGACTTTCACTTAACATACCAAATTTGTTAAGTGAAAGTTTCATTTTCAAAATCATAAACACATTTGACTTTCACTTAACATACCAAATTTGTTAAGTGAGGGTCTCTTTTCAACACACATTTGATCCTTATTTTAACATACCAAATTTGTTAAATAAGGATCCAATTTTTCATGTCAAACCACACTTGAGCTTTCACTTAACATACCAAATTTGTTAAGTGAGAGTCTCATTCTCAAAGAAAAATAAACATATCTCAAACACATTTGGGGCTTTCATTTAACATACCAAATTTGTTAAGTGGAACTCCCATCTTCAAAGAAAAGTAAATTTATTTTAACTTTCACTTAACATACCAAACTTGTTAAGTAAAAGTCTCATCATCAAACACATATCAAACACATGTGGCATCTACTTAACATACCAAATTTGTTAAATAAGAAGCCCCATTTTCAAATCAAAATATCACACAATCAAATCTTCACAAGCAAAAATATTTCAAACACACAATCACAACCTCTTCTTAGCATACCCAAATTTGTTAAGTAGAGGTCTTTCAAACTATCAAATATTTTCAAACAAGATGCACAAAACACAAATATCTCCAAGAAAATCTCTCCTCAAATTTGAGAACTCCATCCAACTTACCTAAATTGGTTGAGTATGGTTCTAAATTGAAATCAAATGGAAAAGACTCTCCTCAATATCCAAATCTCTCCAATGAACCCCACTCAACACATTTGAATTATTGAGTATAGGTTCAAAACTATAAACTTCTGTTACTTGCATGGAATAAATATCAAGGTAGAAATCTGATATAAGTTATATTTCCACAAATGCAAACATACAGCTCAGATCAGCCAATATAATCTTTTCAATTTTCACACATGACAACTCAAAAGTACGTGTTTACTTTTCCTTTTGGGATGGATTTGGCCTTGGATTGGGCCAGCCTCCCATAGACCAATTTTGCCCACCTCATTTATTTTGGCCAAGGTTTCGATGGGGCTAGGATCACTTGTGAGGGGACCACCCTCACAACCGGCCAAGAAGTGTGGTGACCGTGCGGTCATCCGTTGAGATGTCATCTAACCAGTTTCCCCTGAGGAAGGTCAGGCCCCTACAGATTTGCGCAGTACCAATGCACCTGGTTCCCCTTACCCTGCATAAGCACCCACTGCTTGGCTCCTTCCAAGGGGAAGGCTACTATCTGTGGGATAGTCTCCCCACCCACAAACTTGGGTCTAGTTCTCGCGCCTCCTAGTAGGACTCCCCGTAATCACCCACAAGATCAAGAGGCATCATGACTATATAGCCAAGGAGCTGAGCCTTCCCAGAGTAGAGGAGTTACCTAGAGTGTCTCCTATCACGAGAACAAGGTTCACCCCTCTCTCCTCATGGAGAGGAAGACATTAGAGGATCTCACCTCCACCTCAAGTTCATTTTGAGGCTCCTATCAAGGATAAGAGAAGGTCGTATGCCCTTAGATCGCCTATGAGCAAGTGAGCTTATGGACATCGACCGCTCAATTTGATTTATGTTCATCATCCCTCATAACATCGACAGAGAGGCCGGGAGGCCCAAGTATCGAGACAGATTACCAGAGAGAGACGTAGTACAGTAGCATTTCACTGTGGACTTTCTCATCGACGCTACCCGACCAATCATATGACAAGATTCTACATGAGTACTACTCACCATAGAGAAGCTAAAGAGTGTTGCCTCCACCACATCATCCACTCGCCCACCATCACCTGTTCAGGTCCCACCATCCACCATGCCTACAAAGGCACAGAAGATAACATCCGGGGAGAAGAAAGCCCCATTGGTGATCCGAATATGGCCAAATGGTCCCACTTCATCTACTCCACCGACTGAGGTGAGGGCGAGTTCCCCTACTCGACCTCCTACTTCAGTCTTAGTGAAGAAGGAGTGGCAACCCCGCAGCATCGTGGTCGCACCAACATAACCACCACCATCAAAGGGTGCAGCAGTAGAGGGGAAGGGTGTAGTCCCTATGGCAGTAGATCTTCCCAAGGACACCACTCCACCCATAAGCAGCCACAATCATGTCTCTTCCAGTAGTCATGACCCTCCTAGAGCTAGCACTCCAAAGGATATGATGTTAAGTGCATCATCGCCGTGAGCATGCCCCTCCATCGAACATGAGTGTTTGTCCATGCATTAGACGCTTTGGGATGAGATCAGCCACTCAATACAGAAGAAGGAACTCTTTGGGAGCGATTGCTCTGATGAAGAGGGTGTTAGGGCCAATTTTGATCCAGATAAGGATGATCTCTTGGAAGACTCAGTGGAAGTCCCTCCTTAAAGATCAGCATAGTTAGGAGGGTGTTGTAGTTGAGGAAGAAGACACAGCTCATTCAACCCAACACCTTTGTCAACAACTAAGGAAAATAGATAAGCATATCAATAAGATGGAGAAAAGAATTGAAGACTTGTTAGCAGCAGTCCTAGTACTTCAAGGCCAAGCTCCATCAGTACACCCTACTCCCTTAGAGGCCAACCACCCTAGGTTGTTGCATGTTCTGGATCAGCCCAAGAGTACATCTCCGGACCAGATAGTGGCAAAGATGCATGGAAGGCATGATAGTACCATGCTTGAAAGAGATATAAAGCATATGGTGGAAAAGCAAGTGAAGGAAGCATTGGCAAAGAGGTGGCTCATATGTTCCAAAGGGGTAGACCCTACCCAGGAATTGATGTAGTCCAATATCCCAAGAGTTTTGTGCCACCATCCTTCAAGATCTTTGATGGCGGAAACCCTTAGATATAGCACACAAGAGTGTGTATAACACCGGAGGTAGTGATGCACTTCTCTTCCGACTCTTCGTTAGCAGTCTATTAGGGATTGCATTTGATTGGTATGTTGAAATGCCCAATGGTTCAATGAAGACTTTTGCTGAGTTGGAGCACCTCTTCATCAAGAGGTTTATTGGAGCCCAGCAAAGGGTAACTTACCTCAGGGCACAACAAAATCCCAATGAGTCTCTATTGATTATATTCTTAGTGGCAAACCCGAGTATGAAATGAACCACAAATCGAACAAAGATGCCATAAAAATTATTCTCAAGAATATTCATGGCCCGGTCGCTTTCATGCTCAAGGGATTTATAATCAAAACCTTTGAGAAGTTAATCAACAAGTCAGCTAGCCTACAAGGGGAAGCTAAATAGTTACCTTTTCAAGACCAATTCAAGCCAAGCCTGACAAAGCATTGAGAAGAAGCTGGGGTAGTAGTATAGAGACAAAGGGAAGCCAAGCTCAATATGAGAGACCTCGTGCACACCAGCCTCCATTACCACCTCCTCTACCACCACCTTAGCCAACATACCAACCACCATAGCTACCACAACAGTCGCCACCACCTCCTCTATAATATACTCAACAGCGATACTCATATCCACTATCAGGTAGCTATTACCCACCTACTCTTGTCGATAAATTGAATAAGCCATATTCATTCAAGAGGAAGGTAGTTAGGAAGATCTTTAAGAATTTTAAAGAAACTTAACTTTCAGTTACCTTAAGAAGATCTTTAAGAATCTCTTAAAGAAACCCGACGTCAGTCCAAGAGGCCAGAAGATGTAGGCAAGAGTGATGATCCTAACTATTGCCCCTACCACCGCATGGTTAGTCATGTCTTGGAGGATTGTGTCACCTTTAAGGATTGACTTGATCATAGTTATAAGTTAGAGCTATTGTTATCCCCAAGGAATACTTGTTAGAACAACCCTCCAGCTCTATCAGAGTAATTCTTGGAGATACTTACGATCCTCTTAAGATAAAAGAAGGTTGGGATATTGCTTTATCCCAAACCTCTAAAAAAGTGGTCTCTAAGATCTAGAAGCTTTCTTTATAGTGCAAGTAACTCAAACCTACAAAGGGTTTGCCAAAGACAACTTGAAGAAAGTGTCACCAAAGAAGAATACCTACCTTACTTGATAGTATAAGAAGACAAACCACCATCCGCCCAAGACTCCATCCACCATTAGCCTACTACTTCTTCCTCCACTCCTCTTCCAATAGAGCATTATATCCAGACAAGGGCACTATACCCCTTTCTTTGCTTACTTTATTAGATTTCATGTGTACCTCCATCTAAGAAGAAATCAATGAAGAAAGCTTCCACTTACATCTTGTCCAGTTCTAATACTCTAAATTTTATTCCTTTCAAAAACTCTCCAAGTCTACAAAATAATAATGATAACTCTAGTTAATCATTCCTTGTGATTTAGAAATGGATTTCATTTCTAAATCACATGTTCACCTCTTGAGATTGATTTGGAGTCATCTAACTCCGATGATCCTATAGGAGAAGTGGTAGTACACTTAGAAGTAGAACTTCCAACAAATTCATCATTCCAAGAGGTCATTGAAGTTAACCTCGGGCAAAGTTCTACCTCTAGGTGGCACCTCGTGATAAGGGTAAGCAAATCATTGGTTTTAAAGAGCAGATAGCCCCTCCACAAGATGCTCCACCCATGGATATGCTTGTGGAGGATCAAGCCAAGGTTGACTACAATGTCCTAGCACATCTTAGAAAATTGCCAGCATATATGACGCCCTTACCTTATCCAAAGAGATGAGGGAATCTATAATCAAGGCTCTTCTTGATTTGGAGATATACTTAGCTCCTTGACGCTACGGGAGGAGGCTCACAGAGGGACACTCGGATTTACATTCAATGATGAAGACTTGCTTCTAGGAATGACCAAGCACAACCACCCTCTTTACATTATAGTAGATATTAGAAGATACAGGATATCCAGAGTCCTTGTTGACCAGGGTGCATCAGTGAATATTATGAGTCCAAAAACCCTTGCTTACTTGAGGATTGACATCTCCAAACTTTCAAAAGAGAGGATGATGTTGAGAGGATTCAATGAACAAGGCAGAGTTAGGCTCTATGTAAGAAGTAGATGATTGGAAGACTGCCAAGTTTCATATTATAGACTCAGATATATCTTATGGATACATGAGAACAATGTGGTTCCATCCTCTACATCGCATGAAGTTCATGAGGGGTGGGATTGAATACCGCATCACAAGCTTCATGAGGTCGAATATATGAGGATGCAACCTACTATCTCCCTCAAAATCAACAAGTCTATTCTCATGAACTTGGAGAAAGTTCAAAAATAAAAGAAAAGAAAAAGAAAAAGAAAAAGAAAAGAAAAAAGGAAATGAGAAAGAAAATAAAAGGGAGCAAGAAATATACTTGGTGGAGAAAGTAGAGCCTGACATTAGATTCTACCCACAGTTCATTACTCCATTCGAATATATGGGTAGGATGACTCAACCTCCACCAGGCAGAGGAAGAGGCAGATCCAAAGGCATGCCTAGAGACGGAAGACCTCCTTATTGGTCATCCAATAGAGTTATGTCCATGCTACCAGGACTACACCTACTATCTATATAGACTTAGAATCTAGTTCAAATGATGAGTCATATATGATTAGTATGCTAGCTAGCACTTTCAGACAGTAGATCCCCATGCAAGTGATAGTTGAGCCAGACAGTGATGAAGACCAGGCTTCTAAGCAAAGCATAAGTGTATCCAATTCTATATGTGAAATAGTGAGGTATCAGTTGAGAACTTTAGCTCTAACCTCACTTTCCTCATAAAATGTTGAGGGTTTAGTAGTTAAGGAAGCCCCTAAGTCCCCCATAAATGTAAAGGTGCAGAAGTTCTTTCTTGGAGCATCATCCTCAAGTCAAGAAGCTAATGTAGAACTTTAGGATGATTCATACAAAGATTTAATAGAATTACCTTTTGATTGGTACTCGCCTTGTGTTCTTAATTTAACAAAGAAAGGATTAATTCCACATGCTTGGTCTAAACATAGGTTAGATTACTTTGAAAGGTTATGGGACAATAAATGCAAACATTCACAATCAAGATCAGGACTAGGATTTGATACAGTGGGTCCAATCGATGCTGATGATTTCTGCTTAGTCATCACCAACCATTTGGAATATGATAGGTTCTTTTCAAATCATATTAACTCATATGAGGAGGTGTTCTTAGAAACTTCAGATGATCCAAATGACTTTGAAGTCAAGGATGCACCACCAGAGTTCAAAGAGGAGATCAGATCAACTATCGACAACCTCAAAAAAATCAACTTAGAAATTTAAGAAGATCCACGCCCAACATACATCAGTTCTCTATTGAATGAAAAAGAAACCAATTATTTAGTGAAGCTATTGACTGAGTTTAAAGATTGCTTTGCATGGAGCTATGAAGAGATGCCCTGTCTATCTCCTAACATAGCAGTCCATAAATTAGCAATAGAACCTAATACTAACCCTATCAAGCAGGCTCCTAGATGCATGTGATTAGACATTGAATAGTAGGTCACTTTTGAAATTAAGAAATTGATCGATGTTGGCTTTATTAGGAAAGAAAAATATTCTACCTGGTTGCCCAGTGTCATCCTAGTTAAGAAAAAAAATGGCCAAATTCATATGTGTTGATTTTAGGGATCTAAATAAGGCATGCCCTAAGGATGAATTTTTATTTCCTATACCAGAATCAATGGTGGACATCACTCATCTCATGAGTTCTTCTATGGATGGGTCATCTAGCTACAACTAAATTAAGATGGCCCCAGAGGATGGAACAAACACTGCCTTTTGAACCTTGATCGAAATCTATTGTTATATGATCATGCATTTTGGCCTTAAAAATATCAGTGCCACATACCAACGGGCTATGACTTGAATCTTCAATGAACTCATTCATCATCAAGTTGAATGCTACATCGATGATCTCATTACAAAGAAAAGGAAGACCATCTCTTTAACTTGAGAGTAGTTTTCAAATGATTAAGATAATACAACCTCAAAAAGAAGGCAAAATTTTTAAACTAAGCATCATTAAAAGCGTTAATTAAATAAGCATTTTTCAAAATTTAAATAAAGTACGCCGCCGTTAAAGATCGGCTAACTAAAATGTAAAGTTCTCCTGGCACCAAGTATTCAAGAAGCCGTTAAAGGATTGGCTAATCTTATTAAATAAAAAAATTTTTTGACACTACCTTTGTTTTGATCATCGCATAATCGTTTGTTATCGAATTCAAAAACTTAGTATCGTTTGAATCGGCATGAAATTGTCCACGACTTTCATGTTAACCGAATTGAGATTGTGCGTCTTACATAAGAAATTTTGATGTATCTTAATTTAGTTGCATTTATGATTTAAATTTATATACATATATGACACAAAAGGAGCCTTACATATAAGCTATATTTGTAAAATAAAAGAAAACTCAACTTAAAGGATAATTTATGATTCTCTCGCCGAATTTTTACATAATGACTATATTAATTTTTTATATGAGTATTTTTTTCTTTTTGATGTCGACCTATAAATTATTTGTTTGATTAGTAGACTTTGATCATATTAAAAATAGAAAAATAAATGTGTTGAATGCTTATTTTTAATTTTATATTTTTTTTTTGCATTTTTTTTTTTGAACTTTGATGTGCTTGTTCGTTATCTTAATGATATGTAAATATTTGGACTATTTTTTAAAAAATAAAAAAATGTAAAAAATTAAAATCACATATAAGATACTATTGATCACATAAATTTATTAAATAAAGAAATGTGACTAGAACAATGTACATCAAGGTAACATATAATCTACAACTACAGAGTATGCTAGAGTACATTTAATGACGGCGGTGTCTGCGTGGTGGAAGCATCACTTCACGGTGTGTAATGTCGCGTGTAGGGGGTCAGAAGTGATCTTTGTGATGCACATCATCTTCTGGTCGGTGGTGCGCTGTCATCTAGAGGTGTAACATCGATATCTCTGCGATGGGCTGTGAAAGTACTATGGGGAATTTTGGATGCATCGTGGCATGTATCTGGATGGGTGAGGATACATGGAAGAGCTGCACTGCCAGGGGTGAAATGGGCCTTCCATGCCTTCGCTGAGTGTGCTATAGGGGTAAGTGTATGGACCGACGTCTGGCATGGACGATGGACCTGCATCGAATCCTGTAGCATGTGGTGAGAAAGGCTGACGGCGCATAGGAAGCTTCGTGCATCTCTATACACCTATCCGATATGTGCATGTCCTTATTAAGTTTCCTGCATAATTCCTCGTAAGTATTGATCGAATGCTGGAAATCAGAGTCCATATCTCTCCCAAAATAAGCTGAGAATATATCCTGTGTGTCTAAGATATGTTCCCTCTGTATAGAAAAAAAAAATAATGTTGTATATTAAACATATAAATTTATGAATAACATAAATTTCATTTAACACTTACCATCAGTCTCTCTCCAGGAGCACGAGGGTAGTAGGTAGTCGGCGGTATGGTAGGAGCCCTGAGCATGTATAAGGAGGCCCAGGATCGATACCACCTCATATCGACTCACTCAGTCAGTAGGTGGGCACCCACATCAACAATGGCATGGTTTCGGCCTCCCACGTAATATGTGGCGGTGGTAAAGACCGGTCAACATCGACTTTCCCGTCCATCGACTTCAGAAATGAAGGATCAATAGGATCGCATCAACTCGGGTGATAGCCCGAGCGTCAGTAGAACGCGATCGGGGAGATACCACTCGATCGCTTCCAGCGGATCAATGGAACTCGAGTAGCCATATCTCGACCCGATAAACATACATCGCCACTCTAGTGCGGATCTCACGCCATAAGGTTCCCATATCACCTAGTCATTTAATAAATTTAAGGTCATGTATGAAATTTTAAAAAATAATAATAAGCGATGTAGTGCAAATGGTCATACGGCTCAAGCAAACCATCAAGCTCATCCGTACATTATGACATGAGCGGGTTTCATCTCCTGCGTAAGTCTCATTCCATCTACAACCAACACTCAAACCCTCCAACTCAAGCGGGTACGCAATGGGTCGACCAACGTGTAAATGCTCCCCGCGACCATACCTGCGAGTGCAAACATCGCCATGTTAGTCCGCCGGTCTTGTTGCCTCATTGACTCTATATAAGTGTGCCAACACGTGATCCAATCTTGAACTTGCTAAATAATGTCGATCCTCTAATGGCAAGTCGGAGATGTACCTCGACGGGGCGTGTCGGCATGAGGAAGCATCCTATAGTGAATAGTATACTCGACATGCCTCCAAAACTCAACTCGGGAATGTCCAAATAAGAATCTCGAAGAATGTCCAACGTAGCCACGTAGCGGCATGCGAGGTCTGGCGTGCTTGCCCCATACGTAGATGTCGGATGTGGTGAAGGGATCATGATATACTACATCGCTCCGGTGTCTACCAATCACTCGCGGCAATCCGCCATATGCGCCATCGTCCAACTCCAACGGTACGAACCAATCAGAATGTCGATCGAGATAATGCCGGTCGATTCAACATATAATTGGAACCAAGTCAAGGTCATAATAAACCGGTTCAAGAATCATTGCATTACGCTTCAGCGATCGCAAATGCTAAAGGAAACAAACCATTATTAAGATACCAAGGCTTAGCAATGTACCTCAGACGGTAGAAAAGTACCATCGAGACTCAACCGGTCTCTGAGCGCCAACCTATGGATGGACCGAAAGCCGAAAATGCGTTGAAATTGTCACGATTGCTTGACGAATTGATACCGTGCGGATAAGCGAACATAAGACAATCATAAACTGATCTAGCGAACGATACGACTCTTCCCAACTACCAAATATACTTTGTATGGCCTTCCTGCGTGCATCCCATGCTTTCATATATGAAACTCTAATCTCAAACTTTGATTCTATTCGACCAATGATTTCCAGGTTTCAAGTCCAAGTGACATCGATACTGGATGTAGTAACTAATAAATTGGGAGGTGCATTTATGTTCTGCTCGACAATGTGAACATGTGTGTCGACAAAGTTGAAATTACCAAGCACCACCAAGCCTCTTGCTTGCGAGCATCGACGCCCAAACATGGTGCTAGGATTATTGCTATGAATGCAACGTACCGTGAACCTCGACTTATTAGAATCACATGTCACATATTGGGTGCTATTTCTGATTGACCATCCCTGCACTGTAAATTTGAGGTGTCCCTTGTCATGGAAACACATTCCCTCAAGTAGGTCTGCTGGAATAAAGTTATCTTCAGAAAATAGAATTTGATTGGAGACCATCAAAGTTTAGTTCTTCCTCCCATTGTTGAGTTGATTGACAAGCTTGGACATATTCATTGTTAGTAAACATGTGTTCCTCACAGGTCGCTGTTTTGTTAGAATATTCTCTTAATATCTGACTGGTTGCAGCATTTGGATAATTTTCTTCACCTATCTCACCCTCACTATCATCTGTATCTGAACTCGTTACGCTGGGCATTGTTTCGTATCCCTCATCCCCAGTTTCTGGAGGAGCCACCTCATCAGAATGGTACTCATCCATGTTTGCGTTGAAGCAATATCGTAGCGGATAGGAGGTCGGTATGTCTACATCTTCACGGTACGCAATATAAATATAGTGTTCTAGGTTAATGTGAATGTTTGAAGATAAACAAGGTTAACAAATTACCTATGATGTGGTCCTCTGGGCGTAAGTGGTGTTGAAGTTTCAATTGCAGAATTCATCTACGGCATAATCATGTAAACGGTATCGATAATTTGTAGCAATTCACTTTCAACATATACTCGACAACAGTGCTTGATTCTTTGCATTGATGGCCGATTTGAGACTCATCAGATAATTTTGTAGCAATGGCTACCGTGAAACCACATCTGAGATTGATCTGAGCGGGTGAATCAATGTTCAATGACCATGATTCGATCTTGAGCATTGTTAAAATTAGCGGAGAAATTAATATGGGGCGATTTTCCCCTCCGGTATCGTAGGGAAAAATCATCAGCTAAGTTACCATATATGTTCAGTTACATTATTGCTGAACTCATTTTTGAATCAAATATTTGTACACGGTGGAAATCTTTGAATAGCGACTTGTTCTAGTTAGCTAAATTAATAGTTATCTTGTAAAATACAAATGACATCAAATATTTGTACCAACTCCATGTCCTCTATTATGGTGAATTACATGAAGAAACTATAAATGAAACTCTAGAATGGATATATCTCTTCATCAGCGACTATTTGATACACAATTTAGATGAATGGATCAAAAAATTGCACAAAAAAATAAAATTTACATACATAACACAATTCTTATGCATCTAAATATCTAACACTTACAATTTGATATTTAAAAATAAATCACTTTGTCTATGAATAAAAATTTATGTATTATTTATATAAATATGAAAGTTTAGGTGCTACATATGTTATATATAAGAATTGTGCTATGTATGAATATAAGAATTGTGTCTTTATGTTATTTTACTTTTCTATGTAAATGGTGCTATCATAAAACTACTTCAAAAAATGAAATAGTTTAAAACCTTCATCTTTCTAAATAATACATAGAATAATACATTTATGCAATAGTTTCAAACCTTCATCTTTCTAAATAGACATAGAATGAAACACTTTATTCATATCTGAGAAAATAAATAACAAAAGACAAATGGTGAAAAGCGTGGAGCAAGAACAATGGAAAGGAACAATTTGCTAGCATCTGCAATGAAGGAAGATATATATGAAATAAACTCACAAAGTAATAAAAAGGGGACAAAAGTAGAAAGATAGATTAAAGATCTTGTGAAGCTTACCAAACCTGTTATCTCATTCTGATTAAATAGGCACACAATAATAGCGCACCATTATAGCAAGATTTTATGAGAATACAAAAGAAACTTGTCATAGTTTTAATCTAGAATTTTGTAACAACTCACGCCAAAAAGTGAAAGGGATCTGAAGTGAAATACAAAAAACAACATTCACCTTCCATAAAATTCATTTATTCCTAGTATTTCAATCTTAGTTTTTCAATTATCATAAGCCACTATAACTATCTTAAACAAAATACACGAACCGCAATTCTTTATTTTTCTAATGTACACTTCTCATGAAAATGGAAGAGTTGTTTTTTTTTTTGCGATAACTTAATGTAGCAGGTTCTATCAAGCATCTCAAAGTTTTTATAGCTTAGACACAAAACAAAAGATAGACTTGAAGGTCGATTATCACAAGGCCTATGGATGGACAACAATTAAAGAAGAACAGTTCCTTTAAATAAAGTATCATTTCAAATCTTATGGAACCAAAAAAATAAAATAAAATAACACACACACACATACAAGGAACATCCTAAAATACGAACAAAAACACAAACTTAAAACCATAAAACACAAAATCCAAAAGAGGGCAGAATTTTGATCAGGTGCCAATCGCACCAAGCTCATATCACGTTAAAAAAAAGAAAAAAAAAAGTTATCGAAAAGGCAGAACTACACAATATATCCAACAAACAATTATAAATTAGGAATCAGCCTAATGGTAAAACCAAGATCTCCAAAACAAAGAAAAGTATGTGAAGAAATATTCCACGTCCACCCAAGTAATTGATATTATGAAATATTAAACCCTCACTCACCCCATAAGATGATATGGACGAGGATCAACGTGGCATAGGTAATCTAAAAGGAAAAGTAACATAAACAAATTGGACAATAAAATTAAATGACTATAACCTAAACAACAACAAAAAATAAAAATACCAATCAAAACAAGAACAAACACCTATTACCCTAAACGAGATACACAAAATTAGTTAGATCCACAATATATATACCTAAATATACTAAAATACATATCACAAATGTATATTATATCACTCGTTTATTTTGAAAAAAACAAAACAAAAAAAAATACCTTTTCCGCCAAACTACTGATCCACCTACTGGCGGCGAGATCAAGGTGCTGAATCGAAGGCCTACGGCGGATCGGCCGGCGCAGAAGAGCGGCGAAGCGAAGCCGGGCGACGGATCGTCGGAGCGGAGAATGACCTAGGAGAAGAGAGATCGGGATCCCGATCTCGACGGGTTTTTTAAAATCGATACATCGCCAAGCGATCGGCCGACCGGTATTTAGACGCCCGCTTAAACGGCATCGCTATTTTAAATTTTGAAAAAACTGCTTATTTCGCTAATTAACATTTTAATGATGCTTAGTTTAAAAATTTTGCCCAAAAAGAACCCCCTGAAGTGTGCATTCGGAGTAGCTTCAAGAAAATTCCTTGGGTTTGTTGTCCGATACTGGGGAATTGAAATTGATCCAAAAAAGATCAAAGAGATATTACAAATGCCCCCTAAAAGTCTAACACAACTCAGGTCATTCCAAGGGTGGTTGGCGTATCTAAGACGCTTCATTTCCAACATATCAAGAAGATTCCAACCATTCCCAGCACTTGTCAAAAGGATGCCAAGTTCAAATAGGATGATAAGTGTTAGCATGCTTTCAAATACATCAAGCAATATCTGATGACATCGTCAGTCCTAGCAGCCCCTATCCCAGGCAAGCCGCTCATATTATATACTGCTGCATTAGATGACTCCCTTGGTGCTTTGTTGGCTCAAACCAACAACGAAGGGAAAGAGAACACTCTTTATTATCTCAGTCATTGTCTAATCCCTGCTGTGGAAAACTATCCACTTATTGAAAAGCACTGCCTAGCTTTAATCTTTGCATCCCAAAATCTATGACATTACATGCTTTCTCATAAGGTAAAATTCATCTCTAAAGTCAATCCACTACAATATCTCATGACACGATCGACCTTATCTGGATTGGTGCGTTGGTCCATGATTTTGTCTGAGTTTGACATAACCTTTGTACCCCTCCGTGCCATAAAAGGATAAGCACTTGTAGGTTTCTTAGCAGCGCATCCACTCCTTGCTGACTCTCCGCTTAATGATGATCTCCCCGATGAACAAATCATGAACTTAGGGGTACTAGTGCTCGCCACTAAGAGAAGTACTTTGATGGTGCAGCTTCCACTCAAAGAGGAGAAGAACCATAATTTATTATCCTAGGAAAGGCAGGAATAGTTCTCCTAACTCCGGACCGCGATGTGATGAGATTCTTATGTCATCTGTCCAATCCATGCACCAACAACAAAGCTGAATATGAGGCTCTGAATATTGGTCTAGAGTTAGTCATTACACTATGTGTCCAGAGTATCAACATCTTTGGGGATTCTTAATTAGTCATCAACCAAATTGATGGGTCTTACAAGATTCTAAAGCCTAAGCTCCATCATTACCATAAGTATACTATAGAATTGTTCACCCAAAACCCGAGGTTACCATCTACAAGATTCCTCGAGGAGAGAATGCAGTAGCAAATGCATTAGCCAAGCTTGCCAAAGAGTTGGCATGTCCATAAGATGAGTTAATTCCAATAAGGGTCCAAAATTGACAAGTCTTATCCCTTATTGATGCTGAACTCATCGAGAGATCCTCTCTTGAAGGGGAGGTTGCCATTGCCAAAAAGGATGAGGAGTCAGATTGGAGGCAACAATTTATAGATTATTTAAATATAGGCAAATTACCTCAAGACAAATCATTGGCACACCAGGTGAAGCAGAGAGCCCTTTCCTATACTCTTGTAAGTGGCACCATGTACCAGCAGTCCTTTGATCATATATGGTTATGTTGCCTGGACAAACATGAAGCCCGTAGGATCATGACCAAAGTACACTCAGGTTTATGCAGAGCACACCAATCTGGTCTAAAGATGAAATCCAAGATGAAGAGACTAGGATACTACCGGCCATCGATGATCACAGACTACATGGACGTGGCTAGGAGATGCCACTAATGTCAGGTACACGGTGTTGTCCTACATCAACCACCCAATATTTTACATCTTACATTGGCCTCTTGGACATTTGAGTGTTGGGGTACTGACATTGTGGGTCCGATTTATCCTCCTTCTTCTAAGGGTCACCAATTCATCCTAATTGCCACCGACTACTTTTCCAAGTGGGTGGAGGCAATCCCACTTAGAGAGGTCACAACCTAGCATGTGCTCTAGTTTTTCAGGAACCATATCGTATATAGGTTCGGGGTGCCTCGATGAATTATATCCGATAATAGTACTACATTCAAGAGAATTAAAATCAATAGCTTGGACCGAAGATGTAGCATAGATTGAAGGTACTCTACCATCTATTACCCAAGGGACAATGGGTTAGTAGAAGCCTTCAATAAAACCCTCATTCAAATACTGAAGAAGACACTAGATGATAATAAATGATGATGGCATGAACAGTTGGTTGAAGCCTTATGGGCTTACCATACCACATATAGAACTCCAACTCAATCTACCCATTTCTCCTTTATGTATGGGTCCGAAGTCGTTCTACCATCAGAAGTCCAACACCCATCACTAAGGATAGCCGTGGGTAGTAAAATCTAAGCAGAACACCAAGTTGTTGGAAGAAGAGCTCAAAGGTTTGGAGGAGAGCGCTACGCATGCCAAAACTAAATTATACAAAGCCAAGATGATTCAAGCTCATAATAAGTTGGTCTGTCCTAGAGATTTTTAAGTAGAAGAGCTTATTTTAGTTCTAAGGAGGCCAATTATTGCCCGACAGAAGATAGGAGGCAAGTTTGAACCCACTTGGCAAGACCCTTATGCCATTGAGAAGGTCTACCAAGGAGGGTCTTATCAACTCATAAATTGTAAAGAAAAGCGCACGATGCTTTCAATCAATGAGCTCTACCTTAAGAAATATTATCCAAAATTTTGTTTGAAAATAATTATTAATAAAAATTTTTTTCATCTCAAATTTTGTTTCTTCTATGTTTGAACTATCTTTTGCTTGCGAATCCACCATGATGTATTTAGGGTAGGTATAATAGAACCCAAGAGGCATCCTATCCCTCCACATCACAAACATAAACTACAAAATGATCCTCCAGTGCTATTAGGATAGGTGTAAGAGAACCCAAGCGACATCCTATTCCTTCTTTCACAACATAAATAAACATATATCTTTTGTCTCAGGATACTTTGATGTGGGAGCAAGCCCCTTTTGGCACTCACTCATTAACCGCTCTAGGTCGGGTCTACATGCTACTTCGCTAGTATGTCACCCCAGTGATCACTTGTTGGAGGATGTGAGTCCCTGTGCTTTCTTCCTAACTTGACCATTTCAAACCATCGAGCGCCTTGTTAGAACGGTATATTTCACTACCCAGCCTATTAGCTACCTCTTATTGACTTTGCTTAAGGAGTCCCCGTGCTTTCTTCTTGAACTAGCCATCATGCACTAACTAGGTTGAGTATATTTGAGGTTTAGGATAAGTCCCATAGAGTCTCCTTTCCTCCTGACTACTTTAAGCTTGGGTCTAGTCCTTACACAGGACTCCTCGTTAAGTAGTCGCCCTAGGTCGGATGGCCCCTATCAAGCCAAATGCAGACTATCCTGGTGATCAGTTTTACTTTAGAGAGATGTAAGCCTACACATCTTCTTTCTAGACTAATTATCGCAAACCAACGGGTACCTTAGGTCAGTTGATGCTCATTATGCTGATAGTGACTCACCCGGTGGATACACCACTCTTGGCAGATGTGAGTCCCCGTGCTTTCTCCTTGAGTTTGCCACCAAATACCTATTTGATATATGACTAGCCATGTCATCTTCTCCATGGTGTTGAATTAAGCCTTTAGTGCCCCATCTCCTACGGTCATTCTATTTGGATCACGTCCTTTGCGACCCCATTTAGACACTACTTTTACTGGATTGGACTCCCTCTTTCCTAGTATGTGGTTGGAGAATTTGTTCAGATGCGATTCACCCTTGGTTGATAAATCATAGTGTCTAGATAAGCTCCTTCTCGGTTTGATCCCTCACAAAACAATAGGGTCCATGTTAAAACAAACTAAATAAATAAATAAAATTAATTTTCTTGTGGATTAGGAATTCAAGCCCTAGTGGCCCCTTTCCCAAGCAGGCATCTTATCTTTAGGGCGGTCAAAAACTCCCATAAATTGTCGACTACTTTGAGATGAGATAAGTCCCAGTTTGTCACTCTCTCAGTAGTTGCCCTTAAGTCATGTTCAACTTATCATGCCACCAACGAGTTACCCTGATGGTCATCTTTGCTTTGAAATACATAAGTCTATTATGCACTCTTTCTAGCACGACCATTGTAAATTGATGGGTAGCCCTAGGTCGGGCCTGATTTGTTGCACAAGTGACCGATCACCCCAGTGGTTCTTTATTTAGGAAGATGTGAGTCCCCGTGCTTTCTTCTTAACTCGACCATTGCAAACTGAAAGGCACCCCTTAGGTTGGTTAGTTCTACCTAATGACTGGTAGACTATTCTTTTAGATTTGTAAATCTAACATAGGTCTAGGTTAATATTAGCTCCTTCTTAGTAGATCCATTGCACTAACTATTCTTGAGTCGATATGAGTCCATAGTGGCATTCATTCAAATAGTCACCCTAGGTCAGGATTAATCTATTGCGCCATCAACAGATCACCCCAAGATCCCTACTTTGGAAGATGTAAGTCTGCTACGCTTTCTTCCTAGTACCATCATTGCACACTGAAAGGCAACCCTTAGGATGGATAGTTCTACCTTGTGATTGGTAGAGTACCCCTTTAGACTTATAAATCTGAGACAGGTCAAGGCCGACATAGCTCTTTCTCAGTGGGTCCATTGCACGCCAATGGGGTCCACAATATAACATACCAAATTAAATTCAAATCAACTCACTATAAATCAAATTAATCATCAGGACTACTCTTAAGTTGAGGTAAGACCCCCAATGACACTCACTCAGTAGTCACCTTAGGTAGGGTCTGATCTATTGCGCCATCGACAGATCACCCCAATGGCTAATCCCTACTTTGGAAGATGTAAGTCTGCTCTTCTTTCTTCCTAGTATAGTTATTGCACACCAAAAGGCAACCCTTAGGTCGGATAGTCCTACCTTGTGGCTGGTAGACTGCCCCATTGGATTTGTAAATCTGAGATAGGTCAAGGCCGACATATCTCCTTCTCAGTCGGTCCATTGCACGCCGACAGGGTCCACAACATAACATAACAAATTAAATTAAATCAATTCAAATCAAATCAATATAAATTAAATTAATCATCAAGACTACTCTTGAGTTGAGGTAAGACCCCCAACAGCGCTCACTTAGTAGTCACCTTAGGTAGGGTCTAATTTGTTGTGCCATCGATAAATCACCCCAACAGTTGACCCCTACTTGGGAAGATGTAAGTCTGCTATGCCTTCTTCCTAGTACAGTTGTTGCACATCGAAAGGCAACCCCTTAGGTCAGATAGTCCCACCTTATGGCAGGTAGACTACCCCTTTGGACTTATATAAATCTAAGATAGGCCAAGGCCCCTGTGGCTTCTTATTAGTGTGGTCCATCGTACACCGACAGGGTCCATAATAAAATAAATTCAAAACTAACCTCCCTAGTGGATTCAAATTAAACATATCGAACAAACCAAATTTCTCTCCAGCAGGGTGCAAATCAAATTGGCCTCCCTAGTAGAGCTCATATTTTTATCAAACAAATTCAATTGAGTGTACATCCCCAATGGATATGCCCTCAATCTAGAACCCTTCTCCCTAGTGGAGACATAATAAATTAAACCAACCTCTCTAGTGGAGTCTAATCAAATAAATCAAAGAAATCCAATCAAATTCTTATCCCTAGTGGATAGCTTAAACCTGTTTCTTGAGTGGAAGGTTCATGTACTCAATCCTTAGCAGATACACACCAAAACAAATCATACTCATAATCAAACTTAGATCCATATCCCTTAGCGGATAACTTGAACCTGCTTCCCAAGTGGAAGGTTCGTGTACTCAACCCCTAGCGGATTCCTTCTTGCTCTCTTATGCCCTTGGCATAAAGAGAGCTACATCACACTAAGATCGTGATTCTATCTACCTTTTGGGTATAGGTATAGATCACTTCCATTTGTTGCAATCTTTTGGATGTTGTTGATCATTTCGATCAATGCCAATACATGCGGAGTGCCTTATAAGTTACACCACACCTATTGGGGGTCCTTTTGTTGACCTCACTTTTGGAGTAAGCTCTCAACCCCATCCTCTTAGACTTAGGAATCTTCTAGACACTAAGATTTCCTTAATCATAAGACACATCTAGTGATTAGGTGAACACATAACCTAAGCCTAGAGACTTAGAAGTGTTAATCATAATATTAGGCTTTGCCTCATATCTTAAGGAAGTTACTTATTCTATAGCCTAAACCCAATCTAGATTTACTTTATCAAATCAAACCTAGACTTAATTCTCAAACCAAATCTCAAATTCAAATTCAAATTCCAAATATAAATCAAATTTGACTCTAAATGATTGAAACCTGAGATTAAATTCAAATCCTAAAACCCTTCCTAAGCCATATGAATCACATTCATAAGCTTAGCCAAAACTCCCTTCAGATCAAATCAAACTCAATTGATCCCTTTATAAATCAATTATTCCTTCATTTATATATACAAATATAAATTAAATCTAAATTCAAATAACCAAAATTATATCAAAAATCAAATACAAACTCAATCTAATGTGAGTCACTATAGCACCCAAGAGGGGGGGAATTGGGCGATATTAAAAATTTTAAAACTTAAATCTTAAATTTTAAGTTTTAGTAGAAAATTAATTTTTAATTTTATAATGACAAGATGCAATTCTTAATGAAGCAAAAAATAAAAGTACAGTAACGTAAAGAGAGACAATATGCACACAATCTTTACGTGATTTGGCCAAATCCCAAAACGGGCCTACGTCCACGCCTAGCCACCCCTTGCTAGGAATCCACTAAATGCAAAAATATCTTATAAATAGTACTCTCCTATAACGGGGTGAGTACAACCCCTACAATAATATGTACTCTCCTACAAAGGGGCGAGTACAACCCCAATATAAATTTTACAGCACAAAAAGAAAAATATAAAATAATAAATTTTGATAAAATAAATTTCTCACAAATATACTAAGCTATCCAATTTAAAAAATGATCTCACAACTTAAAAATGATCAATTAAAAATTTTGGCGAGATAAAATGCTCACTTAATATTGATAAGAAATAATAAAATAAATATCTTAAAGTGATCTTACTAAGATGTTTATGTTATTACAATTTGTAGACTAATATAAAAATTATTTCAAAATAAATTCACAATATTCTTTTGCACAATAAAATAAATTTCAGCAAGGAATAATTTGTTTTATTTTAACCAAAATATTCTTTCAATTAAAGCTAATGATCACAAAATACTTAAATAAAATGAGTATATGATAGATCTAAGTAGGCTAGTTTTTAATTAAAAAGAGAGATCTAGAAATATAAAAAATAATTTTAGCATAATAATTTAATTTAAAATGCTTAAAATATACTTCTAAAATAGATCTAAGAATAAATGATATTTAAAAATGAGATTAATGAAGAAATATTTCAAGAAACCAAAAGAAATTTATAGGAAGTTAAAATTTTCAACAAGTTGAAATAGATCCTACAAACTATCACAAGAGTTTTTCACAAAAAGATGATTGAGAAACTTTGATGTGAAAAACAATGTCCAAAGACTAATCCATGAAAAATTATAAATTGGAAAGAATAAATAGATGGTGAAAATAGCATGAACAACTAAAAAGGATTAAGATCAAGAAAACAAACTCAAGTAATATGAGAAAGCTTGCATAGTTGAAGATGTTGAAGCTTCCAAACCAAGGATTTGATCTTGCAATATTTGGAGAACACTTGGAAGAAAAATCTAAGAAATTTTCTCTTAGATTTGCTGGAGGGATTTTGAATTTGAAATGAGGAATGCTTTCATGAAGAGAATGAGGGCTATTTATAGTCAAGAAGGTCATTTTGAATTATTTCAAAAAAATATATTATTCTAACCTCATGCTATCATGTGATAATTTAATATTCAATAAAATATAATTTATATTAAATAAATATTAAATTAAAGCAGCCAAAATTCGGCTATTCACATGGGAAAGTAAAAAAAAATCAAATATGGCTCTTAATATATTCAAAGCATTGAGCATGCATTCATTATTAAAATCAGCAAATGTTTGAAAAGTCATAATAAATTCAATTTTAATAAAACTTGGGTCATGTGACCTATCAAATTAAAGGAAAAAATCGAAGAAATCCATTGGAGGTGAAATCAGATAGAAATTTCTTGATTATAAAATGACTTTGGCTAAAATATAAAATTTCATATATTTTTGTTAATTTTGACATGTGACATTTAAATATTATGATATAATTTATATATAATCATACATATGTTAGTTATCATATAACCATCAAATTAAATTAAAATATTTAATTATATTAAGTAAATAAAATAATTACACTTAATAGTCATTATCATTTATTATTTTGATAATTCAAATACTATGTAAAAAAACATATAATTGAATGTTAATTAGATAGAGATTTATATAAATTAACCTCATTAAAATAATATGTTAAGTTGTGAGCAAATTGATTCATGCCAATGAATAAATGCATATAACATAAAATATTATATTTAGAGCTTCACATTATCCAATTTGATCTATCTTTCATTCTTCTACTCTAGCAATTTCCTCAAACATATTATGAGATGTATTGGATATGTAATTAGCAATTGATATATCTGAAACATATAAAAACATGCATTAGAACATCCAAACATTCATTTGTTATCATCAAAATTGATCGGATTGAACATGAGGCTCATTAAGCCAACAATCTCCCCCTTTTTTATGATGATAAGCTAATGTTGGGTATTGATTTTGATGAAGGTGCAAATTGACCTTTCATCATAGTTTTTGAAAAAAATTCTCTTCTAAAAAAATTTATGCACAAGAGATGAATAATGTTGCTCCCCCTACATGTATGCATAAAATAGACTTAATACTAACCAACATTTTACTCTTCTCCCCCTTTTGACAACATCAAAAAGTGAGAACAAGCTACATACAATTTTAAATATTTGGATCTAATATTCCAAGCATGCGTCTTAAAGTACAAAAATGTTCTTCTGGTAAGGGTTTTGTAAAAATATCTGCAATTTGTATATTGGTACTAATGAAATTAATATTAACATCACCTTTCAAAACATGATCCCTAATAAAATGATGTCTAATTTCTATATGCTTGGTTTGTGAGTGCTGGATAGAATTTTTTGGTCAAACTAATAGCACTAGCATTATCACATTGAACTAGAATGTGATCTTACTTAATACCAAAATCTTTTAATTGTTTCTTTAACCAAAGGACCTGAGCAACACAACTACAGCCTATGTACTACCTCGAGTGGATAAAGCTACGAATTTTGTTTCTAGACCAAGACACAAGTGATGATCCTAAAAAATGACATGTGCTAGATGTGCTTTTTCTATCTACTTTATATCCCGCAAAATTAGCATCAGAATAAGCAACCAAATCACATGATAAAGAATTTTTAAGATACCATAAACCTAACCTAGTAGTACTTATCAAATAACGATACTTGACGCTATTTAAATGAGATTTTTGGGTTGGTCGAAAATGAGCACACAAAACAAATAGCAAACATAATATCAGGCCTACTAGCAGCAAGGTATAAAAATGAACCTATCATACTCCTATAAAGTTTTTGATCAATTGATTTTCCTAATTCATCTAAATCCAATTTTGTAGATGGGCTCATAGGTGTTTTACTAGATTTAAATCTTTTCATGTCAAACCTCTCAAGCAATTCATTTATGTACTTGGTTTGACAAATGAATGTGCCATTTTCTTGTTGCTTCACATGAAGACCTAAGAAAAAATTAATTTCCCCCATCATACTCATTTCAAACTCTTTAGACATCAACGATGAGAACTTCGTGGCATAAAGATTCATGCTTCAAATAATATATCATCTACATACACTTGTACCACAATCAAATCATCATCTATCTCTCAAGGAATAAGGTGGTATTTACTCTACCCTTTCTAAATCCATGATCTATCAAAAGTTACTTAACCTATCATACCAAGCAAGGAGCGTATTTTAAACCATATAAGGCTTTCTTTAATTTATACACATGATTTGGACAATCAAGGCTCTCAAATCTAGGTGGTTGCTCTACAAATACATTTTGGTCAATAAATCCATTAAAAAAATGCACTTTTGACATCCATTTGAAAAAGTTTACAAACAAGCATAAGCGAGTAACGATAGCTTCTAGTCTTGCTACGGTGCAAAAGATTCTTCAAAATCTATACCTTCACCTTGTGTACCCTTGTGCAACTAACCTAGCTTTATTTCTAACAATACAACTGAATCATCTAGCTTATTACTAAAGACCCATTTTGTTCCAATAACATTTTGATCTTGGGGTCTTGGGACTAATTCCCAAACATCATTTCTTACAAATTGATTCAACTCCTCTTCCATGGCAATAATCCAAAAATTATCATTTAATGCTTCTTCTAAATTTTTAGGTTCAACCTCGGATAAAAATGTTGAATGATCTACAACCTCTTTACTATGTCTTCACTGGGCATAACTCCTTTTGAAGGATCTATAATTAGTTCCTTTGGATGATTTTTTATTATATTTCCATTCTTTAGGCAATAAATCATCCACATTATCTTCTAAAGATATTTTCTTAAAATTATCAATCTCTTCATCAATCACTTCATTTATAATAGATCAATTAAATTTTCATCAAAAATAACATGTATTGATTCTTCTACAATCATTTTTCTCTTATTGAAAACTCTATAAGCTCTACTAGAAAGAGAGTATCCTAAGAAAATATCATCATCTGATTTGCAATCAAACTTACCTAAATGATCTTTTCCATTATTCAAAATAAAGCATTTTACATCCAAATACATGAAAGTGTTCAATCTTAGGCTTCTTTCCAAAAAACAATTCATAGGCTGTCTTCTTCAAAATTGGTTTAAAATAGATCCTATTCATCACATAACATGCATTATTTACTGCTTCTGCCCAAAAATATTTTGGCAATTTATACTCATCAAGCATAGATCAACTTAATTCAATTAATATTCTATTTTTTCTCTCTACTACTCCATTTTATTGGGGAGTTCTAGGTGCAAAAAAATTATGTCTAATCCCATGTTCATCACAATAATCCTTAAATAATTTATTTTCAAATCGTCACCATGATCAGTTTGAACCCTATTAATAAAAAGGCCTTGTTCTCTTTGAATATATTTAGAAAACTTTCTAAACTCACCAAAAATATCATCCTTGTAAGTTATAAATAAAACCCAAGTATATCTAGAGAAATCATCAACAATCACAAAACCATAATTTTTTTCACCTAAGCTAGTGGTGCTAATAGGACTAAATAAATCCATGTGCAATAATTCTAGAGGTCTAGAAGTAGAAATAATATTTTTACTTTTAAATGAGCTTCTAGAATGCTTACCATGAATACATGCATCACAAACATAGTTTGAATGAAAATTTAATTTAGGCAATCCAACTACTAAATCAAGTTTGGCAATTTTATTAAGTGTGTGCATGTTAATATGACATAGTCTCCTATGCCATAACCATATATTATCATGAATGCTTTTAAAAAAAAGTAAATTCAAATTCACATCATGAAAGCTATCTAAATCAATAAATAAATATCTTTGCTACTAACAAAACATTTTCATTATTTTTTATAATGCAATATGATGCATGAATACTACATTCAAACCTTTACCACAAAATTGATGAATAGAAATTAAATTATGTTTTAATCCTTCTACTAGAAAAACTTTATCTAAAGTGATAGAATTCTTACAAATAGAACCAATGCCAATGATCTTTCCCTTTGCATTATCTCCATATGTAACAAATCCTCCATCACTTGATTCTAAAGTTGTGAATTTATCTTTATCTCCCATATGTCTTGAACATCAATTGTCAAGTACCACATGCCTTCTTTGATTTTGCTTTGAAGGCATTCCAAAAAATAAACTCACATGTTAACTTTTGGAACCCAAACATGTTTGGGTCCACATTCTACATTTGAAGCAAGATATCTAGCATGCGTTTGTGTAGTGCTTGTACCTTTTGGTACCCATACATAAGATGATTTCTTAGTGTTTTGTAATTTATGTGCATAGCAATCAAATGAAATATGCCCTTTTTTATCATAATAATTGCACTAAACATTAGTGTTTGCATATGACTTAGTGCAATAATTATAAGGTATATGAGTGGGATGTGTATGATGCAAATAATTTTTATTAAATGTTTTTCTTGATGAAGTATTATAATGAACTTGAGATTTCAAACATAATTCTAATCTTTCTTTTAACAAGATATTCTCTCCTTCAAGTTTACATACAAGTAAGGAACAATTTAATAAAGAAGTATTTTTACTTTTTAAATTATCACATTCATTTTTAAATCACAAAATGCATATCTAAATTTTATGTTCTTTTCTAAGGTTTTGTATTTTCTTTTAACTTTTATATTCAATAACTAAATCATTAAAAGCATCATCTAATTCATCATAAGATATCATTACATACCTCTGAGAATCTAAGTTAGATTCTCCATTTGCCATAAGACATATGTTGACCTCTTCATCTGATGAGTACTTGATTCATTTGAATCTGGATTGGCCCATAAAGCCTCTTCTTCTTCTTATGGTACTTTTCTCCTTCATTTTTTTCTTCTTTCCACATCAATCTCTTTCTTCTTTGATTCAACAAGTTCGGACAATCACCTCTTATGTGTCCAGCTTTTACAATGGTAACAAATGATCTCTTCACATGCGTGGAAATTTCTTAGTTTGAAATTTATAGTGTTTAGATTTTTATACCTTTGATTCTTCTTCCTTAGCAAGTTCCCAAGCCTTTTGGATAGCATGACCACCTCATCACTATCATCATCTGAGCTTGAGATGTTATGCTCATCACTATCATCAACTTGTAATGTAATGGCTTTTCCTTTCTCCTTCTCCCTTTTTACTGAGTTATCCATCTTATCCCTTTGAGAAATAATATGGTCATGTGTTATTAAAGAACCCAATAGCTAATCAAGTGGATAAATAGATAAATCCTTAGCTTCACTAATAGTTGTTACTTTAGCTTCCCATTCTTTTGGAAGACATCTAAGAATTTTATAGATTAAGTCTTGATTCCTATATGTTTTTCCATGAGAATGCAATGTGTTAATTATTTTCATGAATCTAGTATACATATCATAAATAGATTCAGAATGAGACATATGAAATAACTCAAATTCATGAACAAGTCTATTTATGTGAGCATCTTTAACTTCACTAGTTCCTTCATAAGTTATAATGAGTTTATCCCATATTTCTTTACTTAACATAGAAATTTTCATGTAATCATCGTAATAAAGCACAATGTAAAGTATTACAAGCCCTAGCATTTAATTCATCAAGTTCTCTTTCAGCTATAGACCATTCCTCAAAAGGTTTTTCTACTTTAATGCCATTTACTTCTACCGTATATGATATTGATGTGTCAACATATATACCACGTGCATCTTGGCCTCTTAAAATGTACTAATTCTATTTTTCCAATAATCAAATGGTACACTATCTAAAAGTGGAGGTCTATGAGTGGATTGTCCCTCTAGTTGTGAACCCTTTGGAAACCTTGTGCCGTAGTGAAAAGATCTACTTGGATGTTAAGCCAATAAAAGAGCCTAGGCTCTGATACCAATTGTAAGTCACTATAGCACCCAAGAGGGGTGAATGGGATATTAAAAATTTTAAATTTTAAGTTTTAGTAGAAAATTAATTTTGATTTTATAATGACAAGATACAATTCTTAATGCAAAGAAAAATAAAAGTACAATAAAGTAAAGAGAGACAATAGGCACATTTTACTTGTGCCAACCCAAACCCCTACGCCCAGTAGCCACCCTCCTAGAATCCACTAAATGCAAAAAATAGCTTGTACTCTCCACCAAATGGGCAAACTACAACCCCATATAAATTTATAAAGACAAAAAAAAAATATAAAATAATAAATTTTGAAAAAATAAATTTCTCACAAATATACCAAGCTATCCAATTCAAAAAATGATCTCACAACTTACAAAATGATCACTTAAAAATTTTGGCAAGATAAAATGCTCACTTAATATTGATAAGAAATAATAAAATAAATATCTTAAAGTGATCTTACTAAGATGTTTATGTTATTACAATTTGTAGACTAATATAAAAATTATTTCAAAATAAATTCACAATATTCTTTTGCACAATAAAATAAATTTCAGCAAGAAATAATTTGTTTTATTTTAACCAAAAATATTCTTTCAATTAAAGCTAATGATCACAAAATACTTAAATAAAATGAGTATATGATAGATCTAAGTAGTTAAGTTTTTTAATTAAGAGAGATCTAAATATGAAAATAATTTCAGCATAATAATTTAATTTAAAATGCTTAAAATATACTTCTAAAATAGATCTAAGAATAAATGATCTTTCAAAATGAGATTAATGAAGAAATATTTCAAGAAACCAAAAGAAATTTGTAGGAAGTTAAAAATTTCAACAAGTTGAAATAGATCCTACAAACTATCACAAGAGTTTTTCACAAAAAGATGATTGAGAAACTTTGATGTGAAAAACAATGTCCAAAGACTAATCCACCAAAAACTATAAATTGGAAAGAATAAATAGATGGTGAAAATAGCATGAACAACTAAAAAGGATTAAGATCAAGAAAACAAACTCAAGTAATTTGAGAAAGCTTGCTTAGTTGAAGATGTTGAAGCTTCCAAACCAAGGATTTGATCTCACAATATTTGGAGAACACTTGGAAGAAAAGTCTAAGAAATTTTCTCTTAGATTTGCTGGAGGGATTTTGAATTTGAAATGAGGAATGCTTTCATGAAGAGAATGAGAATCTATTTATAGGCAAGAAGGTCATTTGAATTATTTCAAAAAAATATATTATTCTAACCTCATATCATGTGATAATTTAATATTCAATAAAATATAATTTATATTAAATATATATATTAAAAAGCCAAAATTTGCTATTCACTTGGACAAGTAAAAAATAATCAAATATGGCTCTTAATATATTCAAAGCATGTAGCATGCATTCATTATTAAAATCAGCTAATGTTTGAAAAGTCATAATAAATTCAATTTTAATCAAACTTGGGTCATGTGACCTATCAAATTAAAGGAAAAAAATCCAAGGAATCCATTGGAGATGAAATCAGATATAAATTCCTTGATTATAAAATGACTTTGGCTAAAATACAAAATTTCATATATTTTTGTTAATTTTGACATGTGACATTTAAATATTATGATATAATTTATATATGATCCAGATATGTTAGTTATCATATAACCCTCAAATTAAATTAAAATATTCAATTATATTAAGTAAATAAAATACTTACACTTAATAGTCATTATCATTTATTATTTTGACAATTCAAATGCTATGTATGAAACATATAATTGAATGTTAATTAGATAGAGATTTATATAAATTAACCTCATTAAAATAATTTGTTAAGTTGTGAGCAAATTGATTCATGCCAATGAATAAATGCATATAACATAAAATATTATATTTTGAGTTTCACATTATCCAATTTGATCTATCTTTCATCTTCTACTCTAACAATTTCCTCAAACATATTATGAGATGTATTAGATATGTAATTAGCAATTGATATATCTGAAATATATAAAAACATTCATTAGAACATCCAAACATTCATTTGTTATCATCAAAATTGATCGGATTGAACATGAGGCTCATTAAGCCAACATCTAAACCATTTAAGCCAATTCTTTGGACTTAGCCAAATTATATCCAAATCAAGTCAAAACTAATGGATTTTCTCTTGAATCAATCATTCATTTGATCATTTATCCAAATATAAATAAAACCTACAATCATCAAACCAAATTCAAGTCAACCCAAGTCAAGCTAATCCTTTTGACTTAAAACTTTTAATTGAGCCAAAATCTACTTCAAATTGATTTTTGTTGAGTTTATATTCTAATCTCATATATAAGTTCAACTAAACTAATCAAACCAAAACCAAACCAATTGACCCACTTAGGTCCACTTGACCCAAAGTGACCAAGGACCCATTTGAGCTAACTTCTAATCCAACCAAAATTGGATTGAACCAAGCTCACCAAAACCTTCCATCATGATTGATCACCCTAGGATGATCAATTGCAATCAATTGGGCCAAACCAATTGGATTTGATCCAAATTGACTCAAATTGGCCTAAAGAACCAAATCGGGTCAAATCATGATCTAACCTAAATTAATTGCAACCAATGGCTCAAGTTCATTCCAATTTGATTATTAAACTTGACCAAAGCCATAATTAAACCCAATTTGATCAATCAAGCCCAATTGGTCAACTTGACCCAACCTAGCCCAAATTGGCCTAAAGGGTCAATTTGGTCTAAATCCAAATTAAACTCAAATTAATTCAAACCAAAGAGACATTCATCTTCAATTATCATGAATCAACCCATAACGCTAGCTCAATTTTTGGTCAAATGGGTCAATATGACCCATATGACCCAAATTGGGCCAAATCTCTTGAAACCAAGCCATGACCCATTGGACTCTGATTAAACCCAACCCAAACCCATTTGAGATCAGCCCAAAATCAACCCAACCCATTTAAATCCCTCGTGGATCCTTCCCCACATAGGATTCCACCCAACCTCATTTAATTCTCCCCATCACATGCACTTAACTCCTCCCCAACATTTGCATTCAATTGAGCTGATCATATGGCAGCAAGAGAGGACTTTGGAGCAAAAATCCAAAGTCCCCAATCAATCTATCATCCATCCCAACCACCCCAAGCAAGATGACAATCAATTTAGAGTGCAAAAAAATTATAAAAAAAAGATTGCATTTTCGGCCATTATAAAAGGAGGGGAAAATGAAACTTTAGATCTCTTGCTCCCACCACCATTCAACCCTCAAAAGCTCCCAAAGGAAAAAAGGAACCCATCCCCCACCTCTTTGAGCCATTTTTAAGCTCAGAAACACAAATATTTGCTTTTCCAGTGATGTGACGGTAAACATCGGAGAAGGCGACGTTCCGAAAAGAGGTAAGGGTCAAAGATCATTTCAAAGCTTCCTCACATACCTAGGAGTTCGCTCGGATCTTCACCGCCATCAAAAATCATCCTCGGCGAGGTAAATTTTGCCAAACTTTAGCCTTAGGATTTCTTGTATTTTGTATTAATTTTCTTGCGATCTTAGGAATTTTCCCTAGATAATCCTGCATTTTTACTTTAAATCATTTCAATTAAAAAATAGAATTTTTTTTTTGATGTGAATCGATGCAAAAATGGGTCCATTTGGACAAGTTTTGGCTTAGAAACCCTCATTTTTCTCATTAAAAGCGATATTGTATTCATTGTCCGTGGCTACACCATCCGATCCAATTTGGATGATACGCGGTGGATCACGTAATCATGGGCCTTCAATCACTGATGCAGACCATCCTATCGTGGTTTGATCGAGGCTTAGATCGCGATAATTTATCTTGGCCTCGATCACTGACCGATCCGTGGATCTGATGCTCCGATCCCGCGGGTCATTTTCCCTTCCCACCCAATGACGACGCCATATTTTTTTATAAAAAAATAATTTAAATCACCTAAAACTTCAAAATTCATAAAAAAAAAATACTTAACCAAAATTACAATAAGAGCTCATTGATTCGCCTTTCCGAGAGGAATCCAACACACCCAAAGTACCTAAATTTTACTAAGTATTTTGAGCTTAATTTGAGTTTTAGTGAAAATCAAATTTCATTAATTAAACCAAAAAAATATATCATATTAAGTTGAACTTTTCAGGGATTATAACTAAAGTTAAAACACACCTACCATAAAAATTTCAAGTGAAAACTTTTGGATTGGGAGAAATTAACTTTTGAAGTTCAGATTGTCTATTTTAACAAAATAAATCAAATAAAAATTCAGAAATTTACAAAAATCTTCAAAATGGCTTAAATCACTTCAATTGATATCTAGGACTCTTAAGAAAATAATGTGATCTTCTGAATCTTAATAAACCCCAAACAAACACTTAAGAGTAGAGTTTAATCAATTAAGGAGTTAATTAAAACATAATCTAAAAATAATTTAAATCAAAATTCAAAAATGAAATAGCACTTAAGCAATCATTAATCAAACCTCAAAAAAAATATCATTCTTAGAGAAAATTAAATTAAAATGATTAAACCTATTTAAGTTAATAAAACTCAATTAAATGATTAAATCTTAAATCAAACTTAAAGTTAAACAAATCTAGAAACTTTAACATGGGTCAAACTAATATAACTAAACCTACACTAAGAATGGAATTTAATCATATGAAACTCCTTAATGAATATAAATAAATGAAAATAATTAATCATTAAATAAACTAAAGATCAAATTGATTAATAAACTAATTCAACATAATCATTTGATAATAATCAATAAACCAAATAAAATTAAAGTAAACTTAATTAACTTATGATTAAATCACATCCATTTAGAATAAGATAATTAATTAATCATTAAATATTTCAACCAAATAACTAAATCAAACATGTTAATGAAATCAAACAAACATAATAAGTGAATCAAATCAATAAAACAATCATAATCAAACTTAATTGAAATGAAATAAATAATTAATTCTTAATAATAATGATGGTAATAATGATCCTTTAATTAAATCAAAACTTAATAAATTAATCCATCATCTTAATTAATCAAATTAATTTAAATAAGTTACATTAAAGCTAACTCTAAAATTAAGCTTAAATCAAACCCCTAATTAAATTTAATAACCACACCCTCAAGTAAACCAATTAAGTTAATCAAATTAATCATATTAAATATAAGCTTAATCAAACATAATTAAGATGCAATTAAACACTAATCAAAACTAAATTAAACCTAAATCATTAAGTCATTAATCTCTAAGTAAACAAACCCTTAATTAATCTAATAATTTAAAATTTTAATTACCCTTAATCAAACTTAATTAATCAAACATCTAATTAATGCAAACTTAATAAATTAATCCATCATCTTAATTAATCAAATTAATTTAAATAAGTTACATTAAAGCTAACTCTAAAATTAAGCTTAAATCAAACCCCTAATTAAATTTAATAATCACACCTCTCAAGTAAACCAATTAAGTTAATCAAATTAATCATATTAAATCTAAGCTTAATCAAACTTAATTAAGATGTAATTAAATACTAATCAAAACCTAAATTAAACCTAAATCATTAAGTCATTAATCTCTAATTAAATAAACCCTTAATTAATCTAATAATTTAAAATTTTAATTACCCTTAATCAAACTTAATTAATCAAACATCTAATTAATGCAAACTTAATAAATTAATCCATCATCTTAATAAACTAAATTATTTTTATAAATCACATTAAAATTAGTCCAAATCAAACACTTAATTAATCTACTAATTAATTTAATCATACCTATTAAATAAACTAATTAAATCAATTAAATTAATCATATTAAACTTAAGCTTAATCAAACATAAAACACAATTAAATACTAATCAAAACCTAAATTAAACCTAAATTATTAACTCATTAATTACATCATTAGTCAAAACAAATATGAAATCAAATTGAAAATTAAACAAACCTTTATAATTAACATAAATACACTTCTTAATTAAACTAATCACATTGAACCTAAGAAAACCCATAGACCAATAATGCTAATCAAATTAAATTAAATCAAATCAAATTAAATTAAGAAGACTCTCATAAATTTAATATGTAATCAAATCAAATCTCATTCAACCTACTTAAATAAGATAAACTAATCAACTATCCAATGTATGAAATCAAAATACAAACCAAACTTTGATGAACATGATAAATGGATGTGATTAAAAATAAAATCCTAATTATAAAGAATCAAACTCAATTAAAATCAAAATAATATCTCAATAAATCTAATCTAATCAAACTACAAATAAATGAACTGAAATCAAATTGAATAAACATAAAGTTAAGTCACATAACCATAATCAAAGAAAAGAATTAGATATTAATTTAAAAGGATATTGAATTATCAAGATTTAATTAAATTGAAACATCTAATCTAAAATTAATCAACCAAAAAACATGAACTTAAACAAACTTAATCTTCATTATATGATATTGTTAAGATGCAATTAAATTAAAACATCTAAATCAAAATCAATCAATCAAATACTTAAATAAATTTAAATTCTAAGCTCTAAATTGAATCGAATAAATCAAATCAAATAAATTACACAAATTCAAATGGGCTAATTAAGATACTTAAGGACCTTAATTAGATTCCTTAGGAATTAGGATGTAGAATAGGGTGAGTTCCATCTACAAATAGAATTCATTCTACTCTTCATTCTTGAAAACCTAAACATCATTTTAACCAAATAAAAGTGAAATAAAAAATAAAAAATAAATCATTAAATCATTTAAATTGAAATCACCCAAAGGTAAAATTTAAACAAATTCAAACTCCAAATTGAAACTTAGACTAAAGAAGCCTAATAAAGTCTTGCCACACAAGCCTTAAGCACACACATTAGAATACTAAGTCACCACTTCTAATGCTAAGTTAGGGGTAGGCTTGTATGTATGTGTTTTATTTTGATGTAATATTTTAGATGATGTTAGGTATGTTTCAGATGATGCCATTAGCATAATCATATTTTTACAGTGTTGTGCTTAATATAAAAAATATAAATATGTGTTGTGAAGGTTGCTTAGCCCTTAAGCATAACTCATGTTAGGATAGTGGTTACCCATGGGGTGCTAAGTCCAAATTATTCATATAATTGCTTGTATGGTGTTTAGTTAACATATTGGTGTAGCTAACCTATTTTTCTATTTTTGATGTAATTTTGCATTAGAAATTAGGATTAGTATTATGGGAGATTAGGATGAGCAGTGGCCATAAGGCTTAGTCCCTGGGGTGCTTTGTGATGCCTTTGTAGATAATCAAATCAAAAGAAAGAGAAGGTCAAAATGAAGAAAAGAAGATTGCATGTATTATTTTTGTAACTGGTTGTATAAGGGTAGAGCTTGGCTACCCATCTTTTTTTTCTTTTTAGGTGTACTGGAACCCGATCACACTCCTTTTATTCTTTTATGGCGTCTATAAAATTGTTTGATGTTGTGTTTAGATTATGCATTAGACACAACATGCATAGTTTCTTTATGATTGATGCTTGAATGTGTGGCCTGGATGCGTAGGCTCTTAGGAAAATTAATTTTTTTCCCCAATTAACAACTCATAACCTCACATAAAATCCTAGAAATTAAATCAAGGTAATAAAATTTTTAGCAACCCCTTAGCTGGATGAATGAATGTATAATATCATACATATCATATTATTTCACTCTTGTTAAGAGCGAGATTCCATCTTTGCCAATGAATGAAGGCCTAACCCATGAGAGCCTTTGGTGAAAGAACACCCCTTTCTCTCTTGATTTGGCCCATAATCAAATTCTCATGCATTTAGGCATACAAAATCCATAGCCTATGTCAAACCAAAGAGTCCAAAAGAATCAAATAAATTTGATAAAATTTGCATTATATTAAGTCATGAATTCACCACTCATGCTCTAGTCTCTTAGGAGTGAGTTTAAGGACTTAGTCTCATTTCTAAATAAACAACAAGCCATCTTACAAACCATAAGACTTGCCTACACATGGATTTAAAGTGAGAGAGGGTTATCACTCAATAAGTCCAAGAGTGGATTTATTTATTCTTGTGGAGGTAAATCATATACCTATTTTCTCCTTAGATATAGGTCGTGCCTTTATTTTATACCAAGGCTTCTTAGTTTAGGAATCTGAGGTAGCTATTTTCTTCGGGCTACAAGCATAAATTCTCACCTCTTAGGTATTTCCACAATCTTATGTTGTGGAATTATAAGCCCTAGCAATCTAATAAAATGTCAACTCAAATTATTAACACTCTTCAAATTTCAAAAAATATAAAGCTAATTATATGGTAGATTGGAATGCTCACTAGGCTTCCTAGTATCATGAGCATTTCTTACTTTCTCCCTTTGGATTCCAAAAATAATTCTACTTGATCTATCCCATTTGATTTTCTAAAATAGCTAATCTTTTGATAGTCTTAACCTTGAAATCTTTGGAGACCCTAATTATCTACTTTAATCGAGAGTATTCTTAAAGAATTCTCATTCCTTAGGATGCAATTCACTAAGGGGGCTTGCCTCCATAGGGAACTTAATGAACCCAGCTTAAAATAAACCTTACTTAAGATCTGCATATTCAAAGATCCATCATGCCTGGAGTCCTTATTAGGTGATTAGTCCATTATAGGGTGATAATTTCCATCTTTTGAGATAGTACATCATTCCTTAATATCATCACTTCAATAAGTACCCCTTAAGATCTGCGTGGTGACCCACATCTCAAAAATAAACACCACAACTACCTCTTTAACTTGAGAGTAGTTTTTGAACGGTTAAGGTAATATAACCTCAAAATGAATCCCCTAAAGTGTGCATTCAGAGTTGCTTCAAGGAAATTTCTTGGGTTTGTTGTTCAACACTGGGGAATAGAAATAGATCCTGAAAGGATTAAAGCTATCTTAAAAATGCTACCTTCTAAGAGTTTAACTCAACTCAGATCCTTTCAAGGATGCGTGCATCTAAGATTCTTTTTTTTAGATGCAAGCCATTCTCAACACTTGTCAAAAAGGATGTTAAGTTCAAGTGGGATGACAAGTGCCAACATGCCTTCAAAGACATAAAAGAGTACTTGGTGAAGCCGTCAGTTCTAGCCGCCCCTATCCCGGGCATGCCACTCATCCTTTACACTGCTGCATTGGATGACTCTCTTAGCACTCTATTGGCCCAAGCCAATGATGAAGGGAAGGGAAGCACACTCTACTACCTCAGTCATCACCCTCTAGCACCATCCAATTGAGAAACATTGCTAGCTTTGATCTTTGCATATCCTATGCTACAACACTACATGCTTTCTCATAAGGTGAACTTGATCTCTCGAATCAATCCACTACGATTCTATATCTAATGCTATATTTGGCTCATTGGTCCATGATTCTCGTAATTTGATATCACATTTGTACCCTTGTGGACATGCACTAGCAGATTTCTTAGCAACGCACTCATTTCTAGCTGATTCTCCGCTTGGTGATGATATCTCCGATGAATAAGTCATGAACTTAGGGGAGGTCGGCAACTACTGATGGGTGATGTATTTTGACGGTGCAACTTCTTTTCATAAGGGAGAAGCACCATGATCTATTCTCCTGTGGGTAGGAATAGTTCTCCTAACTCCAAACCATGATGTGATGAGATTCTCATACTATCTTTCCAACCACAACAATGAAGGAGTATGAGGCTTTGATTGATCTGAGTTAGCCATCCTATCAATGTCAAGAGCATCAACATCTTTGGGGATTCTCGGTCATCAACCGATTATCTGGGACCTACAAGGTTCTCAAACCCAAGCTTCATCATTACAGTATACCATAAATGAAGTTGTTGGCCCAAATTCAAGTAATTATCTACAAGGTTCCCCGAGAGAACATAAGTATGCCTTGGCCAAACTTGCCAAAGAATTGGCATGTACAAAAGATAAGTCCATTTCAATAAGGGTCCAAAATAGACAAGTCCTATCCCTTTTTGATTCTGAACTCATCGAGAGACTTTCTCTTAAAGGGAAGGTTGTCATTTCCAAAATGGACAAGGAGTTGGATTGGAGGCAACCGTTCATAGATTACTTGAACACTGGCAAACTATCTCAAGAAAAGTCACAAGCCCATCAGGTGAAATAGAGAGCTCTCTCCTACACTCTTGTTGATGGCACCCTATACCATCGGTCCTTTGACCAAATGTGGTTACACTATTTAGACAAACATGAAGCTCATGGCATTGTAACTGAGGTACACTCAGATCTATGTGGAGCACATCAATCAAGATGAATCAAGAAGACTTTACTTGGATACTAGTAGGAGATGTCATCGTGCATAGTGGCCCTCCACCAACCACCCAACATTCTACACCCTACTTTGGCCTCATGGCCATTTGAGTGTTGGGGTACCGACATTGTGAGTCCCATCTATCCTCCTTCTTCTATGGGGCATCGATTCATCTTAGTTGCCACCGACTATTTTTCCAAGTGGGCAGAAGCCATCCCACTCAGAGAGGTCACAACTTAGCATGTGCTTCAATTTTTCAAGAACCATATCATATAGGTGCCTTGATGAATTATATCGATAATGGTATCAAAAGCATGAAGATCAATAGCTTAGACATGGTATAGATTGGAGATATAATCTACTACCTAGAGCAAATGGCGTAAGCATTCAACAAAACTCTCATCCAGATACTAAATAATACTCTTGATGACAACAAATGGAAAGTGTTAGTTGAAGCCTTGTGGGCCTACCGCACCACATACACTCCAACTCAAACCCCATTTTTCTTACTCAAGTCATTCTTCCTTTAGAAGTTCAACTCCCGTCACTAAGGATAGCATTGGGTAACAAGATCACTATAGATGCAAAGTTATGAAGAGCTCAAGGTTTGGAGGAGAGTTGCTATGCCAAAACTTTGAGTTGCAAAAAGCCAAAATGATTCAAGCTCACAACAAGCTGGTATGTCCTAAGTCTTTTCAAGTAGAACTTGTGTTAGTCCTAAGGAGACCAATTGTTGCCCATCGAAAGATGGGAGATAAGTTTGAACCCACTTGGGAAGGCCCCTATGTCATAGAGATGGCCTACCAAGGAGGATCTTATCAGCTTATTGATTATAAAGGGGAACACCTGATGCTTATAATTAATGGGCTATATATAAAGAATTATTACCCATGAAACAAATCCTGTTTGAAAATAATCATTAATAAAAAGAATAAAATCATATCTTCTCTTCTAAAGCATTGTTTGCTTGTCTTACACCCATGTTTAGGTAGGTGTAAGAGTCCCCCAGAGGCATCCGATCCCTCTTTCACAACACAAACACAATATCCTCGACACTATTAGAATAGGTGTAAGGAACCCGAGAGGCATCCTATTTTGATTAGCATAACTAAGATAGGTGTGAGAGAACCCAAGCGGCATCTGGGAATCTTATTTGCCATCCATGGAACCATTTCATTAAATCCCTTAATGTGTTTAAGGTAGGTGTAAGAGTCCCCCAGAGGCACCCTATTCCTTTTAACACATGCATAACAACAAACACAAATCTTTTATCTCAAGCTACTTTAATGTGGGAGCAAGCCCCCTGTGGCACTCACCATTAGTCGCTAGTCTAGCCACATACATACCTCGCAAGTATGTCACCCCAGTGGTCATTTGTTTAGAATGTGAGTCCCCACGCTTTCTTCCTAACTTAACCATTACAAACCAACGAGCCCCTTGTTAGTATAGTAGTCTTCACTGCCCAGCTAGTAAGCTACCTCATGATTGACTTTGCTTAAGATGATGTGAGTCCCCGTATTTTCTTCTTTAACTAGCCATCATGTTCTAACTAGGTCGAGTATATTTGAGGTTTATGATAAGTCCCCCAGAGGCTCCTTCCTTCTTGACTACTTGAGTTGATCTAAGTCTCAGTGGCATTTACTAAGTCGTAGGCCTAGGATATCACCTGATAAGATAGACTATCTCCAATTAGTTCCACCATAGAGAGTGATGAGCTTTCTTTCTAGGTTGATTATTGCAAATTGACTTCACCTAGTTGGTTGATGTTATGCCAAAGAACTCACCCTGAGTACACCACTCTTGCGATATGAGTCCCCATGCTTTTTCCTTGAGTTGGACATTGAATACCTATTGGATATATGATTAGTCATGTCATCTTCTCTAGGGTGTTAGATTAAGCCCTTAGAGGCCCTATCCCCTGTGGGCACTCTATTTAGATTAAGACCTTTGAGACTCTATTTAGACACTACCCGGGTTACTTTTGGATTGGACAGTTCTCCTTTCCTAGTAGCCACCCCTGTGGTTGGAGAATTTATTTAGCGGATGCGTAGATTCTCCCTTGGTTCAAGAATATAAGATAGACTATGATATAAGCTCCTTCTCGCTTAATGCAATGTGGTCCATGCAAAAATGAACTAACCAAATTAAACAAACAAATAAAATTAATTCACTTGTGGATTAAGAATTCAAGACCCCAAAGGGCCCCTTTTTCCAAGCAGGCATCCTATCTTTAGGGCAGTGTCAATAGATCTCCCTATAGGAATTGCCTGACTACCTGAGTTGAGATAAATCCCTGGGTTGGTACTCACTCCGTAGTCACCCTTATGTCAGGTTTGATTTTTTGCCTAAAGCAACCAATCACCTTAGTGGCTTTTTTTAGTGGAAGATGTGAGTCCTCAAGCTTTCTTCCCTTCAATTGATCATTACAAATCATAAGGAACTCTTTTGGTCTAATAGTTCTCCCATCGGCCGGAAGCTACTCCTTTGAATCAGAGTCTAGTCGATATAAGCTCCTTCTCAGTTTGATCCATCGCAAACCAATAGAATCCATCAAAATAAACTAAAATTGAAATTAATCTTGACTATCTTTGAGCTGATTTAAGTCCTCCAATGGCATTCACTCAATAGTCCGCCCTATGTGGAGTTCGATTGGTTGCTTCACCCCATTGGTTCCTTGTTGTGGAAGATTCCTCGTGCTTTCTTCCTAGCTTGACCATTATATACCAAAAGGCATTTCCCCTTTGGTTGGATAGTCCTACCTTGTAGTTGGTAGACTACTCCCTTTGGATTGGAAAATCTGAGTTAGGTCTAGGCTTCCATGGCCCTCATCACTGGGATCCATCATAATCAAAATAAACAAATCTAAAAATGAAATTAATCTTGACTATCTTTGAGCTGATTTAAGTCCCCAATGGCATTCACTCAATAGTCAACCCTAGGTCAGGTTCGATTTGTTGCCCAAAGAAACCAATCACCCAAGTGGTTCCTTGTTGTGGAAGATGTGATTCCTCGCACTTTCTTCCTAACTTGACCATTGTATACCAAAAGGCATTTCCCCATTGGTTGGATAGTCCTACCTTGTGGTTGGTAGACTACTCCCTTTGGATTGGAAAATCTATGTTAGGTCTAGGCTTTCATGCCCCTACTCTGTGTAGTTCATGGAAAACTAATGGGATCCATCATAATCAAAATAAAAAATCTTGACTTGACTATCTTTGAGTGATTTAAGTCCCCAGTGGCATTCACTCAATAGTCAGTCCTAGGTTTGATTTGTTGCCCAAAGCAACCAATCACCCTAGTGGTTCCTTGTTGTGGAAGATGTGAGTCCTCGCTTTCTTCCTAACTTGACCATTATATACCAAAAGGCATTTTCCCTTTGGTTAGATAGTCCTACCTTGTGGTTGGTAGACTACTCCCTTTAGATTGGAAAATCTGAGTTAGGCCTACGCTTCCATGGCCCCTACTCAGTGCAGTTCATCGCAAACTAATGAAATCCATCATAATCAAAATAAAAAAAAAATCTGAAAATGAAATTAATCTTGACTATCTTTGAGTTGATCTAAGTCCCCCAGCGAAATTCACTCAATAGTCAGCCCTAAGTTGGGTTCAATCTATTGCCTTGCCAATAGATTACCCCAACAACCGGTCTATACTTTGGAGGATGTAAGTCTACTAAGCTTTCTTTCTAGTACAACTATGTATCAAGGCATCCTTTGGTTGGCTAGTCTCACTATGTGCAGACTACCCCATGGTTTGATCTGTACTAGGAGCCATGGAGGCCAAACCAACTCATTCAAAATTCAAACCTAAAAAATTTAAACAAGTTCAACCCTCTCCCCAATGAGAATCAAATCATACCTTTCATCCCCTTGTGGATGACTTGAACCTACTTCCCTAGTGGAAGGTTCAATCTCTATCCCTTAGTAGATTTTTCCCTCACTCTATCCCTTAGTGGATTTTTCCCTCTCTCTTATGTCTTGGACATAAGTAGAGCCACATTACACTAAGCTCTGGATTCTTTCTTTTCCTTAGGTTAAGGATAGATTATTTCTGTTAGTGCTTGTGATCTCTTGGTGTTGTTGATCATTTTAGTTAACACCAATACGTGTGGTGTTCCTTGTCAGCCACACCACACCTATTGGGTACCCTTTGTTGACCTCATTTTTAGAATGAGCTCTCAGCCCCTCCATCTTAGACATAAGACTTCTCTTAGTCTTTAAGAGTTTCTTAGTCTTAAGACACATCTAGTGATTAGGGGGACACTCAACCTAGCCCTAAAGACTTAGAAGAGTTAGCCATAGGAATAGGTCATGTCTTGGGGTGTTAGAAAATTGTACCCTTATCTTAAACCATTCCTCACTTTCCTACCTTCAAGTCAAACTCCAAATCAATCTCAATTGATTTTCTCCAAATTCAAATCAACTTCATATGATTGAAATCCATGATTGAAACCCATGATCAAAATTCCTAAGTCCAAATTTTGCCTAAGTCCTTAATCTTCCCTTAAGGACTTAACCAAAATCATGATCTATCACCAAATATTTAAGATTTTTTATTATTTATATTCTCATTTATATAGAAAATGAAATCAAATTCATGAAAATTTCCTAAGTTCCTTAATTCTATTAATGAACAAAATCAACTATAAACCAATTCAAACTCATGGGATTTTCTCAAAACTCATTTATATTCTCATTTATATTCATATATATAAATGAAATATAAATATGAATCAATCAAATAAAAACCTCAAATTAAATTCCCAACCTTTTCTTTTAGTCCTTAATTTTCCATTAAAGGACTTATCCAAAATCTTGATCAAACCATCTCAAATTCATGGAATTTTCTCATAACTCATTTATATTCTCATTTATATTCACATATATAAATGAAATATAAATATAAATATAAATCAATCAAACCAAATTCAAAAAATCAAACTCCAAACTCCAAAATTTTCCTAAGTCCTTTAAATCCTTCTTAATGGACTTAGCTCAAATCATGATTAAACCCCTTCAAATCCTTGAAATTTTCTCTTGATCCATTTATATTCTCATTTATATTCACATATATAAATGAAATATAAATACAAAAAATCAAAACCAATTTTAAAAATCAAACTCAAATTCACTCAAAATCCAATCTAAGCCTTTTCAAGTCAAAATCTTGAACTTAGCAAATCAATTTCAAATCCAAACTCTTGATTTTCTCATAATTAAATCAAACCTACAATCATGAGTCCAAATATAAATACAAACTTCAATCACTAAACCAAAATCCAATTCCAAAATCAAACCTAAATTCTTTCATATTCTTCCTTTGAATAAGAAATTATCAAATGGATCAAAACTCATTTGACTTCAAACCACTTGTAAATGGATTTATATTTCAATCATAATTTTATATACAAGATCAATCAAGCTCAAATCAAGCTTTGACCATTTGACCACTTAGGCTCACAAAAGTGACCTAAAGTACCCTTATGAGCCAAATTCTAGTCTTAACCAAATTGGATTGAACCAAACCTCTCTCATCATGATCAACAATCATCATGATGATCATCAATCAAATTGGGTCAAACAAGTCAAACGGGTGACGGTTACCAAATATGAAACCTAACATAGAAATTTCACCATAGGCCAAATTGATTGAAACCATTGTAAGTTCACTCATGACCTATGTTTGAACTTGACCAGCCAACATTTGAGCCTAACCTAATTGGCCACTTTACCCAAGTTGACCCAACTTGACCTAAAAAAGTCAAAATGTCAAAACTTGATCTAAATTGATCCAAACCAATGGGTCAAGTTCTTCCAAATCACTTGTTGAACTTGACCAAAGCCTCATGGCCAACTAGACCCAACCTAGCCCAATTGACTTAGACCCAACATGACTTGGGTAATGTTGAGCCAAATTTGAACTTAACCAAAATTGATTGGAAACAAAAAGATACCACTCCTAACCAAACCTAAACCTGCCCTCTAACCCAAATAGGTCCAATAGGTCAACTTGACCCACTTGACCTAAATGAAGTCATTAATAAACTAAATTGAATCAAACTAAAGCCACCAAAACATTTCAAATAGTCATATGAGCTTTGAAGTTTGACCCAATTGACCCAATAATCAATTGTTGACCCATTTTGACCTAAATGGGTCAACATGAGCCAAACCTTATCAAATGAATTCCAAATCTCATGAAACTTGGCCAAACCTAGTTTCTCCACATACCCAACATATCCAAATTAAAAAAATCAGCAAAATAACCATTCTACCCCTAGACCATAGAACAAATTTTGGACTAATCTATAGATATTTTTTTCATACCCTTTTCATATCCACTTGATGCTTTCCTAGTAGCTCAAGGGGACCTAATGAAGAGTGGCGCACCCAACCCAATGGGTTTGGTCAGCCTGGCCAAACCAATTCACTCATAATTCAAAATCCATCTCCCACTCAAATTCAAGCACATGAGGTTGGCATTCCAGGCCTCAAACCATGTGCAAACATCTAACCGATCAAACCCATTATGGATAGATCAAACACCAGGACCTTAGTTGAATTCAAATCCATCACCAATTTGATTGAACCTAAAGTTAGAGAAGCAATTCCTCTCCCCCAAGCTCCTATAGTGAAATCAAACTTCATCTTCTGGTTTGAGCAGAAAATAGGGAGCTCACTTGAACTTTCTCTCCACACCAAAAAACCATTTCAATTCCTCTTGCACACTTCTTCTAAGGACCAATTCAAGCTCACCCAATCTTTCATTAGAGTTCCCATAGCAAGGATAGGAGCAATTGGATCAAAGCCACAAGGATCTTCAAGTGGTATTGGCAAGACCACAACAAAAAATTTCAACAGGGCTTCGTCTCCACTAGACAAAGCTACCTCATTAATTTTGAGCACCGGTGAGGTATGAAATTTTTTGACCACCTAGCATAGAAGTTGTTGGTCCTTTGTGAAGAGAATTTTCAATTCAAGCAAATCCTTGGATGTCCGCCATTGCCTTTAGATGGTGTGTGGTTAAGTTTGGTTTGAATGAGCTCAATCGGATCTTCCCTGATCAATCTCTATTTATCTAATGAAGAATGGGAGATCTCCATCCATCCGCATTATGGATGGATGGCAGATTATTCCCAGTAGAATTTATTATATCCTTTTAAAATGGGAGAGATGACGAGATCAAAGCTGCCATCCGCCACCTTTGATTTGACATTTTAAGATTATGCATGTAAAGTTCACTAACAGAGGATTGAAGGGGGATTAATTAATTTTAATTAATCTAGGATCTTCTAAAATTTATATCTCTCTCAAAACTCATATAAAATATGAAATAAAATCTTATAAAAGATAATTTAACTATTTTAAAATTAATTTCAATAGGTTTTAAATTATAATTTTCTCTAATGGGTTTTATTAGAAACTTATTTTGTTAATTACCTTTAATTAAGCCTCTGATTAATCCCAAACTTCTTGGGTTTATAGATGACTTCAATTTTCTTGGGATTTATTGAATGCTTAATTAGAAGAATTTCATATGGATTTCTTAATTACTTATTCTAGGATAATTAGGGTGTGATTAGTGGTTTTAATCCATCATTAGGTTGATTAAGGTCAGATCTGGGAGGTTTATGGAATAATTTTGGGGTATTTTCTGCTATTCCCTAAACCCCTTTTCTCACCTTAATCTTCTCTTTAAGGGTTAATTTATTATTATCCTCTTAATTAATTTTAAAAATTCTAAAAACTTCCAGAATTTAATTAATCTACTAACCTAATAAAATAAAATCAAAACCCAATTCATATGTATGAAAGGGTGTTTTGAAATTACTTAAGCTAAACCCCTTAGCTTAATTAACTATTAATTATGAGTCAAATTGCATTAGGCCTTTTTCTTATTAAGTGCATTGCAAATTTAAATTCCTTGTGAGTTTTTATGTCATCTCATTGGCTCATAATTATTTGGTTAATTATTCTAAGGTGTAGGCAAGGGTTAATTAAGTTACTTAATTCATACCTTAGCCTAATTAATACATAAAAATGGATCTAATTATCCAAAAATTAAACAAAAATATAGAAATACATGTGGGAATAGGTTAGGAGCAGCAAACTCATCTCACCTTTTCAAAATTAAATCAAAATTCAAACTAAACAAAAATCATATTGAATACACTTTGATTTTATTTAACCTTTCTTATTCCATAAGAATGTCTTTAGGATTTAATTAAAGAGTATTTATTTACATGCTTTAATTTCTTTGAATCTTTCCCAACATGTTAAATTTGTATGTCATGCATCTGATTTTTTCAAATTCAAGTTTAAAATGAAATAGTTTACTTTATGTCAAATTTGCATGTGTTAGCTAAAGTAGAAATATGAATGGCTATTATCACTACTAAATTCATACTATTTTCAAAACATATAAATCAAGCTTGAAGCTTGAAGACCCCCATATAAGAAAAGAAGAAGAAAAAAGAAATGAAGCTTGAAGACCCCCATAACAATGAATTCCTTGCTTAATTATAATTTAATTCATTTGTAATCTAAGTTCTATAAGGGTAGAGCTCGGCTACCCAAATTTGATATTTTCGAGAATGTGTGGTGGTACCAGACCATAACGGCCTTTTATTCTTTTTGCAATTAGCTTTAGAAATTGAATAATGATTTGTTTAGCTTTTGCATTAAGTGGCATGCTTTTTCTAGTTTCTTCCTTGCTTTATGTATGGCCTGGATGTGGATTAGGCTCTTTAGGAAAAAATAAATCTTTTACCTAACTTAACAACTCAAATTAAAAATAAAGAACTCATAACCTCACCTAAAGCTTAGGTTTAAAATCAAGATAAAAGAATTAGTAACCTCTTAGCTGGATGAGCATTTCTTTTACAATATCATGCACAACAGCATCTTATATCACTTTTGATTAGAGGGCTTCCACCTTTGTCAGAGAAACTTGGCTTGACCTTTGAGAGCCATGGTGGAAACTCACCTCCTCACTAATTTTAATAATCTTATTTCCCATGCATAGTCATATGAATCCTATTAGCCAAAATAATTGTCCAAAAAAAAATAAAATGAAATTTGAATTGATTATTTGAACATGCCCTTTACATGATCTAGTCTCTTTAGAGTGAGTTTAAGGACTTAGTCTCTTCCTAAATAAATAATAGCTATCTTGCATAAGCATAAAGACTTGCCTACATGTATTTAAAATCATAGGAGTTGGCCACTCCTAGGTGGTTGTAAGTCCAAGCTGTCGGATGGTCTGTCCACTCTTGTGAAGGCAAACTAATTACCCATTTTTGCCTTAGATTTAGGTTGTGCTTTCGACCCTCGCCAATGCTCCCTAGATTTAGGTTCTAAGAATGCTTTTCCCCTTTATGGTCTATAAGCATAAATCCTCACCTCTTAGGCATTTCTTTAGTCTTGTGTTAAGGAATCATAAGTCTTAAATTTATAATGAAAGATTCAACTTAAACAAACTAAATCAATTTCAAAAATGCAAAGCCCAACCGTAGGATAGTTTGAGATCTTCGCTAAGTTTCCTAGCATCGTGGGCATCTCCTACTTATCTTTCATTTTCATTTTGGCTTTGATAATCCCCCCTCTTTCAATCCTATTTGATCTTCAAAAATAAACCAATCGATTGATAGTCCTTTTCTATTGAAATCTTTGAAGATAATGATCATTTACCTTAATCAAGAGTTTTCCTAAGGAATCCCATTCTTTAGGATGTAATTAACTATGAGGGCTTGCCCCTGTAAGGAACTTAATGAACCCGATTTAAAATAAACCATACTTTACTTTTCCATGCAAAGTAGGGGAAGAATCTCTGGTATATATACAGACTCATCATCCTTAGGAGTCCTTATTGAGGTGATTAGGTCCATTAAAGGGTAGTGACTTCTATCTCTTGAGATAGTACACTATTTCCTTGATGACGCATCAACCCAATAAGTACATCTACAGATCTATGTGGCATCCTAAAAATATGAATTTCTATATGCTTTCCTCTTTCATTTCTCCCCATAGATTTGAAGGCGACTCCCCGTATAGAAATTTTTTACCACACTAAACAAACCATACATCCCATGCATGTATTGGACTTAGCACCCCACACATGATAACTAAGTCCACCTGGCCTATTTGGATTATGCTTAAGAGTATAAGCAACCAGCAAAACAAAAATATTTATATTTTTATTACAGCACAACTTAAGCTCAATCCCCTACAGAAGATAATGATTAGACTAATATTGCCCTACCATTTAGTTTACACACAATCACCCAAACATCTAGACTAAAACATCACACCACAAAACAAAAATAAATATCAAATCATGCACCGCCCAAACTTAGGACCAGAAGTGGTGACTTAGCCTAATGTGTGTGCCACTTAAGATTTGTGTGGTATGTTTAGCTAGGCTTTAGAGTTGAAGTTTTCTAAGTATGAAAATGTTCAACTTATAGGGTAATTTTATTTAAGTGATTTAGTTGATTTGGTTAAGTTTTATTTCATGATTTTGATTTTTAATGAACGACTTAATTACTAAGTGTTATAAAGAGAGGAAAAGAGAAAAAAAACTCCTCTTTCCTCCCTACCTTAAGTAATTTTAAAGGTGGATTCATTAATAATTTTTTATTTATTGAATATTTTATTATGTGTTTTAATTAATCATAAGTTTAGATTTTCCCAAAATAAGCCTATTCAAAGAGAAATGTATTTTAAGATTAAGTGAAGTGAATTATTATCAAAAACACACTTTATTTCTTTCCAACATGTGTAATAGGCATATGGATGAATCCTAAGCATATATGTACATGCAAATGGAAATATTTAGCACACCTTCATGATGAATGTTAAGAAGTATTATTTTAGAAAATTTGGATGCTTCATGATGATTTTGTTAAGTAAGAAGAGAGTGCTTTTATCCATTTTTCATATGCACATTCACAAGTATAAAAGATATAAGTGAGTATGACCATTGTTAGCACCAGGGGTGTAAGGTATAAAGACCCACTACTTAGGCTAAAGCCTCACAACCCGGGTTGTCCTAATATATCATATCTTAAATACATGTGCATGTACAAAAGGAAATGCATGGAAAGGAATCATGCAAAAAAGTTTATGTTTGTTTGATTTTTGTTTAGTTTACATGTGTGATGTGGAGTTACTTCTTAAGTTATGACATAGGAGTGTATAGGAATGAATTTAGGCTAGTGTTATGTCCTTTTCAAATGGACTATACACTTGGTAAATCCTATGCAAACCTATGTTAAGAGAGAGAAGGAAATCACATAACACATTTTGTACTATTCACTTGCAGGTTTATAAGTAGTTATAAATAGCATACTTTTTATATTTAATATTTGATTTCTAAGTTTTGAAAATAGTTTTTGAGTTAATAGTGATAATAGCCATTCATATTCTTACTTTAGCCAAAGCATGCAATTTGACATAAATAAAAAATAACATTTTAATTTTATTTTTAAAAGATATGAATGCATGATTTTTATGTGACATATGCATTTAGCATGTTAAAAGAAATAAAGTGATGCATATGTAATTTCATTCATTCTAATTAATTCTTAAAGATAATCTTATGGAATAAGATTATTTAAAGTGAATTAAAATTGGTTTAAGGAAAGTTTGATTTTGTTTTGAGTTTGATTTGAATTTTAGGAAATGTGAGAAGGTTTGTTGGTCCTAACCCATTCCCACATGTGTATGTTATTTATTAGATTTTATTTTAGGTGATTAGATTAAGTTTATTTTTTTAACATATTTAATCAATTATGAACCAATGTATGACATAAAATGACAATTTAAATCAGCAATTCACCTAAGAAAGAAAGGGGCTTAATGCATTTGGCTCACAATTAATGATTAATTTAGCTAAAGAGCTTAATTTAGGTACTTTCATAACCCTTCCCCACACATATAGGTTGGATTTGATTTCCTTAAGCTACTTAAGTTATTGAACACCTAAGTATCTACCCAAGAAGGATTGATTGAGTTCTGGAATATTTTGAAAGTTTTATCAAGTTAATTAAGTAGGTCCCTTAATTAAATTTAGATTATAAGAAAAAGGGGTTTAGGGAACGACTTGGGGAAATATTCCAAACCCATTCAATAAACCTCCACTTTACTTAAATAAAGTTTAATTAACTTAATCAAGGGATTAAACCACTATTCACATGCTTAATTAAGCTTAATTACATTTAAGAGAGTGATTAAAGATTCATTAAATGATTTCCCTAATTAAGTCATCAACAAATTCCAAGAAACTTATGGGAGATAGAGGTCATCCAACTAAATAAATTTGGAAAATTTGGAATCAATTAATGAAGTAAATAGGGAGTAATTAGGGTTATTATGTTTTTAATAAAACCCTAATTAAGAAAAATTCATTTTTCAAAATCAATTGAAAATATTTTAATGAATTCCCTAATTATCTTCACAATGCATTTTATTTTGTATTTTTGATTTTCTACATTTAGTTATGTATTTTAAAGTTTTAATGATTAAAACTTAATTAATTAATTAACTAATCGGCCATGTGGATCTTGACGCGCTTTCCATGTGGCACCAAATTTTAAGTAATCACATCCAATGTCGTCAATATGCGGCGCTTTCTCCTCAACCATCCGATCAAAGATCGACGCCGATTAAACCGATTCTTAAGGGATAAATCGAGGGATTTATATGGATTAATCCATCCATCCAAAATGCATGGATGGTCCATGATCCGTCCGAGCTCGAGAGAGGCAACCGCCACGGCTTGATCGAGCTCGTTGAGCTTGATTAAGCTCAAATTTTACCCACACCATCTAGAGCACAAGTTTATCCAATGGCCAATTTTAGGGATGAAAATTCTCACAAAAGACCAAATCCTACCAAGCTCGATTTTGATCCATACCTGGAGGCTATCACTCCCAACCATCGGTACTTGCCAGACAAGCTCTATTGAAGGTTTCAAGCTTTGGGATGAAGTGGATTGCTCAATTGGCCAAAGTCCTCCACCTAGGCTTGCGACTTTAGTCAAGCCACCTCCCCTGTCTTGGAACCTTGCAAGAAGCTTTGGATCAACTCGATTGAGTCCCCTTAGGGTGCTTGCAAGAGCAATTGGCTTGATATTGAGCAAAGTGGAATTTCCTTAAGCTCTATTTTTGGCTTAAGGAAACCAAGAAGAGAATTCAAATGAGCCTTGGAGATCATGGAGAAGCTGAGAATGCTTTCTGAGTTTCCTTAGCTCAATCGAGAGAGTTAGAATGAAGTGAAATGAGCGAGTATATCTCCCACCAAGGATGGAGAGGTGTTTAGCCATTTTGATCAAATTCACCTCATGGAGTGGGTTGGGCCGTTTAGGGTGGCATGTGATTTGATTTTGGAAGAGGAGAGAGTGGAGAAGTTTCCATGTGCAAAATAAGGTGGTGGAGTGATTCTCTTGTGCTCATTTCCCAAGGCCCAAACATATTACCCACCCAAAAGTGTCCACACTGGTCCACTAAGAGTGCCAAGTGGCCATGGAAAGGATATGACCAAATTCCAAGTGGAATTGGCCATACCCCTTGACCTAGTAAAATAGTCATTTGATTTGATTTTACTTTTTAGAATAGTTTGAAATTGGGTTGGTCCAAATTTCAAAGAATTTGGAGTTGATTTGAAGTCATTTGGCTCATGTTGACCCATTTAAGTCAAAATGGATCAACATGGGTGGACCAATTGGTCAAATTGGGCCAAACCAAGGTTGGTTCATATGACTATTTGAAATGTGCATTGGTTGGTTTGGTTTATTTTGGTTCATTTGATTTTATTTAGGTCAAATGGGTCAAGTTGACCAATTTGACCCATTGACAATTGGGGTTATGGGATGGTTTATTTGAAATATGTTGCAAGCTTTGGTTTCAATCAATTTTGGTTTGATTTTTTGATCAATTTGACCTTTTAGGTCAAGGTTCATGGTCAGGTTGGTGGCCAAGACTTTGGTCAAGTTCAATAAGTGGTTTAGAATGAATTTGACCCATTGGTTGCAAATCAATTTGGCTTAGATTTTGACACATTTTGACTTTTTAGATCAAGTTGGGTCACAAGTGGCCAATTGGGCTAGGTGCTCAAATGATGACTTGGTCAAGTTCAAACATTGATCATGAATTAGTTTTGATCAATGGTTTCAATCAATTTAGCCTATGGTGGATTTTGGCTAAGTGTTGACTTGGTTTGACCCAATTTAAGTGATTGATCATTGTGGTGTTTATTTTTGAGATGTGAGACACCATATAGATCTTAGGGGGTACTTATTGAAGAGATCGGGTATGACATTATGAATCTATCTAAAGATAAAAAATCACCACCCTATAATGGACCTAATCACCTAATAAGGACTCCTAAAGCATGATGGATCTTCAATATAGAGATCTTTCCCTACTTTACATGGAAAAGTAAAGTAGGCTTTATTTTTTTGTTAAGTTCCCTATGGAGGAAAGCCCTCATAATTAATTTTATCCTAAGGAATAGGATTTTAAGAATACTCGATTAAAGTACAATTAGGGTCTCCAAAGATTTCAAGTTAAGACTATCAAAGGATTGGCTATTTTAGAAAATCAAATGGGATAGATCAAGGAGAAGACTTATTTTTTGAATCCATAGGGAGAAAGTAGAAATGCTCATGATGAGTGCATTCCAATCTATCCTATAATTGGGCTTTATATTTTGAAATTAAAGAGAGTTAATTATTTGAGTTGACATTTTATTAGAGGCTTATAATTTCACAACATAAGATTGTGGAAATGCCTAAGAGGTGAGAGATTTATGCCCCAAAATAGAAATAAACCTATCCTAAACTATGCAAAGGGCCAAAGCACCTAAATCTAAGGAAAAATGGGTATATAGTTTACCTCCAAGAGAGAATAACCCACCCAACTGGACTTATATTAGTAATGCCCTAACTCCTCTAAGCTTTAAATCCATAAAGTCTTATGCTTTGCAAGATGACTAGGTTGTTATTTATTTAGAAAGGAGACTAAGTCCTTAAACTCACTACTAAGAGACATGAGTGGTATGAATTCATGACTTAATCTAATGCAAATTTTATCAAATTTATTTGATTCTTTTGAACTCTTTATTTTGACACACTATGGGATTTTGTATGCCTAAATGAGAACTTGATTATGAGCCAAATCAAGAGAAAGGGGTGTTCTTCCATCAAAGGCTCTCAAGTTAAGTTTCATTCTGGCAAAGATGGAAGCCCCCTCTTAACAAGAGTGGAATAATATGACATGCATGATATTATACACTCATTCATCCAGCTAAGGGGTTGCTAAAAATTTTATTATCTTGATTTAATTCCTACACTTTTATGTGAGGTTATGGGTTATTTTAAAATTTTAGTTGAGTTGTTAATGGATAAAAATTAATTTTATCCTAAGAGCTTACCATCCAGTCACACACATTCAAGCATCAATCATAAAGAAACTATGAAAGTATGTTGTTCTAATGTGCAATATAAACACAACATCAAACAATTTTATAGACTACCGTAAAAGAATAAAAGGCTAATGCGATCATTTTTCGTTGTACACCCCAAAAGAAAAGAAAATAATCTACCCTTATACAACCCGGATTACAAAAATAATATATATGCTATGGGGGTCTTCTATTCTTCATTTCTTCATTCTCTTTCTTTTGATTTGATTTGCTAAAGGCATCATAGGGCACCCTAGGGATTAAGCCACATCCTAATCCCCATAACACTAATCCTAATTCCTAATGCAAATTACATCAAAAATAGAAAAGTAAATCCACTACAAAAATAAATGTTAGCTAAACACCATACAATCCAAGTAGTTATATGAATAATTTGGACTTAGCACCCCACACATGGGTAACCAAGCCCACCTGTCCTATGTGAGTTATGCTTATGGGCTAAGCAACCTGCACAGCAAACACATTTATATTTTTATTATAGCGGCCCCTTAAGCACAACCCCCTGCAGAAAATATGATTAGGCTAATAACAACCTAACATCCAGTCTACAAAACATACACCCTAACATCCAGTCTAAAACATTACATCAAAAAAAAAACACAACATCATACATATAATGCCCTAACTTAGCACTAAAGGTGGTGACCTAATATTCTAATCTGTATGCTTAAGGCTTGTGTGGCAAGACTTTACTAGGCTTCTTTAGTTTAAGTTTCAATTTGGAGTTTGAATGTGTTTAAATTTTACCTTAGGGTGATTTCAATTTAAATGATTTGATGATTTATTTTTCATTTTTATTTCACTTTTGTTTGGTTAAAATGATGTTTAGGTTTTCAAGAATGAAGAGTAGGATGAATTCCATTTGTAATTGGAACTCACCCTATTCTACATCCTAATTCCTAAAGAATCTGACTAAGGTCCTTAAGTATCTTAATTAGCCCATTTTAATTTGTGTAATTTATTTGATTTGATTTATTTGATTTAATTTAGAGCTTAGAATTTGAATTTTGGTTTAAGTATTTGATTGTTTGATTTTGATTAGATGTTTTAGTTTGATTGCATCTTGATAATATCCTTAATATCTAATGAAATTTAAGTTTGTTTAAGTTCATGTGTTTTGGTTGATTAATTTTTAGATGTTTTTTAATTAAATCTTGATAATTCAAAATCCTTGATCTCTAAGTTTAAGTTTGTTTAAATTCATGTGTTTTGATTGATTAATTTATTAGATGTCTTGGTTTAATTAAATCTTGATAATTCAATATCCTTTAAATTAATATCTAATTATTTTCTTTGATTATGGTTATGTGACTTAACTTTACGCTTTATTTAATTTGATTGTGGTTCATTTATTTGTAGTTTGATCGGATTAGATTAATTGAGATTTTATTTTGATTTTAATTGGGTTTGATTCTTTGTTTATCAAATTTTGGTTTGTATTTTGATTTCAAACATTAGATAGTTAACTAGTTTATCTTATTTAAGTAGGTTGAATGAGATTTGATTTGATTACATATTAAATTGGTGAGAATCTTTCTTAATTTAATTAAATTTGATTTAATTTGATTTGATTAGCTTTATTATTCTATGGGTTTGCTTAGGTTCAATGGGATTATGTGATTAGTTTAATTAAGAAGTGTATTTATGTTAATTATAAAGATTTATTTAATTTTCAATTTGATTTCATATTTGTTTAAGTTAATGATGTAATTAATGGCTTAATAATTTAGGTTTTGATTAGTATTTAATTGCACTTATGTTCAATTAAGTTTAGGTTTAATATAATTAATTTAATTAACTTAATTAGTTTATTTAAGAGGTATGATTAATTATTAAATTAAATAAAGATTTGTTTAATTTTTAATTTGATTTCATATTTATTTAGGTTAATGATGTAATTAGTAAGTTTAAATTAGGATTTGATTAGCATTTAATTGCATTTTATGTTTGATTAAGCTTAAGTTTAATATGATTAATTTAATTGACTTAATTAGTTTATTTAATAGGTGTGATTAAATTAATTAGTAGATTAATTAAGTATTTGATTTGAATTAATTTTATCTGATTTATAAAATTAATTTGATTTATTAAGATGATGGATTAATTTATTAAGTTAGTTTATTTAATTGGATTAGGGTAATTAGTTTAATTAAGGAGTGTGTTTAAGTTAATTATTAAATTAAATAAATATTTATTTAATTCTTAATGATGAATTAATGACTTAATGATTAATTTGATTCCGATTAGTATTTAATTGCATTTTGATCATGTTTGATTAAGCTTAGGTTTAATATGATTAATTTGATTAACTTAATTACTTTGGGGTGTGATTAATTATTAATTTTAATTATGGGTTTACTTTTAGTTAGCTTTAATGTAACTTATTTAAATTAATTTGATTAATTAAGATGATTAATTCATGTTTATTAAGTATTAATTAGATGTTTGATTAATTAAGTTTCATTAAGGGTAATTAAAAATTTTAAATTATTAGATTAAGGGGTTTGTTTAATTAGAGATTAATGGCTTAATTTCCCACATGTGAGTGATTTGATTTAAATGTTTTACTTAAGTTTGATTTGATTAAGGGGGTATTACCATCATTATTAAGTGAATTAATTATTTATTTCATTTCAATTAAGTTTGATTATTTATGATTAGAGTTTTATTGATTTGACTCGCTTATTATGTTTGTTTGATTTCATTAACATGTTTGATTTATTTATTAAGTTGAAATATTTAATGGTTAATTAATTATCTTATTCCAAATGGATGTGATTTAATCATATGTTAATTAAGTTTACTTTAATTTTATTTGGTTTAATTTGATTAATATCAAATGATTATGTTGAATTGGTTTATTAATCAATTTGATTTTTTAGTTTATTTAATGATTACTTAGTTTTAGTTGATTCATGCTCATTAAGGCATTTTATATGATTAAGATTCCATGCTTAGTGTTTTAGTTATACGGTTTCACCCATGTTAAAGTTTCAGATTTATTTAATTTTAAGTTTGATTCAAGATTTAATCATTTAATTGAGTTTTATTAGCTCAAATCATACTTAATTTAATTTCCTCTATGATGATATTTTTTTGAGAGATTTGATTAATGATTGCTTAAGTGTTATTTCATTTGATTTTGATTTCATATTTAAATTATTTTTAAATTATGTTTTAAGTAACTCCTTAATTGATTAAACTCTACTCTTAAGTGTTTGTTTGGGATTCATAAGATCACATTATTTTCTTAAGAGTCCTAGATGACAATTGAAGTGATTTAAGCTATTTTGAAGATTTTTTTTAAATTTTCTGAATTTTTATTTGATTTATTTTATTAAAATGGATAATCTGAACTTCAAAATTTAATTTCTCCCAATTGTAAAATTCCTATTACTTGAAATTTTTATGGTAGGTGTGTTTTACCTTTAATTTCAACCCATGAAAATTTCAACTTAATCTGACAAATATTTTTGGTTTAATTAATAAAATTTGACTTTTACTAAAGCTTAAATTAAGCTCAAAATACTTAGTAAAATTTGGTGATTTTAGGTTTGTTGGATTCCAATCAGAAAGACAAATCCAACGAGCCTTTGTTTGCTATTTTTGGCTAAATATTATATTTTTTTATGAATTTTTGAAGTTCCAAGTGATTTAAATAAAAAAAATTTTAAAAAAGAAAAGAAAATATGGCGGTGCTGACGTCAGCCGTTGGGCGGGAAGGGAAAATGACCCGCGGCTCATCCTGGACCATCCAATCACACATCGAACTATCAGATCAGGCGATCCGAGGCCGTGATCGCCGATCGTGATCCAGCCGCCCATTGCGGAACCGCAATGACGGACCAGATCGCCAGCGATCCAAGACCTGACGCGATCCATGCATACTCATTCATCGAGGAACCACATGCGGTCGGATCATCACATCATCAAGACTGAAAGTTGTCATCATGCAAACCGCCGATCGGATGATCCGCATCGCATCGATTTGAAGCGTCTGATCGCGGGATCCAGATCCGCCCAACTCGCAACTGGGGATTGACGGTTGTAGCTCGCCGTGATGAACGTGTTTTCTTTTAAAGGAAAAAATGAAGGTTTCTAAGCCTTGTCCAAAATAGACCGTTTTTGCATCATCGAAAAATTCTATTTCTTTAAATTGGGATGATTTAAAGTAAAAAATGTGGGATTATTTAGGGGAAATTCTTAAAATTGCAAGAAAATTAACACAAAATGTGCAAAATCCTAAAGCTACGGTTTGGCAAAATTTACCGGGATGGTTTTGGACGAAGATCCGAACTCTAAGGAAGCTTTGGAGTGATCTTTAACCCTTGCCTCCCTTCTCGATTCTCTCTGTCACCACCTCAACTAAAGAACAATTATTTGTTTTTGAGCTCAAAAATAGCTCAAAGAGGTTGGGGATGGGTTCCTTTTTTGCTTTGGGGAGCTTTTGGGGGCTTAATGGTGGCGGGAGAAAGAGATCTAACTCCTCATCTCCCCCTCCTTTTATATGGCTGAAAATCTAATATTTTTTTAATTTTTTTAGCTCTAAATTGATTGTCATCTTACTTGGGGTGGTTGAGATGGATGATAGCTTGATTGAGGACTTTGGATTTTTTCTTCAAAGTCTTCTCTTGTTGTCATAGCTCTCTATTCAATGCAAGGGAGGAGTTAAGTACATGTGATTGGGGAGAATTAAATGAGGTTGGGTGGAATCCTATGTGGGGAAGATCCATGAGGGGTTTAAATAGGTTTATTTTGGATCCCAAATCCCAAATGGGTGGGTTTGATCAGCCCCAATGGCTTGGTTTCAAGGGATTTGGCCCAATTTGGGTCATATATGTTGGGTCAAATTGACCCATTTGACCAAAATTGACCAAATTAGCTGATTGATTCATGTTCAATTGGCTAATTGGAGATGAATGTGGTCTTGGTTTCTAATTTGGATTTAATTTGGATTTAGGCCAAATTGACCCTTTAGGCAAATTTGGGCTAGGTTGGGTCAAGTTGACCAATTGGGCTCAATTGATCAAATTGGGTTTAATTATGGCTTTGGTAAATTTCAATAATCAAATTGGAATGAACTTGATCCATTGGTAAATCAATTTAGATCATGATTTGACCCGATTTAGTCCTTTAGACCAATTTGGGTCATTTAAATCAAATTAGGCTTAGTTTGGCCCAATTGATTGATTTTGTGATCATCAATCATGGTAGAAGGTCTTGGTGAGCATGGTTCAATCCAATTTGGTTGGATTGAAGTTGGCTCAAATGGGTCCTTTAGGTTTTGAAGGGTCAATTAGTTTAGTTTTGGTTTGATTCTAGTTGAACTTATATATGAGCCCTAGATTGAAATATAAATAATCAATTTTGGAGTCCAATGGGGCTCAATTGAAAGTTTTAAGTCAAAAAAGTTATGCTTGACTTGACTTGAATTTGGTTTGATTATTGTAGGATTTATTTATATTTGGATAAATGATCAAATGAATGATTGATTCGAGAGAAAATCCATTGGTTTTGACTTGATTTGGATATACTTTGGCTAAGTCCAAAGAATTGGCTTAAAGGGCTTATTGAGTTTGGATTTGATTTTTTTCATTTGAATTCAGATTTTATTTATATTTGTGAATATAAATGAAGGAATAATTGATTTCTAAAGAGATCAATTGAGTTTTGATTTGGTCTAAGGGAGTTTTGGCTAAGCTTATGAATATGGTTCATATGGCTTAGGAAGGGTCTTAGGATTTGAATTTGATTTTGGGTTTCAATCATTTGGAGTCAAATTTTGAAATTAGATTTGGAATTTGAATTTGAATTTGAGATTTGGTTTGAGAATTGAGTCTGGGTTTGATTTGAGAAAATGTGTATCTAGGTTGGTTTTAGGTTATGGGATAGGTAATTTTCTTAAGCCCTGAGGTATAACCTAATCTTATGATTAACACTTCTAAGTCTTTAGGCTTAGGTTAAGTGTTCACCTAAGCACAAGAAGTGTCTTATGACTAAGGAGTTCTTAGTATCTAGAAGAGACCTAAGTCTAAGGAGGGGAGTTTAAGAGCTCACTCCAAAAGTGAGGTCAACAATCATCTCATGATGATTGTTGCTTAAAGCTTAGTGTGGGCTTAGTTCAATCCAATTTGGGTTGGATTAGAATTTGGCTCATAAGGGTACTTTAGGCCACTTTGGGTCAAGTGAGCCTAAGTGTGTCAATTAGCTTGATCAAGGCTTGATTCAAGTTTGGTTGAACTCATATATGGACTTATGATTGAAATATAAATCTATTTGCAAGTGATTTGGAGTCAAATGGGTTTTGATTCATTTGACAATTTCAAAGGGTGAACATGAGTTTGACTTGGGTTTGATTTTTGATTTAGTTTTGGTTTGATGATTGAAGTTTATATTTATATTTGGATTCATGATTGATTGATTGATTCATAAAGAAAAATCATTTTGGCTTGATTTGAGTTTGAATCTAAGTTCAAGAATTTGACTTGAAAGGCTAAGACTGAATTTTGGTTGAATTTGGATTTGAGTTTTGAATTTAGTTTTGATTATTTGAATTTATATTTCATTTATATTTGTGAATATAAATGAGAATATAAATGGGTTATGAGAACATTTCTTGAATTTGAGTTGATTTAGATTTGATTTGAGCTAAGTCCATAAGATGGAATCAAAGGGACTTAAGAAAGATTTTTGAACTTGGAATTGAGTTTTGGATTTATTTTTGGTTATTTGAATTTATGTTTCATTCATATTTGTGAATATAAATAAGAATATAAATGGGTTGTGAGAAAATTTCTTGAGTTTTAATTGATTTAGATTTGATTTGAGTCCATAAGATGGAATCAAAGGGACTTATGAAAGATTTTTGAACATTGAATTGAGTTTTGGATTTAGTTTTGGTTATTTGAATTTATATTTCATTTATATTTGTGAATATAAATGAGAATTTAAATGGATTATGAGAAAATTTCTTGAGTTTGAATTGATTTAGATTTGATTTGAGCTAAGTCCATAAGATGGGATCAAAGTGACTTAGGAAAGATTTTAGAATTTGGAATTCAATCATGGGTTTCTATCATTTGGAATTGATTCATGATTTGAAAAAATTCTTTTGAATTTATTTTAGGTTTATTTTGGTATTGAAGTTGATTTAAGTTCAAGGTTGATTTGAATTTGGAGTTTGACTTGAAAGAAAGAAGTGGGGATTTGGTTCAAATAGTAGGGTAGGAAAATTTTCTTAACACCCCTAAGGCCTGACCTATTCCTATGGCTAACTCTTCTAAGTCTCTGTGGTTAGGTTAAGTGTTCACCTAATCACTAGAAGTATCTTAAGACTAAGGAAACTCTTAGTGTCTATGAGAAACCCTATGTGTAATATGGAGAGGTTGAGAGTTATTCAAAAAAATGAGGTCAACAATGTACCCAAAACTAGCAATAAACCTAATGCTAACCTCATCAGGCTCCAGATGAAGAAATTGAACAACGGGTCACTTTTAAAATCAAGAAATAGATTAATGTCAGCTTTATCAAGGAAGAAAAATATCACACTTGGTTGGCCAGCGTCATCCTAGTTAAGAAAAATAATGGCCAGATATGCCAATTTTAGGGATGAATAAGGCATGTCCTAAGGATGAATTTCATATACAGAGCTACATTACCTCATCTCATGCAATATTCTTTTTTATGGATGGGTCATCTAGCTACAAAAAAAATCAAGATGGCCTTCGAGGATGAAATAAACACTTTTTTGAACCCCGTAATCATTATAAGGTCATGCCTTTCGACCTTAAAATGTACTACAAAGGTAGGCCATGACTCATATTTTAATGAACTCATTAATCATCAAGTTGAATGCTATGTTGATGATCTAGTAGTCAAATGCGAAGAAAAGGAAGACCATCTCTTCGACTTGAGAGTAGTTTTCGAACGGTTAAGGTAATTTAACCTCAAAATGAATCTCCTAAAGTGTGTATTTGGAGAAGCTTTAGGGAAATTCCTTAGAATTTTGGTCCGACACTAGAGAATAGAGATCTACCTAGAGAAGATCAAGACTATCTTAGAAATACAACCCCCTAAAAGTCTAACTCAACTCAGATAAAGATGCTTCATATCCAACTTATCAAAAAGATGCTCCATTCTTAGCACTTGTCAAAAAGGACACCAAGTTCAAGTGGGATGACAAGTTCCAGCATGCCTTCGAAGACATCAAGCACTACCTGATGATGTCGTTTGTTCTAGCAGGCCCTATCCAGAGCAAGCCATTAATTCTGCCGCATTAGATTTTAGTTCTCTTTCTCAAACCAACAATGAAGGAAAAGAAAATGCTCTCTACTACCTTAATCATCATCTAATTCCTCCTGAGGTAAACTACCCACTTATTAAGAAATATTAACTAGCTTTAATCTTTGCATTCCAAAAGCTACGGCACTACATGCTTTCTCACAAGGTGAATCTAATCTCTAGAATCAATCCACTATAATATCTTATGACATGGCCAAAGTTATTTGGATGGTTGGCACGATGGTCCATAATTTTGTCACAGTTTGACATCACATTCATACCCCTTTGTGGACATGCACTAGGATTTCTTAAGACACTTCCCCGATTCTTTGCTTAGTGATGACCTCCTAATGAACAAATCATGAACTTAGAGGATAGCATTCATCATTGGGAGATGTATTTTGAGCTTCTCTCAAAAAAGGAGAAGAACCACCATCCACTCTTCAAGGAAGGAGGTAGAAATAATCCTCCTAACTCGGATCGATGTGATGAGATTCTCATATCATCCTCCATGCACCAACAATAAAGCTATGAGACTTTAATTGATCCGAGTTAGTCATTACACTATGCATCTAGCATCAACATCTTCGGGATTCTAGCTCATCAACCAAATTATTGGGTCCTAAAGTTCAAGCCTAAACTTCATTACCACAAGTACACTAGAGTTGTTGGCTCAAATCCTGAGGTCTATATCTACAAGATTTTTTGATGAGATAATACTATAGGGATGACACCAAGCTTGCCAAGGAGTTGCATGCCAAAAGATGAGTACATTCTAATAAGGGTCCAAAATAGACAAGTTTTATCCCTTATTATGAACTCATCGAGACTCTCTGAAGGGGAGATTTATGTTGCCAAAGAGGATGAGTCGATTGGAGGCATTCATGGATTACCTAAACACAAGCAAACTACCTCAAGAGAAGTCGTTAGCCCATCGTGAAAGAGAGCTCTCTCTCCCCGTGGGTGGCACCTTGTTTGGTCTTCGATCATATATGATTATGTTGTTTAGCTAAATAAGCCGTAAGATTGCAGGTACATTCTTATAAGCTCACCGCGTTCACACCCAAAGATGAAAGCCAAGATCATAAGGATACTTCATGATTACAAACAACCATGTAGCTAGGAGATGCCACTAATGCGTGTGGTGGTCGCATCAACCACCCAACAATCTACATCCTACTTTAGCATCATGGACATTTGAGTGTTAGGGCACTAACATAGTGGGTCCGATTGATCCTTCTTCTTCCAAAGGTCACCAGTTCATTCTAGCTGCTACCGACTATTTTTCCAAGTGGGCGGAGGCAATCCCATTTAGAGAGATCACAGCTCAGCATGTGCTCCAATTTTTTAGGAACCATATCGTATATAAGTTTGAGGTACCTCGATGAATTATATTTGATAATGGTATTGCATTCAAGAGCACCAAAATTAACAATTTTGCTCAGAGATATGGCATAGATTGGAGATATTCCACCATCTACTAACCAAGGGAAAATGGTCAAGCGTAAGCAAAACTCTCATCCAAATATTGAAGAAGATGCAAGAATGATAAATAGCTTCCTTGTAAATACATGTAACTCCAACTCAATCTAGCTCATTCTCTTTAGTGTATGAATCCAAAGCCGTTCTACCATTAGAAGTCCAACTCTCATCACTAAGGATAGCTGTGGGTAGTAAAATCACAACAGAGCAGAACTCTAAGCTGCGGTTGGAAGAGCTCGAAGGTTTGAAGGAGAGACGCCTCAAGGCATGCCAGAACCTCAAGTTATACAAATCCAAAATGATTCAAACTCATAATAAGTTGGTCCATCCTAGAGATTTTTAGGTAGGAGAGCTTATTTTAGTTCTAAGAAGACCAATTGTTGCCCGTCGAAAGATGGGAGGCGAGTTTGAACCCACTTAGGAAGGCCCTTTTTCCATATAGAAGGCCTACCAAGGAGAATTTTATCAACTCATAAATTGTAAGGGAGAGCGCCATATGCTTTCAATCAATGGGCTCCACCTAAAAAAATATTATCCATAAGTCTTTTTTGAAAATAATCATCAATAAAACTTCTTTTTATATCAAATTCCACCTCTTATGTGTTAGAAATATCTTTTACTAATCTCCCATCATGCGTTTATGGTAGATAGATGTAAGAGAACCCAAGATTTATTCCTCCACAACACAAATACAAATGATCCTCCAAGTGCTACTAGGTTAGGTGTGAGAGAGGCATCCTATTTTGGCACAACTAAGTTAGTATAAGAGAACCCACATCCTTTCTTGGTGGAGTCACATTCTGCGCTGCTTAGGATAGGTGTAAGAGAACCCAAGTGACATCCTATTCCTTTTTTCACATCAAAAACAAATGAATATCTTCTATCTTGAGCTACTTTAATGTGGGAGCAAGCCCCCCGTAGCACTCACTCATTAGTTTCTCCTAGACAGGTTGATATATTATCTTTTTTGTATGTCACCCCAGTGGTCATTTGTCTAGCGAATGTGAGTCCCCGTGCTTTTCCCTAACTTGATCACTGCAAACCAATGAGCACCTTATTAGTTTGGTAAGTCTTATCGCACTAGTAAGCTACTTTGTGTTGACTTTATTTAAAAGGATGTAAGCCTACATGCTTTCTTCTTGAACTAGCCATCATGTACTAATTAGGTCGAGTATATTTTGAGGGTTAGGTAAGTCCTGGTTTTCTTTCCTCACGACTTCAAAGCTTGAGTTTAGTCCTTACACAAGACTCACAGTAGTCACCCCTAGGTCGGATAGCCCCCGGTAAGAGACTATCCGGATCGCCTCACTTTGGAGATGTACACGCCTTCTCTGATTTGGCCGATCAGCAGTTGGTTGATGCCATGGTGACCCACCGATGGATACACCACTCTTGGTAGATGTGAGTCTCCACACTTTCTCCAGAGTTGGCCACCAATACCTACATGGCTTTCTTTTATGGGTGGATACGCCCCCCAAAGACCTCCGGGGCACTCTGGATTAATAACATCTAAGTATGGACTCTGATTAATCTTTTCAAGTAGAATTTGTTTAGATGGATATTGAATCTTTAGAAGTCTGGTGGTCCATAGGCCAAATAAAATAAATAAAATATATCTTTGCTTGTGGATATATTTTTTTTTTTTAGAAGTGTTTTAAGAATGAAAACTTAGAATTCCAGTCTTTCAGGCTGGCCTGTCTCTTCAACTTAGTAGGTGTCACCAACAATCATCTGATGAAAGAAGTATTACATTCTTTCAGTACCATTGTAAATCGAGTGTAAACCTGGGATTAGAGTATCGATCACCCCAATGGTTCCTTAAAATGTGAGTCCCCATGCTTTCTAACTTGATCATTGCAAACCAAAAGGCGCCCCTTTGCTTGGTTAGTTCTACTTCACGACTAGTAGACTATCCCTTTGGATTTGTAAATCTAAGATAGGTCTAGGGTGATATTTGCCCCTTTTTAGTGGATCCATTGCAAACTGATGGGATCCATCAAATTAAAACAAATTTAATTCAATGAAATAACATTATCTTGACTACTTCCAAGTTGATATAAGTCCCCTAGAGGCATTCATTCAGTAGTCACCCTAGGTTGGGTCTAATTTATTGTATTCAACAGATCACCCTAGGGGTTGTCCCTCACTTTTGGAGATGTAAATCTAATATGCTTTCTCCCTAGCACTACCATTATACACCGAAAGGCAAAGTTTTACCATGTGATCGGTGAACTACCCCTTTGGATTGGTAAATCTGAGATAGCCAAGGCCGACATAGCCCCTTCTCAGTTCAATCCATCGCAAGCCGACAAGGTCCATCTTGAAATCCAAAACTTAAATAAACAATCAAATAATTTCTCCCTGATGAGACATCAACCATCCCGACTTCCCCAGTGGAGTTAATTAAATGTAATTTAAACTTGCATTCCTCAGTGAGTGCACCCTTAAAAGAAATTCAAACCATCTTATCATAGTGGATAACCTGAACCTGCTTCCCTAATGGAAGGTTCATGCATCTATCCCTAGTGGATTATACATCTTAATCCCCAGCAGGTACTCTACCCAAATCATACATTGCATCCAAATCCAAACCTTTTATCCCTAGTGGATAACTTGAACCTGCTTCCCTAGTGGAAGGTTCACATGCTTAATCCCTTGGTGGATCCCTTCTTCCTCTCTTATGCTTTTGGCATGAGTGAAGTTGCATAAAGAGCGTGATTCCTTCTACACCTTGAGTTTAGGAGGAGATCGCTTTATGTTAGTGCTTACAATCCTTTGGACGTTGTTGATCATCTCAAACAACACCAATACGTGTAGTGTGCCATGTCAATCACACCACAGCTATTGGGTGCCCTTTATTGACCTCAATTTTAGAGTGAGCTCTCAACTTCCTCATCAGGTCTAGGACTCTTATAGACACTAAGAGTTTCTTAGTCTTAAGACACTTCTAGTGATTAGGTGAACACTTAACCTATAAGAGTCCTAGACCTATGATGAGGAATAAGTTGTGCCTTATGGATTTAGGATGACTTGCCTACCCTATAGCCCAAACCCAATCCTTTCTTCCTTCTTTCAAACCAAACCTCAGATTCAAATTCAAATTCTAAAATTAAATCTAACTATCTAATGATTGAAATTCATCACTAAATTCAAACTCTGAATTCCTTCCTAAGCCCTTTGATTTTATCTTATGGACTTAGCCTTAACCAAATTCAAATCAACCCCAATCCATTTAATTTTCTCAAATCAAATTCAAACTCTAGAATCAGTTCCAAACTCCAAATGATTGAAACCCATGATTAAATTCAAATTCCAAAATCCTTCCCTAAGCTATATGGACCACCTTCATATGCTTAGCCAAAACTCCTTCAAACCAACTCATGTTTGGTTGATTTCTTTATAATTTAATTATTCCTTCATTTATATTTACAAATATAAATGAAATATAAATTCAAACCATTCAAATCAAATCAAAATAAATCAAACCAAATCAAAACCCAAGTTAGCTGTTTTGACCTACATCCCTATGCTTAATCAAATTTGCTTCCAAATCACTCCAAACTCAAGTAATTTTCTCATAACTCATTTATATCTTCATTTATATCCACAAATATAAATGAAATATAAAATCAAATGACCAAAACCAAACTCAAATCAAATCAAATTCCCAATTTTAGCCCTTTTAGCCTAACTTTTGAACTTGGCTAAATGACATCTAAATTAACTCAAAACTCATGGATTTCTTCATGATTCAATAATTCCTTCAATCATTGATCCAAATATCAACATAAATCATCATAATCAAACCAAATCCAAGTCAACCCAAATCAAGCCCAAGTTAACCCTTTTAGCTTAAAATTATCATATGAACCAAAACCCATTTGGCTCCAAACCAATTACAATTGGATTTATATTCCAATCTTAAGCTCATATGTGGTTTCAACTAAACTTGAATCGAACCTTGATCAAGCCAATTGACCCATTTAGACTCACTTGACCTAAAGTGACCTAAAAGACCCCTTCTAAGCCAAGTCTAATCTAACTCAAATTGGATTGAACTAAGCCCATCCAAACCTCAATCATGATCAACAACCATCATAGGGTGATCAACCACCTTGAATTGGGTCAAACAAAGTCAAACCTAGCCTTTGACCAAGTCAACATTTAGCCCAAATGAAACTCGAACTAGCCAAAATCTATCATATGCCAAATTGATTGAAACCATTGATCCAAACCCATTCATAATCAATGATTGAACATAACAAAGCCATCAATTAAGCCAAACCAAGCCTAATTGGCCACTTGACCTGAGTTGACCCAAATTGATCTAAAAAGCTAAAATGGGTCAAATCATGATTTAACACAATTTGATTGCAACCAATGGCTCAAGTTCATTCCAAATCACTTATTGAACTTGACCAAAGCTATGATTGAGCCCAAGTTGACCAATTTGTCAACTTGACTCAACCTAGCCCAAATTAATCTAAAAGATCAAATTAACCAAAATTTAAATTAATTTCAAATTAAAACAAACCAAAGCCTATAATAATTTTCAAGAATCCAATTGAACTTGACTCAACACCTAACCCAACCCAATTTGGTCAAATTGGTCAAATTGGTCAACTTGACCAATTTGACCCTTTTGAATTCAAATGAGTCAAAACCAAACCTAGACCAAACCAATCCAAATTAATTGAACCAAAATATCATAAATCATCATATGAACATAAACCAAGCCTTAGTTTGACTCAATTTCACCAATTGGTCAACCCAACCCAACTTAACCCAAATGAACTCATTTTGATCAAATGAAGCCAAATCATTCTAAACCAACTTATGGGACCCTAGGACTTAGTCAAAATCGACCCAAGCATGTCCCATTTCATTTCCAAATCAGCCCAAAAGCCAAGTAGTCCCCACCAAGGGGATTAGCCATCAAACCATTGGATTTAAATCTTAAAACTATTAGATCCGAGCTAAAGTCAACATTTCCATTTCCATGGCAGCTCGTTAGCACCCCATGGAACCTTCTCTTGACCCTCCTACCTAACCTAACTCGCCCTAGGTCGGTCAAGGACCTTTGGGAGGTGAGTTGACTCACCTCCAACCCAAACCGAGCACCCATTGGATCTAGACCATGGCATCCTTTCACATTGGGTCTATGGGCTGCCCCCATCATTCCGCCCATCCCTACGCTCTCCTGACAGGTCAACTGATACGGACGACATGAAGCTAGTGCAAAAATTATTTGCAATTCTATTAGGTAGTCTAAGCTTTTAATAAGGCCTAGGGTCACTCAATGGGGGGGCAATCCTATATCTAATAAGTAAAATCTAATGGTGAAGTAAGTGTAAGTGCAAAATAATTGTAATAAAACCAAGTGCAATATTGTCATTTTATTATTTATATATGTTCAAAAGTTATAATAAAATCATCTCAAAGATAAATTAAATGAATTTAAGATCAATTTGGAACTTTTTTTCTTTGAGAAATAGATAAAAATATTCTTAACAAAGTTTAATAACTTTGATGTTAAAATTTCAAATAGATTAATATAATATAAACATAATCAATTAAAATTTATAATACACTCAATTCAAAAGGAATTCAATAATTTTAAGATCCATTGCAACCAAGTCCAACTCCACATCGATTAATGCACATCACTTCAAAAATTAAACATAATTAACTAACTAAAAGCATCCTAACAAATTAAGTAAACCACAGCTTATCTGCCATTAACTAATTAATATAAATGGGTCGCCCTCAGCCTCTTATCCACCCACAGCGGCGACAACACCGGAGTCATTCCATACTCCTCCCCTTCCAACCTCACCAGCGGCCACCTCCTCGTCCTCATCCTCTCCCTCTTCCTTCTTCCTCCTCTCTTTCTCTTGATTCTCAGCCGCCACCTTTAACCTCCAAGCCTTGAGCATTCTGTCCAAGCTGGCGCTATAGACCAGTAGACCCATCCCACCTTCCCTGATCATCTCCATCTCCACCGCCACCGCAATGCACCGAACGGGGCCCCAGTGCCCTTCCATCACGGCCAAGCACACATGGAAGCCGCTTCCTTCTTCTCTTCTCCAAACCGTAATCGTTGTGTCTTCTGATCCGCTTAGGATCAGCCTTTCCACAGCTGCCAGGCAGAGCACCGCAAACCTGCTTGCATGTATTTTAAACAAACAGTATTATCTAAAGCAAATAAGTGCATTTCATGAATAGTTTTAGATTATATATAGTATAAAATTTATAAAATATTTATGGAAATCTTTTATATGATTTTTTTAGTGAATGAATGTTTGAATGTGACCTCATGAAATTCTTCGTATTATTTCTTACCATTAATCAGCTTGTTAGAGCATATGATATTAATTTATTGTGGCAACGTGGGAATCATTCAGAGATTATAATAATTACCTTCAAAAAGAAAATATTTTTTGGTTGCAAACTATAAAAATGCTTTATTGTATTTAAGCTTGTAAGAAAACATTTATTTGGAATATATTTACATACCTGTGCCCTTGCAGGAAGCCGCCATGGTGGTACCTCCCAGTGACCGCCTCCCTCTCCCAAATATTCACATACCCATCCGACGATCCAGAGTACACATAACTTGCAACGCCGCCGCCGCCGACCACCAGGGCGTTGACCGGCGAGGCCTGATACCTTAGAACCATGGTCAGCGCGTGGGTGCTCTCTCCGTACACTCTCCGCCACACTTTCACGCACCTCCGCCGTGAACACGCCGCCGTCATCCTGCCCCACCACCACCGCATTCACCCTCCCCTCGTGCGCCACGAAGGAGTCAACGCACCTGCCATCCCCCACCTGCCACGCCTTCACGGTGCTGTCCCAAGACCCGGTGTACAGAAGTTTCCCGGTGGCGTATAGAGCCAAACAGGAGATCTCCTCACGCTGCTGCTGCACCCGGTTCTGTAAAAATAAACTTCTGAATTAAGTGGACGAAATGAAATAAAACTCTAATAAATTGGATAATTCGTATTCATTTATTTAAAATTAAGTTACGTGCATAAATTTTAGCACTCAGACGGACTTTGTGAATGGTTTGAGTAATTACGTGCATAATTTTTTAATAGACAAATAGAAAAAAATTTTAAATAAATAATATATATATCATAGCTATGTAATAGTTATAGTAATAAATATTCGATTCATTTCCTTTGAAATAATAATTTATATTATATTTTCTATAAAAATATATATTAGAATATTCTGATGCAAATTTATTTTCAAATTAATGTAATATATTTTTTTATAAGCATCATTAGTCTCAAATTGGAATTAACATTATTTAAATTCAAATATTATATAAAAATATTTAGCATATTTTTTTAAATACTCATGTTTTTCAAGATAATGAACAAAATAACTCCTTAAGAGAAATATTGAATAAATATTTTTAGACTCTACGTAAAAGTGATCGCGATATTGAACTTTGTAATTCGGGCATAATATTATTCCCCATGGGAAAAATATTACGTCGAGTCCGACGTAGTTTACACCATGACGCGTATGACAGCTAACGCCAAAAAATGATAAGACAAACGCGCTATTTTCGGTTTAGCGCGACCCGACCCAACCCGATTTACCTGCCTAAACCTCGGGAACAAAATATCTACGTCGTTCGGTATTCTTTCGTAATACTGTATAGGCTTTCGGAAGAGAATTTCTGAGCTCCCACCGCCCACCTCATCATCGGCTTGGCCAGAATTTCAAACTGATAGGTGACACGAGGTATTGCATTGAATAACTTGAAAGATTTTAGGATTTTCTGCCTTTTGTCACAATCCATCAAGATGTGTTTAGGTTTATGGCTCCTTTGATTTTATATATACCCTCTACTCCTACATTCTCCCGATATTGATAGACGATTTTGGGCTATTTTTTTGATTGTTATTGCCACCTACTCTTGAAACCCAATGCCTATATACTTTCTTGAGATTTTGCATTTTTTCACCATTTTTCCGTTTGGAGGGCATACTATGGCTAGAATCCATTATGAATAACCGGGAAGTTGTTTTGCCGGTTGGGTGTGTTGGAGAAATGAATGTACTCATGTACCTCTACCTCTGCACCTCCTGCACCTGCACCTCCCCGATAGAGGCATTTTGGGGTATTTTTCTTTTATTGTCGGTCGATTTTAAGACAATGTTCGCTCTAAAGAGATTGGTACTGCTTGTGCCTGTACCTCCAGAATCATTATGAATTTCAGTGGCTTGGGTGTGCTGGAGAAATGAATCACTGTCTCCTGCATTCTCATACCTCCTCATCTCACATTAGGCATTTTGGGCTATTTTTTTATTATTGGGTTTTGAGACAATGTTTACCGCTGGGATTAGAGGTTTTTGAAAGCTAATTTTGATGCTTGTTTGTAAATGTACTCCCCAACCCCCTCTGTAGACTCTACTTTCTTTGAGATTTTGCATTTTTTTCCATTTGTCCGCTGAGGGCATACTATGGCTAGAACTGCTATGAATTGAAGTTGTGTTTTGGCTTTTGGAGTGGGGAGAAAATGAATCAGATCCCTGCACATTCTCCTGCCTCCACCTCGATATTAGACGATTTTGGGCTATTTTTCTTGATTGTTCGGTTTTTGAGACAATGTTTAATGCTTGGGGAAGTAGATTAGAGGTTGTTTGGAAGCTAATTTTGATGCTTGTTTGCAAATATACTCTCAACCCTCTCTGCATTCTATACTTTCGAGATTTTGCATTTTCACCCATTTGTTCCGTTTGGAGGGCATACTATGGTTAGAATCATATGAATAACGAGAAGTTGTGTTTTGCCGGTGTGTTCTGGAGAAAATGAATCTGTACCTCTTTAATCTTTGCATTAGAGCATAGGGCTATTTTTCTTGATTGTTGGCCTGATTTTGAGACAATGTTTACCGCTTTTCTCGTGGAAGTAGATTAGAGGTTGTTTGGAAGCTAATTTTGGTGCTTGTTGTAAATGTAACCCCAACAGTAACTCTATACTTTCTTGAGATTTTGCCGGTTTGGATGTGTTATGTGGAGAAAATGAATCGCACCTTACTCCTCTGTACCTCCGATATTAAGGTGCTTGCAATCCATTATGCTGTTAATATTCTGATTACCTTGACTTTATTTTGAAGTTCAGCATGTCTGCAAAAAGGATAACGTCTGCCATCATAGCATTATTTGATAATATTACAGCTCGCTTCACTAGTGAAGTGACGAAATATTGAAGCGTTTTCAACCAATGCCGATTGCTGACTGCAAGAAGACTCGGTTGCCATAACCTCTATCCTATCTTGCTGGGACATCAGACATCAAGCCTTTTTCTTGGGTGGGCAGTGCATTTCTTTCACCCCGGATGAAGTAGCTATGATGCTGGGGATGCCAAACAAAGGGGAGAAAGTTTTATGGTAGAAATCCCCATTGTCACAGTATAGTTCAGCCGATTATAAGAATAAGCTCGAGCAATCGGATAGCTTATCGATGGCTGACAATACATACGTTTTATTTCAAATTTGTTCTTTGCATACCACAACTATAGAGTTCTTTTAATTGTCTACCGATAATATTAAAAAATTTGTTGAGTACATTGTTTACCATTTGGGCCTTCAAGTGTCACAATTCAATGGCATTACAAGAAAGATACACACAGAAAGCTGGCTACATGAGTGGCTTTGTCCCTCTTCTTATGGTATCCCGCTTATATTTTACTTGATGTGAGCAAGTTAACCCAGACATGTTTCTTGTAGATCTGCTAGTGAGCACATTATTAGCATTAGGCCGCCATTTTTGCCCGACATGCATGTTGCTTGGCCTAAAATAAAGTTTACGACGCTTCGATTTGGGAGGAGACTGTGACATTAGTTATGTTCATGTAGTAATGCATTTACCTATGTTATTTGTCATATCTATCTTTGGCTTAACACAGTCCTTTTACACGAGGATTTATCAAAAGAGGAGACCTGACTCATTGAATCATCCTCTCCTCCCCATGAAACTTCCTAGCCTCGACCCCATCCCATCCGCCATTCGCTCCTATTGATTCCCCTCATATCTCTCCCAAATATTCCCCAACCGGTGTATAGCACCCTCCGCTACTACCCCCAATCGAAGGATCATAATAGATAGGTTATTTGCGGGTTTGAGGGAGTTGAGGGAAGTTGTGGCATCCTACCACACAGAAAGGTGAGAGGCTGGGTATGCACGGTTATTGCTATTGAGGGTACCCTTGTCGAAGAGTGCTTCCATCCCGGTGGAAGTCGCTTCTGAGACCACCGGGTATCTTCTCAGAGACCTTTATAAGGAAAGCCCCTCCGGGAGTCTTGTGCCAGAAGCCCGTGAGGCGTCAAGGGAGGCTCCCACCGAGCATACATGTCACCCTTCATCAAGCCTTGTATGGGTGAACACCAGATGATGAGGAAGAGGAAAGCTATGTTCTCCCGCTCACCACCACGTACCGCTAAGAGTGGTTTTTCCGATTTACCCTCCACCCAACTGGCAACCGGTATTATGTTAATTTCATGAATAATGTGATACAATAGATGACCAGTTGTTCGGTTTCACCCTTATACGGTCGGCCGGCGTTTCCTCCGATGAGCCATCAAGGCTATCGTGGAGGAGCACCACCGGTAAGCGTAAGTTCCTTTCGAGCTTTAGATGACAATGAATATAGCTTTTTCCAATTATTTTCTAAATAATTATATTACAGCCAAGAGTGCACTTCCCATCCAGATGGCATGCCTCAACCGATGCTCCAACTCATAGGCCGTGGGTGCTCGATTCCGTGACAAGTAAGTCACCCGACATCTTCCTCCTTTTCATAGATTCAAATGTCATATCATTCTAACTACTTCTATTTCTCTCGCTCAATAAATTATAAAAAACAACTATTTCGATAATGTGGGGAGAGATGCTCGTGGAAATATTATTATTTTAGGCGATTGACGATTATCGATGGATCAATATCGATGCATGTCGAGCGCGTCGTGCATATCATACAGTAGAGAAGTACTCTGCCTGTTGATATGTCCCATTCCTTTACATTTCATGCTTATATTGGGTGAGTTACTCCTCCAAAATTAGTGGTTATGCAATTCATTCTTGATATTCATGTATGTCACGTGACTTATAGATGTTATCTTGCATCCCGAATTATGCTATGGTTTGCTAAAAGAAAGCAAGATGTATATCCAAAGATGTCACGCAGCTGCATCCGTAACAGCCGCTCTTACTCCCGCTATCCATAATCGACTAGACACTTCTTGTAATATCAAGCATGGTGGTCATTTTACTCATTGCCAAACCGACACATAAAGTCATTCTCCGCGAAATGGTATGCACTCTTCGGATCGGGATCTAACTAATACCTTATCCATCTTCTGTGCAGATCAAATTCGCCGTGATATCGCCATTACGACCCCAAATGGCGTTTGAAACGCGAGTGGAGGGTTGCCACCCAACGGTCAATGCGGCATGTTCATTTGCAAATACATGGAGGCTATCGAGAAGCCCAAATTAACGGCTCTAAACCAGACTGGACAAAAAGATGAATAGAGATACTTTGTTTATATTTTTTTGGCCTCAAAAATACTTAAATAAAATTTGGATGCTTGAGTTGTTCTCTCAGACATTCGCTTTAGGTAGGGATAATTCATTTTTATTTGGATTTGGTAGGATAATTTAGTTGTTCTCATACATTCTCATTTAGCATGTTCATTTGCATTTTGAGAATAACGATTTTTTCCGCTTTGTTTCACTTTCTATAGGTTGTCATCATGGTAACTAAATTCCAATAAAGGTCGCTCACAAATTTTAAGAGATTTCGGTATTTCTACTCTGCAGTGTTTTGTTTTCTCAGAGCTGCTTGTTCATGATCATGGTAAATCCCAAATCAAGCAATAAGGTGGTCGTCACAAATTTTAGGAGATTTTGGTATTTATACTCTCATGTGTTTTGTTTCACTTCAGCTTGTTCAGATCATGGTAACTAAATCCCAATCAAGCAAATGAGGTGCCTGATTTGGGAGATTTCTCAATGCACCTCACCTTCCATACCTTTGTACTGCACTCTCCACTGCACTCTGCACTCTCCTGCCTCTATACCTTTGTACCTCTGCACTTTGCACGCCCATTCCTGTCTCTCTCTATACCTCTGCACTCTCCTCATACTTCCTCTATATATCCTTATATTTCATTGGATTTATTTTTTTAAAATACTATATTTCTTTTAATATTTTTAAAAATAATTATCACTATAAAATATATTTTTTCAAATCAAAACATAAATAAAACAAAATAATAATAATAAATAGAATAAATAAAATACAACTGATGCCAAATAGTCCATAAAATACAACTGAGATTACTTAATTTCTCTGTTTTTGTTTACTTAATATACATTGTAATATAAAGTATATATATATATATATATATATATATATATATATATATATATATATATATATATATATATATATATATATATATATATATATATATATATATATATATAGTATTTTATTTATTGATTAAAAAAACAAAAAAATGGTAAGATAAAAAAGAAAAGAAGATGCTCCACGTGCGGAGCTAGAGTCAGATTTTCAATGATTTCATCAACTTATTCCCGTGAACAATGATAAACGAGAGGAAGGACAAAAGAGTTAGGACTTAGAGATAATTAATTAAAATAAGTACATATGATTTATTTAATTCAATGTTAATATTAAATAATTTGAATTTTTATCTTAAAATAGAGTTAGGAATCGCTTTAAGCAAAATTTAATTAAATCAAAACCAAAATATCAATATTTTATATAATAATAATTACCTATTTTTAATTTCTCATTTACTAATCATCATTTAATTTTTTCTAAATTTGTATTATTAAAATCAAAAAATTTAATTTTAATTCAAATCCTCTCGAAGAGACAAAAACAAATAATGCACACTCTCTAATTAAATTTTAGAAACATGTTAGAACTTGGTATAAAAATATATTTTAAGATATGATATTAAATAGTTTAGTATATAAATAAAAAATGAGTAAACAATTATCTATTATTATAAATTTAATTTAAAAAAAATAAAAAAATAAAAAACATATCTATTAAAGCTTATATTTGTTTCGCAACATGCATAATTTTCATAACACAATAAAACATAAAATAGAAACACAATTTTAGATGGTCCAATTAAGATGACAATAATGCAAATGAATATCTTTCAAAATAAAATTTTAAGTAACTTTTATTGGTGCAGGTTTCAAGACTTACCAAAGTTGAAATGAATAGGAAAAAATACAAGCATTATGACTAAAACGAGAAAATAAAATTAAAAAATGCCTTCTTGATAATATCATGCATCAAAATGTCAGTCTTGTAATAATATCCATCATCGCCTTAGTGTACCCTTCAAAGATATTGGTTGATTGATGAGGTCGAATCAATTCTGGTACAACATCGTAGTAATGGTACAACATCTTAGTAATGGATGAATGTTTGATGCCAATGTGAAATATTCTAGGCTTACATGAAAAGCACTCATAGATAGCGCAAGAACCGGACACATCCCATTCTACAGCACTTAAACACTAAACCATAAATCCTAAAACCTAAACCCTAAACCCTAAAACTAACCTTAAACCTACAACCCTAAACCCTAGACCAAGCCTAAACCTATAACCCTAAATGGTAACCTCGATTTGGTCCAATAAGTCCATAGTGTACTTTTGATGGCTTTAATAACCTTATAGGATCCAATGATTTGGTTTATAACTAATCGAGAATCCTCAAGATGTTGATGTTCTAAATGCTTATAGTACTTCTGTAACTCAAAGAATCGAGCCTCATATTTGGCTTCGTTATTGGTGCAAGGATTACATAGATGATATAAGAATCTCATCACATCCCATTCTATAGTTAAGAGAACTATTCCTACCCATGCCTTTCCTAGAATAGTAGATTATGGTTCTTCTTCTCTTTGAGAGGCAACCGCACCATCAAAGTACATCTCCCAATGGTGAATGCTAGTATCCCCTAAGTTCATGATTTGTTCATCGGGGAGATCATCACTGCGGAGAGTCACTAAAAGTGGGTGTGCTAAGAAATCGCTAGCTTGTCCTTTCAATAGAGAGTATGAAGGTAATGTCAAATTATCAGAATCATGATGGAACATTTGGGGGTATGTCATGAGATATATTAAATTAATCCTAGAGATTAAGTTCACCTTATAAAGAAGCATGTAGTGTTGTAGATTTTGGAATGCAAAGATTAAAGCTAGGTAATGCTTTTCAATAGGTGGTTAATTAGCCTTAGTAGGGATTAGATGAGGTAGTAGAGTGTGTTTTCCTTCCCTTCATCATTGGCTTTGGCCAACAAATCATCAAGGAGTCGCCTAATGAAGAGTGTAAAGTATGAGCGGCCTAATAAGATAGGGGTGGTGGCAACATCAGGTAATGGTTGATGTCTTCAAAGGCATGCTCACACTTGTCATTTCACCTAAACTTGCCATCCTTTTGATAAGTTGGATATGCCAACGCCTTGGAATGATCTCGAGTTGAGTTAAACTTTTATTGGTGGTATTTCTAATATCACCTTGATCTTTTCCAAATCAATTTCAATTCCCTAGTGTGGGACAACAAACCTAAGGAATTTCCATGAAGCTACTCTGAATGTACACTTCAGGGGAGTTAATTTTGAGGTTAGATTATCTTAACTATTCAAAAATTACTCTTAAGTCAAAGAGATGGTCTTTCTTTTCTCTATGTTTTACCACAAGATCATTGATATTGCACTCGACTTGATGATCAATGAGTTCATCAAAGATTCAAGTCATAGCCCGTTGGTATGTAGCACCGTCATTTTTAAGTCTAAAAGTCATGAGCTTATAGTAATAGATTCTGATCAGGGTTCTAAAAGCAATGTTTCTTTCATCTTCAGGGGCCATCTTTATTTGGTAATATCTAGATGAGCCATCCATGAAAGAGAAGATTGCATGAGATAAGGAAATGCCTACTATCACCTCTGAGATTGGAAGTGGAAATTCATCTTTTGAACATGCCTTATTTGAATCCCTAAATCGATGCATATGTGAATTTGTCCATTCTTTTCATAAATGGGATGATGTCACAACCGTAGGTATTTATCTTCTGGATGAAGCCAACATTAATCAGTTTCTTGACTTCATAAATGACCTATTGTTTTATGTCCATTCACATGCATCTAGGAGATTGCTTGATAGTGTTAGCAGTAAGCGCTATTAATAGTTTATGGATCGCTATGTCAAGAGCAAATCCAGACATCTCTTCATAACACCATGGAAAGTAGTCCTTAAACAAAGTCAATAGCCTAACTAAGTCATTGGTCTCAATTTCATTCAACAAAAAACTGATGTGTATTGGGCGTGGATCTTCATCAGTTCCTAAGTTGATTTCCTCAAGCTTGTCAATGGTTGACTTGATCTCTTCTTCAAACTCTAGCAGTGCATCTTTGACTTCAAAATCATCTAGATCATCTGAAGTCTCTAAGCATAACTCTTCATATGAGTTAATGTGATTTGAAAAGAACCTATCAAATTCTAAATGATTGGTAATTACTAAGAAATAATCATAATCATCGACTGGAACCACTATACTGAATCCTAGTCCCAATTTTGATTGAGAGTTTTATATTTGTTCTTCCATATTCTCTCAAAGTAGTATGACCTGCTCTTTGATGAAATATGTGGGATTAACCTTTTCTTTGCTAAATTATTGACACAAGACAAGCACCAATCAAAAGGTAATCCTATTAAATCTTTATATGACTAATCCTCAAGTTATACATAAACTTCTTGACTTGAGGATGATGCTCCTAGATAGAACCTCTGAGTCTTCACACTTGTGGATGACTTAGGGGCTTCCTTAACTACCAAACCCTTAACTTTTTTTGAGGAAAGTGTAAGGTTAAGGTTCCCAATGCCTAACTATTTCACATATAGACTTGGATACACTTATGCTTTGGTTTGGAGCCTAATCTTCATCACTATCTAGCTCAAGTTCACTTCCAAAGAAATCTACTATTGAGAATAGCTGGTTGGTGTGCTAACCATATAAGACTCATCCTATGAACTAGATTCAAAGTCTATATGGATAGTAGGTGTACTCAGATATGGGACATATCTTCTATTGGGTGACCTATAAGGAGGTTTTCCACCCCTGGATTGCCACTGCCTCTTCCTTTGCCTTGTGGAGGTCAAGTCATCCAACTCATATGTTTGAATGGAATAATGAACTGTGGGTGGAATCTAATGTCAGGCTCCACTTCCCCCTCCAAGTATATTTCCACCCCCTTTTATTTTTATTTTCATTTTTTATTTTCATTTCTTTTAATTTATTTCTTTCTTTTTCTTTTTCTTTTTATATTTCTTATATTTTTAAACTTTAGCAAAGTTCACAAGAATATACTTGTTGATTTTGAGGGAGGTAGTATGCTGCATCCTCATATATGCCGACCTCGTGAACTGTAAATAGCTTGAGATCTCCTTTGACATAGTAGACGATCCTACCTCTCATGAACATCATACACTGATGTAGAAAAGATTGAACTATGTTGTTCTCTTGTATTCATGGTCTCCCAAGCAAAGCATTAGAAGATGTATCAAAGTCTATAACGTGAAACTTTACTGATCAACCAATCATCTATCTCTGGAAACACTCTAGAACCTAAGGCTTGTTGACCTTACATTTGAGTGATTCAATCTCTCCATCTTAGACTAAGGAGGCTTCTAGACACTAAGACTTCCTATTCATAAGACACTTTCAATAATTAGGTAAACATTTAACCTAAGCTTAAAGACATAGAAGGATTAAGCATAGGATTAGGTTATGCCTTAGGGATTAGGATAATCCACCTACCCTACAACCCAAACACAATCCATGTTCACCTTCTCAAACCAAATCTCAAGTTTAATTCAAATATCAAATTCAAATTCAAATCCAAATCCAAATGCAAATTCTGAAACCAAATGATTGAAGCCCATGATCAAATCCAAACTTGAAACCCTTCCTAAGCCATATGACCTATCCCATGGGTGTAGCCAAATATTAATCCAAAAAAATCCAAAATCAATTGAATTTCTCATAATAAGCTTATATCTTTAATCTTCTTCCTAAATGTAAATCAAATCTACATTCAAATGATCACAACTAAATAGAACTAAATAAAAACCCTTCCTAAGCCATATGACCAATCCCATGGACTTAGCTAAATCTTAATCCAAATAAAGTCAAACTCAATTGATTTTGTCACAAATCAATCATATTTTTGATCATCTTTACAAACATAAATGAAATATACATTTAAGTCATCAAAACTAAATTTAACCAAATCAAAATCCAAAACTAAACCACATGACCCAACTCCATGGACTTAGCCAAATTTCTTCATTCCAAACCCCAAATTCAATTGGCTTTCTCATGAATAAATCATACCTTCAATCATATTCAAAAATATAAATGAAATATACAATCATCAAGCCAAACCAAAATCAACCCAAGTCAAACCCAACATAACCCTTTTGACTTGAAATATTCAAATAAACTAAAACCCATTTGAACCTAAGCCAATTGTAATTGAATTTATATATCAATCCCAAATCCATATATAAACTCAACTAAATCAAACTCAACCTAAAATCAAGCAAACTAAACCCAATTGGTCCACTTGACCAAAAGTGGCAAATTTGACTTATTTGGGCCAAGTTCTAAGTCTACCCAAATTGGATTGAACCAAACTGAACAAAACCTCCCATCATGTTTGTTGATCACCCTAGGTTGATCAATTGTCAAACAAGTCAAGTCAACTTGGTCATTTGACCAAGTCAACCCTTAACCCATATGAACCCAAACAAGCAAAATTGCAACTAAGCCAATTTCCTTGAAACTAATGATTCATACCAAATCAAAATCAATACTTGAATATGACTTGTCCTTTAATAGAGTCAAACCAAACCAAATTGATTGTAACAAATGGCTCAAATTCATTCAAAATTGATTGTTGAACTTGACCTAAGTCATGATTGGATCCAATTGAACTCATTTGACCTACTTAGCCCAAATTGACCTAAAGGTTTAAGTTGGCAAAAATCAAAATGAAATTCAAATTAATTGAAACCAAAGCCTACAATCATTTTCAATTGGTCAACTAAACCCAAACCAACACCCAACCCAAGCCAATTTGGATTATTTGGTCAAATTGGTCAACTCAACCCATTTGACCCAAATGAATTCAAATGAGCCAAAATAAAATATAAGACAAACAAAACCAAACTAATTAAACCAAAACATCCCAAATAATCAAATGAACTTGGCCCAATCATTGGTTTGACCCAATTTGACCAATTGGTCAACTTTACACAAACTAACACAATTTGACCTAAATGAGTCAAATTGAGCCAAACCTAACCAAATCAAGTTAAATTGACTTGAAATTTGGGCTAACCCACTTTTGGCTCATTTCAAATCTGCCAAAGTTAAATCCAATGCTAAATGATCATTCTACCCTTTGGTCAAGGGCATCACATGAGACAAATCACCTATCTAAATGGTCATTTCCACTTGGTACTCTCCAATGGTCCACCTAGGCACTAGATGCTGCCAACCCACCTTGGGGTGGTTGGGTCACATGACCCATGGGAGGTTAAATCACCTCACTCTTCCCATTGGAGTGTTTGAAACCCATAGCACACCCACGATTCCTCCTTGGCATCCAGCTCCACGCCTTCAAACAACCAAGCTGAGCTAACTCACCTCCTTCCTGCCACCCATGACTCCCTAAGATGGTTAGACAACCACTAGAAGCCAAACCAAATCCCATCATTCGATCAAGATGAATATGGGTATACATCCCCTCATTTCCACTCAAACACACACAAAAATCATTCCTTAGATCCATAGCTACACAAGACAAGCCACCGGAGCCATTCCTAATCTTCTTCCTCAATCAAAATGACATTCCTATCCGCCTCAAATATGACAATTTCCAACCTAACTTACCCATTTCTCAATCAAACTCAAATTAACTTTGCACGACCTTCCTTCTAGGAAAGAAAGAATGAATTATCTCTAAGCTGAAAGCACCGGAGGTAGGACTTCAATCAAAGTCAAGCTCCAAATCATCGATTCATGGCCTTTTGAGTGAACGTCGAGGAATTGATCCAGTTATTGCTCAACAAGGATTCATCTCCACTAGATGAAGCTCCCTCAATCATTTGAGCCATCAGTCTTGATTTCCAGTGAGGTATGCTTCCAAAACTGATCCTTAGGAAAAAAGTGGGTTGGAGGTCTTTGAAGAAAACTTGCATCTCATGTGATCTTGACCATTGGATCCCATCTGATTGATGTTGTGAAGGTGTGGGATCCTTTTGGAGTTGATTTGAGATCGCAAGCTATCAAGAGGAAATGGAGACTATTCTCCCCGTGTGATGTTAGATCACCCACCATCCTTTCCGTGTGATCGAAATGGATGAGCATGATTAGATCCACTAGATTGATCTGATTTAATCCTAAGCTATGGAATTAATCATAGCCATCCCATCTTAGATCAAATGGTGGATGAGAAAGCATCCGCCGCCACATGAGTCTGATAAGTTTAAGTAGCCAACCTTGCGCGTGGAAAGCGTCATAGCATGCCATGTGGCACTAATAGGATTATGCTTTAATTAGGAAATTAATCATTTTTAATGGTTGAAACTTCTAAAAATCATAAAAATTTATAGAGAAATAAAAAAAATACAAATAACTACTCATTTTAAAGGTATTTCATAGGAGAATTAATTAAAAATGATCATAACTATTTTTGAATAGTAATTAAGGTTTAATTATAAAATTAATTTGCTTAATTACTTCTTAATTACTTGAGCAATTAATCCTAAAATTTGTGGGTTAATTTAATGGGATAACCTCTACCTCCCATGATTTTCTTGGGATTTATTGCTCAATTAATTAAGAAAATTGATTAATTAAAGCTTAACTACTCTTTTAAGTGAATTGATGATTAATTAATCCCATGAATAGTAATAAATTGTTTAATTAAGTTTATTAATCATTTTTAAACAGCAAGTGATGTAAGGAATAGGGTTGGGATCCCTTTCCCTAAGTTTAATTCACCCTTTTTTAAAACAAAATTAATTGAGATTTAACTAGTTAATTAAATCACTTAATCAAATTGAAGTCATAATCACATCGAGCTTAATTAATCATGGGTAAATCTTGGTGTTAATAACATAAAGGAGTTTAATGAAATTATGGTTAGTCCATATGTGTGGGAAAACCATAAGAGTAATTAATTAAGTCCTTTAATCTAGTTAATTATTAATCATGAGTCAATTGCATTAGGCCCCTTTTATTTCTTAAGATCTTTACAAGTTTATTTTCATGCATATCATGTTGTCTCATAATTATTTAGTAAATTACTTTAAGGTGAAATAGGTAAGGGTAATTAATTCATCTAATTAAGGTTTCAACTTAATTAACTCATAAAATCAACTTAATTACATTTCCATAAATTAAATCAAATTATTAATGTGGGAATGGATTTAAAACAACAAGTGATGATTTCTCTTCTCCTTTTAAATAAAATCAAATCCAAAACCTAATTAATAAGAAGCTTTTGCTTTTTAAATAATCTATTTGATTTGATTGTCCTTAAGAACTAGTTTGTTTGAATGAATCACATGCTTGTATTTGATTGTCCTCTTTCCAATTATGTTAAATTGGTATGTCATTTGAATTCGTGCATCCATCTTTTCAAAATCAAGTAAAATAAAATGGATTCCCTTTATGTAAGCTTGCATGTGTTGATTTAATTTAATATATTATCTATTATCACTATTAAATCCAAATGTATTTAAAGGCTTATAAATGAATAATAATATGTGTTATGATGCTAGTTATAAATACATAAGTGGATGTACTTATAGCTTAAGTGTATGAATGTTAAGTTCTCTTTCCTCTATTCATGTGTTGATTTATATAAGATTGAATGATAATGGGTATATAGTCTAGACATCCCGAATATGAGGTTTTATTAGCTATCCCAATGAGGTCATTTGATTACCTCACTTCTTTGTTTTAACAATGGCACATACCCATTTGATTTCACTCTTATGTATTTCAACATTAGAATTTGGATAAAGCTTTAATTAATATATATAAATGATTCAATAAAAAATATACAATCATATGCATGTTACATGTGATGGATAAAAATTGATTTAATATATGTCATGTGGTAGTAATTGAACTAAATAAATCTTAAGATGCCTTTCATTTTGAATAGGATTATTTAAAGTGAACCTAAACTTAGGATTAATTAAATCATTTAATAAGTCATTCATTAAAGAGAAATAAATCAAATTAATATACTTTATAAAGTGACTAAGGATGAAAGAGGGAAATCCTCTTTTCCTCTCTTTATAACACTTTGTTGCTAAGTGTAATCAAATGAAACAAAAGAAAACACAAACTAAAATTCTCATATCAATTAAACTACTTCAAGTGAAATCAATCTTTCTTATTAAATTGAATTTTTACACATAAAAAATACAACTCTAATGCCCAACTAGACTTACCACACAAGCCTTAATACACACATTAGAATTAAGTCACCACTTCTAGCTCTAAGTTAATATAATTATAGTTATACTTTCATATTCTAGGTTGTATAATGGTAGACCTCAGCAACCAATTTTTTTTTCTCAAGTTGTACGACGGTACCCGACCACATCATCCTTTTATTCTTTTACGATAGTTTATATAGTTGTTTGATGTTATGTTTACATTGTGCATTAGGACAACATGCTTTTATAGTTTCTTAAATGATTGATGCTTTAATGTGTGGCTTGGATAATGATTAGGTTCTTAGAATAAAATTAACATTTCTAACCAACTAATCACCCATAACTAAATTTTAAACAACTCATAACCTCATCATAAAGCCTAAGACATAAATAAGATAATTAAAAGATTTAGCAACGCCTTAGCTATATGTTTGTATGTTTCACATCATGCATGCATATTCTTTCTCTCTCTTGAACATGAAGGATCTCCATCCTGTCTCGATAAAGGAATGCTAGACCTGAGGGCATCCCTTGTGGTGGAGAACAACTTCTAGCTTATTACACCATAACTTATTTCATCATGCATTTAGGTCCTCTTGCCTTATTCATTGAATCTTCTTAACATCATCCTTTCTTTTTAGAGTTTGGAGATGTTGATCCTCAATTAGGCAAGGGTTCTTAGACTCATAATGTTGACTCATACACATGGGTCAAGTAACTCTAGATAGTCTATATCTGCCTACATCCACTGTAATGTGAAGAGGCAGTTGTGCTCAGTCGTCCCTAGGAGTAAGTCTTCATCATTGAATGTAAGTAAATAAAAACCTAAACCTAAACAATAAAAATAAAATAAAACCTAAAAATAAAAAAAAAAATTAAATAAAACCAAAACCCTCAACTAAAAAATCCTAAACTTAAAATAAACAAAATAAAATAAACCTAAACCTAAACTAAAATAAATAAAACCTAAACTTGAACCAAAACCTAAACCCTAAAATAAATAAAATAAAATCTACCAAAAATAAACTTAAACCTAAATTAAAAATAAAAACCTAAAAAAAAACTAAACATAAACCTAAAAAAATACCTAAACTTAAAAATAAAATAAAAATAAAACTAAACTAAAATAAACCTAAACCTAAACCTAAACTAAAAAATAAACTAAAATAAAAAACCTAAACTAAAATAAATAAACCTAAAATAAATAAACTAAACTAAATAAAAATAAAAATAAACTAAAAAAACTACAATATATAAAAAATAAACTAAATAAACCAAATCTTACTAACTTAAAATAAAAAAGATATATAAAAATATTAAAATATATAAAAAAAATTGTAAACCCTAAACTCTAAAACCTAAACCCTAAACCCAAAACCCTAAAACCTAAACTTAAACCCTAACCAACTAAACCCTAAACAATAAAACTCAGAAAACCCTTAACCCTAAAGTTAAACCTTAAACCCTAAACCATAAGCTAACCCTAAACCTTATTCCCTAAACCCAAGAACCCTATAATTATAAAGCCTAAACATTAAACCCTAAACCTTAAACCATAAACTTAAAAAAAAACCCTAAACCCTAAACTAACCACAAACCTTAAACCCTAATCCCTAGAAAGCTAAAACCTAAACATAAACTAAATAAATCTAAAAATTAAATGAATTAAATATCTAAACCAAAATAAAATAATAAAATAAAATAAAAAGATAAACTAAAGCCTGTAAACCTAAACCTAAAAAAGAAAATAAAATAAAAAATAAAAATAAAGTAAAATAAAATAAATAAAAACCTAAACTAAACTAAAATTAAAAAACCTAAATAAAATAAAAACTAAACATAAGATAAAATAAATTAAAAGCTAAATAAATGCTTAATCCTAAATAATAAACCTAAAAATAAAACCTAAAAATATATAAATAAATAAAACTAACCTAAAGAAAACCTAAACCTAAAATAAATATAAAATAAACCTAAACCTAAACAAAAAAAACTAAACTAAATTAAAAGAAAAACTGAACCTAAACCAAAACCTAAACCTAAACCTAAACAAAATAAAATAAAGCAAACTAAAAATAAACCTAAACTTAAACCAAAAATCAAAACCTAAAGATAAAGCTAAAATAAAAACCTAAAACCTAAACGTAAAAAATAAAAAAATAAAACCTAAACCTAAACCTAAAAAATAAAATAAAATAAAAACTAACCTACAAAATAAACCTAAACCTAAAAAAAGAGAAATAAAATAAAATATAAACCTAAAATAAATAAACTAAACTAAATAAAAATAAACCTAAATAAAAATAAAAAATAAAATAAACTAAAATCTATAATGAATAAACTAAATAAACCTAAACATACCGGTTTACTTAATTTTTTTAAAACCATAAATTTTAAATCCTAAACCCTAAACCCTAAACCTATTATACTAAACCCTAAACCTTAAACCATAAACCCAAAACCCTTGAACCCTAAACCATAAAAGCATAAACCCTAAAACCCTAAACCCTAAACCCTAAACTTTAAATCCCAAACCCTAAAGCTTAACCTAAAATAACTAAACAAATTAAAAAATAAACCTAATCCCTAAAACCTAATAAATTGAAACCTAAACCTAAAAACCCTAAGAATGGGCGTAACCTGAACAATAATGTCAACCAGCTCACCCAGATCTAGGAGGAAAAGTGAGAAGGTGGTTTTATAGTGTGGTGGCACAATGTGAGGTCGTGATATGGAGGTGGTTGTTAGAGCAAGGGTGCTTACTGAGGTGGGAGGAGCCAGAGGTTACAACTGGTGGAGATGGAGATATGATGGTGGATCCCGCCACTGAGAGGTCGGTAGTTTTGATGGGAACTGAGAATCAATAACGCCCAATCCGCTTATGGAATTGTGTCTTTATAGTAGAGACAGTTCTAGTTAACTAGGGTTTTTGATTTATTCTATGCATGCTCATTTTTTGATCTATGTCATCACTTGTGTCTTAGAAAAGTTGGTGTGTTACATGGTTGATAAAATCTAAAAGAAGAAATCTCAAATTGTTCTCTAAAAAAAATAAACCCTAAACTAAAACCTGAAGCCTCAACCTAAAACCTAAACCCTAACCCTAAAACCCTAAACCCTAAAAAACCCTTAAACCTAAACAAAACCTAAACCCTAAACCCTAAACCCTAAACCCTAAACCACCCTAAACCCTAAACCCTAAATCAGAAACTAACCATAAACCTAAAAAAGCTAAAACCTAAACCTTACCTAAATAAAACCTAAAAATAAAATTAAAAAAATTTAAACCAAAATAAAATAAATAAAGACATAAACTAAAACCTATACCTAAAAAAAAAAAATAAAAAAATAAAACTAAACTAAAATAAAATAAATAAAAACATAAACTAAACAAAAAATAAAAAATAAAAAAAAAATTAAAACTAAACTAAAAATAAACCTAAAATAAAATAAAATGAAACTAAATAAAAACCTAAACCTAGAAAGCAAACCTTGAAATAAAACCTAAACATAAATAAATATAAAACCTAAACCCTAAACTAAAGAAAACTAAACCTCAAAAAATAAAATAAACCTAAACCTAAACTAAAATAAACTAAATTAAAATAAATAAAACCTAAACCTAAACCTAAAATAAACATAAACATAACTACTAAACTAAAATAAAATAAATAAAATAAAATTAAACCTAAACTAAAACATACACCTAAACTAAATAAAATAAAATTAAACCTAAACTAAAACATAAACCCAAAAATAAACCTAAAATAAAATTCTAAAATCTAAAAAAATAAAAATAAAATCTAAACCTAAACTTAAAAATAAAAAATAAAACTTTAAAATAAAAAATAAAATAAAAATAAAGCTAAACTAAAAAAAACCTAAACCTAAACATAAGCTAAGAGAATAAACTAAAATAGAAAACATAGACTAAAATAAATAAGCCTAAAATAAATAAACTAAACTAAATAAAAATAAAAATAAACTTAAATAAAAATAATAAATAAATAAAAAATAAACCTAAACATATTGGTTTACTTAATTTAAAAAAAAATAAAAATAAAAAAATAAAAAAACCTAACCCTAAACACTAAACCCTAAATCCTAAACCTATAACCCAAAACCCAAACCCAAACCTAAACCCTAAACCCTAAATCAAAAAACCAAAAAATCTAAAACCTTAAATAAAACCAAAAAAATAAAATAAATAAAAAAACTACACTTAAATAAAATAAAAAAACCTAAAATAAAATTGAAACCTAAACCTAAAAGTAAAATAAAATAAAAACTAAAAACTAAACTAAAATAATAAAATAAAGATTTAGATACATAATGCATTTAATATATATTTCATCAAACTTTAATATTTACAAAACTAGCACTTTCCCATGCATAAAAGGTGCATTTCACTTAGAAAAGTAACAAGGGTGGTATTTTGATGTAATAATAAAGATTTAGGTGGTATTTAAGTAAAAATTAAAGTTTGGGTGAAATATGTAAATGCATAAGAATTGCATGGTATGTATAAATCCTTTAAAATAAACCTAAAATAAAATACCTAAATAAAATAAACCTAAATGTAAAATAAAATAAAATGAACCTAATGTAAAATAAAAACTAAATAAAAACCTAAACCTAAAAAATAAACCCAAAAAAAGTAAATTGAATAAACCAAACCTAAACCAAACCTAAAACTAAACAAAATAAAATAAACTAATTAAAATAAGCTAAACTTAAATAAATAAAACCCAAACATAAACATATAAATTGCTAAACCCAATTAGTTTAGGCTCTAGGTTTAGGGATTCTAGGGTTAGTTTAACTTATTACTTAGCACAAGTTTAGGGTCAGGGGATTGTGGTTTAGGGTTTAGTTTATTGGGGCTTTAGTTTATAGTTTTCATTCTTAAGGTGGATTTAGGGCTTTTAGGGTTTAGCCAGGGGTGGTTTAGGCCTAGGGGCCTTGGCCTTTAGCTTAGCTACCATTTAGCCTAGCCTTATTTACAGCCTTTTAAAGCCTAGTTGCCTTAGCTCAACCTTTCCAGGAGCTCAGGGCCTTCTTAGCCTAGCCTACGCCTACCATGCCTAGATCTTTAGCCTAGGTCATCAATAGGCCTCCTTACCATTAGCCTAGCTTACCAGCCCATTAGGGCCCAGGCCTAGCCTTTGCATCAGCCTAGCTTCAGCCCAGGCATGGCCCATGGCTCAGGCCTCTAGGTCATTTAGTCATCAGTAACTAGCCTCATGTTGGCCAGATCTCCAGCCTAGGCTGCTCATCTAGCCAGGCTCTTAGCCTTAGCTCAGCCTAACCATTAGTCATTAGCTTACTAGGCCTAGCCTAGCCTCACTACCAGCTCAGCCATTTCAGTCAGTTTGGCCTTAGGATCACACTTTGCTGGCCTGCTTCAGCTCAGCCTAGGCCTTTGCCAATTTCAGCTCAATCAGGTCAAAAGCTCATCTAG